>JAALGZ010000030.1:0-433121 GCA_015227615.1 Labyrinthula sp. Ha | reverse complement strand
CCAGGTTTCAGGGGATGAAGTATTGTCCACTGACAGAAAATCATTGATTAATATTTTTTCTAGAAGCCGTAGGCAAAAATATTCGCTTGCTCGTGGCCTGCTTAGTTAGAATCCAGACACTATCTCCCTATGATATAGAATCTCGAACCAATGATTTTGCTTGAGTAACACACAAAGACCTCAGTTATTAATTTCCGCATGGCATTATACTCTGTAAAACAAAGTTAGAATAAATTTGCTCAAAAAAGAGGTGATCCGTCAAACTATGAAAAATACAGCTTCAGGTTCTTAATAGGGATTCTCTGAAATTGACAAAAAATTACAAAGCTGGTCAACAGAGGACTGCATTTGCTCCAGGATTTTAAACTCTCACTTGCAGTAGTCATTCTTGTGACAAAGTAAATAAAGAAAATACTGAAATAGGTTATCATAACTGAAGGGCAAACGTACAAGCATCAGTTAAGATTCATTTTCACTTGGTAATCCCTTTGTATTTAAGAAAACAGTGAATCGTTTGCTTATTCTAGAATGGAGTTTTACGTACTGAACGTATCTTCTAGCTGAAGTGCGAAAATGCACAGGCAAAATATTCTACATGCATCAAATTTAGCTTCAAGGTGATAAAACTCTTAACGGCATAATAAGAGAAATAAGATACTATTGAATTCTTTCTTTATAAACCAAATTTTCTTGTGAGTTAATGCTGGAAGCAGTTTTTTAGGCTAGCCTATTGTAGACCACTCTTAATGGTAGTACCAATAAAAGAACTTGAGACCAGGAGGTCACGAAGCCAAGATTTGTTAAAAGAACAAAACACAAGTGAAAAGCAAGAAAGAAATTTCAAACGAGCCTGAAAATGGCGCAATGGATCTCCAACATGATTGACAAACGATACACAGGGATGATTGGACCTAATACAGAGGATTTATATCAGAAGTAAAGCTAGATGCACTTAGCAAAGTAGTTGCAAACCGATTAAGATAGATAACAGCTTCGTCCTATCGCTTTTTGAAAGAGCAAATATAAAGAATATTTGGGGTTACTAAAAAAATACAACCTAAATTTAGTTTGAGTTGCGATTCCTTGAAGGTTTTTATTGTTTGATAAAGTATTAAGTTTGATCTTGATTTTGCAAAATACATTTTTTCAAATTAAGTTCTTTGATCACACAGAGCATGAAATAACATCCAATAAAAATGAAAAAATAATCAGATCCCATGTAAAACCTCAAGAGATTAAGATTGTTAAGCTCCTAGAAAATGCCGATATTTCTCTAACAGCCGATGAAGCTGCACTTTATCGAAGGTTTCCAGAGATTTACTTCAACAAAGGCTTACCTAAGTTTGAATTAAGAGAAGTTAGGAAAAAAGGAAGAGATACTGAGAATAAATATATTCAAACTTTAATAAGAATAGAGAAAAATGATTAAGTAAGAGAAAAAGTTCGATTTTTACTACTTAAATGAAGCAGAGGGAGGGTCTAGGTTCCAAGGATTAACTTTTCAAGATCAATTGCAAACTAGAAAAACATATCTACATTCGGAATAAATAAAGATCAATACCTCTCATCAACTTTATCTCCTCAACTTTATTTCTATGTTATTCGTGGTTTTTCATTATTTTCCTGAGACTGTAAGGTTCTGTAGCTGGTTAATGCAATCTGTAAGCCATATTGAAATCTTCAAAGAGTTACGAGATATTGGACGATTGTCACCTGAGGTAAGAAGGTCGGATAGATGATTGGTATTGGCAAAGTTTACACACGTCCCAAGGCCCTGTATGTCATTTTTAGACATCGTGCTGCTTCTTTAGATTCGGGTGGGAAGCGCCATAAATAATCGAAGTTAATATGTTTCTTTCACTCGTTAAATAAAGCTCTGAGAGAAAGCTTGCATCTGAGTCTGCTCTTTAACAGTACTTCGATAAAGATAACTATTAATTTTCCTGAGACTGTGTAGCATTATAGTTTAAAGGAATAAATACAAATTAAATAACATATGCTGGGTATATGTAAACAAGAATCTTTATTTCTCGCACATTTATTTAACACGTGTTGAAAATTGTCATTTCTTGTTTATAGGAAGAGAATAACTCTCATTAAAGGAAAAAGGATGGACTCTTGATCAACTGATTTCTTATCATAGCGGCTAGGTTAAGAATTCAAAGCAGGCAATTTTAAAAACTCCAAAGAAACCTACATCATATCGACAGTGTGTTTCCAAGGACAAGGTTGCTAACATGATCGAGGAAATGAACTAATGCATAGTCTTCTCATTCGTCTAGAACAACAAGATTAATCACGTATATTAATAGCTAAAGTGAACAGGATTGGAAATGGGTTATCTTCATTAAAAAATGGGCAGGATATGTTAGATTTCCAATGTATATCTGTGATACTTAGATAAGCTTTCACATTTCTTAATGGGATTCTGCATAAGTGTGTATGAATTTTGATGTGAAATACATACAGAAAAACCTCGCTTACGACGGTGGCACTTTGATGATTTCCCCCCTTTCAAAAAAAGTATGAAAGGACTTGGTAGCACTGAAAGTTTTAGCGATGGAGATCTACATTTAGATTTGAGTTTTCTAGGGACCAAATATAGGCATGTTCTTAGAAAGCCTGATGAAATTTTACACTAATGAAACCTGCTTTCAATCATTTTCTGAATAGTCGTAATATAGGAAGTACGACGGTTGATAGCGCTTAGGTTAAAATCATTATAGTGACAGAAACTTTAAGAGAAAATGCCGATGAGAACTTTCTCTATGCATATATGTCCATCTGCCAACATTCTAGATTCACTATATTTTCTCCAAGAGAGAGGAAGATACGATAAAAATAATTTATTGTTTAATTCCGAAGTTGAGGAGCTACACAACTGGGACAAGCTTTCTTATGTATTGTTCGTCTACATCATTTTCTTTAAGAATCCTCCTTTTCTCCAGTGGAAGTTCTCCATAAATATCCACTCAATCCATTGCTCCAAACACAGCCAGCTCTCAGATTAACTCTTCCTTCAAGCAATATTATCGCCCAGAATAAGAACCTCATGGAAAAATAATAATACATTTACTTTTAAGTCACCGGATTATCCTGTACATTGTGTGAAATATATTCTTTACCTGTACTAAACGGGTATTAAATAACTTTCCCCTGGATATTATCAACATATTATTCATTTTCTTTTTCACTTGCGTTCTTACTTCATAGTTATTGTTGTTTATTTCTCCCTTTTGTAATTTTGTTGCTTTGTTGGATTCATTATTGGATGTAAGATTCTAATTTTGGGAAGTTGTGATGTCGTTAATATTGATAACAGTTGCCTTCCATAAGCTTTCATGGATAAAAACGGGTAACGATTTCTCTACACGTGTGTAATTTCTGCGCGATATTACATTGCCAAGACTTTAGATTAACGAAAACCAACATTTCTAAGTATCAAAACCCAATGGAGGATAACGAATAAAGAAAACGTCTCTGAACAGAAAGTTTTCATTGAATTAAAAAAAAAAGAAAAGGTTTGGACAAAACAATTGCAGCTAAATCAAGAAAAAGAAGAAAGAAGTTTGGATAAAACAGTTGCAGCTGAGTCAAAAAAAGAGAAAACAAGTTTGGATAAAATAGTTGCAGCTGGATCAAAATATTAAATTCATTTTCAAAAAAAATCCATCTGTATGAAAATATCAAATCCACTTTCAAGAAAGTCACCTTGATTAGAGCATGAGCCCACTTAAGTTCTAAATTTTAATTTTAACAAAAATCTAAATCTTCTCGATTTCAGTTTTCAAAATTAATTATCATAAATTGCTAACTAATTCCGTTCAAACATGTATTCATTGGCTTCTATATATCTTTTAACATTTCAGTGTTCAAGTCATGGAAAAGTTTAAGTTCATCCTCATTTTCATTGAGGGCAGAGTGGGGAGGGATGGTCAAGTCAAGGGGTGTTCTTAAAGAATCGGAGAGCATGAAAGGATTCCCGCTGCACAAGGGTAATAAAACCTCACAATATAATATTTTTTTAAACTCTTAATGTTTACTTGGTACCTTTTAGTGTACCTCACGTTATTTCAAATTTCCTCTATATTTCGTCAAAATTTAAGAATGGAACTATATATGAAGAAATGAATTAATCCTTGAATTCATATTTCTGAAAAAACGAAACAATCAATAATTATTACAATAGCATTACAATATTTTCTGCTATGATTAAAATAGTTAAGTTTAAAATTTTAATCTCTGAAGTAAAAAATACTGATATCCTCTTGAACCACTTGAAGCAAACGTTCGCATCCGTTAAAAGGTGTACAAACATCTGTTTTTGTGTGACAGCTTTAAAATATTCTTATAATTCTAACTCTATTGTTTTGGGGGCGTTTATAGCTCCCTTTGTTTTCAAAAAAGTTCTCAATATTTTTCTCGTTCCTTTTTTTGTATTTTTTCCTTTTTCTTTTTTTTTTCTTATTTTGGGTCAAATTGCCCGTTTTCCCGTCAGATACCTCCTAATTTTCGTAGAGTATGATTTTTGAGTATTTGGCCTAAATTTGGAAGCTTAAATTTACACGCTCTGTTAATTCATTAATTTAAACATTGATATAAATGACCATTTATATTCAAATTTAACCAAGCACATGTCAAGTTTCAGTTACACGCTCGTTGAAGAATCACATCCTATAGAAACTAATTCATTAAAGTCTGTCTCAGTATCATGACGGATTTGAGACGTCTAAAAACAAAGGTAACTACTCAACTAAAACTTCATGTATCAACAAAGTAGTGCTTAAACAAATTTATTTCGTGAGCAGAATAATTGTTTCACAAAAACAAAGGAGCTTGGAGCGAAATAGCGTGTGAGAAGCCCACAAACAAATTGATATTCGGATGGAACTCCTCTGCACAGCATAGTAAGATTGCAGTTATTAAAGACCTCCATCAAGTTTCTAAGATAGGATCTGGCCAGGTGTAAATTATATGATTTATTTTCCAAAGTGGTTATGATTCAAAAAAGTGTTTTCTTATGAGCCGTTTCTTCAGTTTACATGACAATAGCAAGTAAATTACTCAAATTACACGATAAGTATGTCAAACTTATAAAACACTATGATGGTTCTCCATTTTACCTTGAGCTTAGCTATGCTAAGTATTTCTAGGACTTGGTTGTTACTTCTTCATAAATAATTTAAGGTTAAAAGTTATAATTCGCTTCTTTATTAGGAAAAGTTGAAACTAACATTGTGTTATTTCTAGTGAACCGATCGACATAGAGGTTACAACGCCACTGATTTCTCTACCATCAAGCGTATGAATACCTCGATCGGCAAATTCTTTGACCCATAGTCACGAGATGTACTAAATAGTCTGCTCTCAATTAGAATCTGTCCCCGGTGTGAAATTATTATTTTTCTGTGTTTTGTGGCTAACAACTTAGCAAAACAATTAAACTGTAAAATACCAAAGTGCGCAATATAATTCAAGTACTTCGCTATTCTATTTCAATATTAACAGCCAGCATTAATTATAAAGGGGAGAAATTACCGGTAACAAAATAATATTTTTCATTTTGATTAAATAGGAAATCATTATTCTTGGAAGCTGGATATAAAATAAGTTAAATTAGGTAATAGTCGGAAAAAAGTTTGATATCGATTAAATTTTAGGATATAAGCCAGCACAGAAATTTTATTTTTTAAATTCTCTATATCTTCTTATTCTTTTAAATATATATCTAGGACTATAAACTACTATCGTCAGCTGTATGCCCCATCAATGACGGTAAAACAATATACTAGGATGTGGTAGAATTTAGTGATCTGATATTTCAACCTTACATAATACAAGGATGAATAAACTTTGAAAAAAAAATAATTCTTAGAAAAATAATTAAAAATTGTAATAAACAAAATAAATATGGTCCTCAATTCATAAACCGTCACAATGAATTTATTCTTCCTATTTAAGAAAAAACATCCACTATGAAAAATGTTATTTGAACTATTAGTGATGATGCTTCGTTCCTTTATTCCATTATTTTCAATCCGGGATGTTGCTAGGTTTTTCAAAGAATATTAGCTTTTTTCTTATTTGCAAGGCCATAAGATCTACATTTATAATATGTCTAGGATTACCTATTCAAGCTACATTATAAGAGCGGACCTTCCTAATTTTGCAATATCAATCAAATCAAGTAATATTTTAGCAAGAAACAATTGCGCAATAGCTTCTGTTTCAATAAAATCATGTGATAATATTTTAAAATATGTTTTTGATTACCTTGAATGAATGTGTGTGATTAATGGGAGAGTACCAGTTCGAGTACGACACCATCGCTGATCGAGGTTAATACTTCTATTCACATATCCAAGATATTCATAGGTTTCCAGCTAGTGAGTAAAGTTATTATTTGGCAACCTTTAGAAGATTACAACTGGTTTTAGCTGATAAACAATGGATATTTTGTGAATATTGCTTTCAATCCCAAGAAATCCCCTCTTTTGGTTATAGATTATTAGGATCATGTGAGAGGTGTGATTGAGAAAAAAGTTTGTATTCACATATGATAGAGTCCAATACTCGTACAATCGTAGGATTGATTTGAATTATTCTTGATTTGAAAACCATTCGCATAAAGATGTAGATATGCGAGATAGTTTCTATATGTCGCTATAGTGGTACCTTTTATTTTCTTCTTCATTTCCAGGTTAATTGTTCTTATATGTAGCATTGATAAGAAATAGTTTATGAAATTTGCATGCAATTTATGATCATTTTGCTTAGTTCTTGTTTTTTCTTGTCTTTGTATTGATATTTAGTATTATAACGACAAAGTACAATACTGTGCCATCATGTGGATTTTATGTTCTTTTCAGCTTCGTTACATTGTTTCGGGTGGCATAAATATGATTGCATATCGTTTCTAAACCGGTTTCGTTTTTTACAGGCTACATATTTATATAAATAATTCACATCTAGGGGGCTAAAGCAGAAATATCATCTTTTTTCATAACGAAATATGACTTACTTTTTGATTATTGATGTGCTAAATTTAGTTTCTTCGTCTTTATTAAGATTTTCCGAAAGTCTGTAACAACGATTTTATTGTTGAATTCATTAATTTTGTTTTACATAAAGATCTATGTGTTCTTTAACTAAATAAAAATATTTGTGGTAAGGGTTAAATAAATAGGTTTTCACCATAGGACATGAAACATTTAATTCGAATTTTTATGCGAAAGATTTAAAAAAACTGAAACGTTCATGTAATAGAAACAAATTTTTATTGAAATCCATTCCTGTAAATATTAACAATGACGTCAATATTCTACAGGCGGAAAGAACAGCAACAATCTGATAAAATGTTCTTGTACTAAGCAAAAGATCATCAACAAGATATAAACATTTTAAGATTTTTTGTTTAACATATTCAATATAGAGAGATACATCTTTGTATATACTTTGATAGAAAAAAATACCCGATAACTATTACTAAGGGAAAGTTTGAAGAGTAATATTACAAAAAACAACGTTCTTGGCCAGTAATATTGAGATACGTATCTCTTAGCTAACATAAATCAACGTGTATGAACATAATTTCAAGAAAATTTTGTTATTTAATTTAAATAGTTCGTTAAGAGAACACTAATTTCGGAAATCATCATCAATTTGTACTAAGCCCTTGTACTATCCCTCAAATAATAGTTTAATAGAGTTTCTGTAGCTGTTATGTACTTAATAGTTTGATCTGCTTGCCATTCTTATTGGTGTTAATTCGTGGTTCTATGAATGTTACCTGGTAAGAATTTTTTTATTCACATATGTTTAAATCTATAGGATATAACTCTAAATACTACTTGGGTATTATGTTCCGTATCACTGTTTTCCTATGGAAAAAGGGGTGTTGTTCTGATCTTGTTACAAAGTTTTAAATTACAGTATCTGTAGCGATTTTGGATTGGTACTGTTTACAATTCATTCAAAGATACATTTATCTTGTTTTTCACTCGTTTCTAATTTTTTTTGATATTTTCAAGCTGTAGTCATAGCTCTTAAGTTCCCAAATAAATGCATTATTCTTGAAGTTCTTAACGGGTTTTCTTCCTAATTCACAGGTCGAAGGTGTAGTTCCTATATTGGATTTGTCCAGCAGCACGAGATTAAGTTTCCCGTGGTGTTCTTCTGTATTGTCATATGTGGGTATTGATCGAGCTTAGTGAAGTTAATAGCTTCTTCTATTATTAAATAAGTATTATTATTTATCTTTCGGTTTGTAATACTATTTATGACCCTATGTTATGAGAAATTCTTAAGAGTTAACTTCAGCATCACTATCAGCTTCCACCTCGTCTTATATATCCTTCTTGCGAATAAATTTTTGATCTCTACAGTTAGTTTTCTTACCAAAGTTTCAACTCTTGAGCTGTACTTCGTCTTAAGATTTTTTGATGCACATATACTCTATTTGAGAAAAGTATATATATATATATATATATATATGTAAATTCAATTTTGCATAAAGTTGTTTTATTGTCCTTCTTCAGATTAATGATTCTAAATAAATGTACCTTCCGTTACCTCTTATGTGGCTGTAGACTCTTATTTTATACGTTGCACGTCCAATATATCTTTCACAAAATAATAGTTAAACTTTAGTATTTTACATGTTTTTTCGCTTAGTAGTTTGGAGTTAAAAAGGAATTCCGAAATTGAATTTCTTAAAATTTAGTCTAGTAGTGATTAATTCTTTAAAGATCACTACTTCCAGTAATATGCGATCAACAATAATTAATCGGTTGAAATTATTTGGAAACATTTCTACTAAAATTTTTATTTATTGAGACAGGGTGGTTGATTATTATTTTCAAAAATTACTTTGAATTTGTTCAATGATAGCTCTAGAAAATGAAAGGTACCATGAAATAAAATCATTCAATTTGTGGGATATATTCTACTCATAGAGAGTTCAATACAATTGTCAACTGTGAATGTTTTAAATCTCTTGTCCTTGGGAGACGCTTCTTGGTGCTGTCTTGGTAGTAACAGAAACCCAAACAAGGAAATCCGTTTAATAATTGTTGCCTTAACAATTTCTTTGGCTGTGTTTTTAAGAGGTATGGTCATAGTAAAACAACATTTTGAGTCAACAATCGCGACCGCTCCCTGAAATCAGCTCAAACGGAAATATTATTAAATCCAAGAGATCCTAACATAGAAACTGGAAAATTTTCCTCTCATTTCTTTTCATTTTCGTTTCCTTGAATTTGTTTTTTCTTCTTTTTACCTTACGGATATCATCACAAATATTAATAAAGGTAGCAAAATATTCAATCAGCGACTGGCAGTAATAAAGTCTTATCAATATCCAGATGCTATTTGCAATACCTTGTTGTTCTATACTATCTGCTTCATTGTGAAGATATTGTTGGGAGCTGTTTCTTATTTCCACATGCACATAAACTCTTAGTAGATACAGAAATTCAACGTTCCTTAACTCAAAATTCTTAATCTCATATTTCATTCTTGCTAATCTTTAAATCAAACTTTTGTGCTGACTGCAGGTGAATACAGCTGGATGTAACCCTCCTTTTCAAGCAAAATATTTGTCTACATGTCTTATTTAAATAAAACGACGACACCGGGAAATCTTACTATGTCAAATTTTGCTTCTGTCCAACTATCCAAATGTTTTTTGTGTAACAGTGTTCGTTTCTGTTCATGTGTAGAAAATATGCTAGATATTCACTCTTGTTGTTTCTAACTTTCATATATTCTATCGTTGATTGAAAAATATCAGAATATATCCACAAGGTGTATACTTATTCATCGAATTTTTAAAGAGTAAGTTAACCAATGGTCCATAGTCCGTGTAAATATAATTATAGTGACCAAAATGGTATACCTGAAGGATTTCAAGAATTATATAGTCCCGTGGGATTCTTTTCCCACTAATAAGTATTTAATTTGTGTTCGGCTCAAAGATTTGCTATAAAATTTAAGAATCTAGACTTGTTTCTATGATGGGTTTCTTGATACATGGCTCCATCAACTGAGTTTTCTGAGGAATCCGTCATTAAGCTAAAATCATTTGAGAAATATGGGTGAAACAAACAATAAACTGCTCTAAGTGCCTCTTTGATTTATTCAAAATGCTGTTGTTATTCTCTTTACCATAGTTGTATAAGGGGTGTGTTTGAATTGTTCTGTTCCAACAGCTTTTGAAGCTGTTGAATTTAGTTAGAGAACTGTGTGACAAATAACCTCTGCAAGTTCACCAGTCTTAAAAATCCTTTGAAGGCCTTTCTACTAACTGAGACAGTGGCCTTAACGATAACCTTTAGAAAATTCTTCTCAAAAGCTTATCGTACTGTGTCTAATCGCATCCCTAAAAAATTACTGAGCCTTTACAAATTTCTAGTTTTGCAACTTTTAGCCTTGTGTTTTTAGTTTCAAATCTTGATGGAATGTCGTCTAAATTTTTTTATGTACTCCTGTTCCGAATCATTATTTATGAGTATTAACATGTCGTTATAATATAGTACGCAAGTTTTCATATACTTAACCAGCAATAACTCTACAAGTGCTCGTTGTAATAAACCAGTACCTACACTAAGTTCCATAGGAAGAACTATACATTGAAGTAGTATAGTCCTCGAACTCCCATAGGCGAGAAGTTGTCTTGAATCTTTAACCATTGGTATTTGAAAAAAAAAGTTTTCATGTAAATCTAAAGTCGAATATAATCTTCAATCAGATAGACTACTTTAATGTCATTGAGTGTGGGTAAGCCTTGTGTCGAAATAGTTAAATATTTATTAATGTTTGAGCAGGGTATTACTATTCTCCAGTTTTTCTTCTTTGTGCCATCTGTATTCTTTGAGAATAGTTTGGATACCGCCAAATCCAGTTTCGGAACTGGCTCTTTGGCTCTTCTAAATACTCCTGATATAGGCTCGTTTTAATCCATTTAATTACGACTTTCATTTCTCTGCGATATAATTGTCCTGACTTGCTTGTTTGAACAATATTGTTCTTAAGATTAGAATGTAGCAGTAGTTCCAGCGGTTTAACTCATATAGCTCTACCTCTATGTTCAGTGAAGAGTTTGGATGTTGATGGACAATCCTTTTAATGAGCTTTTGTTGTTCGGAAATATCCACGATATCTGTGTCATAGGCTTTGGTGCTTAATCTGATTTTCACGCCTTTTTCAAACTTTTCTATTACACTTCTAATATTGATGTTCTTAACATCTTCATTTTCTAAAGAGTTTCATCTATCCAAGGTATTTTTATCACCATGTTCTTTAATGTAAAGTATATAATTTATGCTCTGTTGGGTTTCAGTCTCCAAAACTAAGTTGCAATTTGTTTCTTAAGCCATCAACTATTGCAAAGAAACTCCTAATTCTGGATGCATTTCCAGATGTTTCATCGAAAATCTATACCTGTACTTTTGCTGCACCTATACCTAGCAAAATATCAATTTTCAAATCTTTTAATTTAACCAATTCCAGAACTGTTGATACGTTTGAAATAGCAATTGGAATATTTATCGTTCCACATTTCTCAATTATTGATGCATTAGCATTTTGCGCTATAGAGTCCTCAGAACTAAAAATATTTGCATTACTTAGCTTTTTTTTGACATAATCCCATAATATTGCATTAGAATGCGTACCAACGTCAAGTAAGACAGGTTTCCTATCACCTAAAACATCTATTACTGGTCCTCTCCATGGATCTGACCTTATGCCGGACAATCTGCCTACTGTTCCTTTCTTACCTTCTTTTGCTTCTGAAAATTATGCTTGCGAATTAAAATTCGAATGTGACGTTACCATGTTGACATCCTGTTCAGTTCTAGAAGAGTAGCTATTGCTTAGAGATAAATATGAAAAGTTTAATTCATTAACTGCTTAAGAGCATTTTAAAAACTTCTATACATATTTATGATGCTTTTTTAAATGATTTTGCTCATAGTTATTACAAGATATTTTCTGTTTACATGGATAAACATCCGCAAGAGTTGTTCCCTGAGAAGTTTCGCCGCTTGATCGCAGATATAGCAGGTCCTTTCTCTAAAGAACGGCTACTTTCTATTGAAACTGGAGTTTGATCTATTTGATTATACCATGAGCTATTAATAAGTAGGGTTGTTACCCAAACACATTTTTCTGATAACTCAGCTTTCATGATTAAATTGCACGATATTAAGGATGACCAGGATTCAATATCATTGTTCTCCAATTCACTGTTCCATAGGTCGTAAAACTCGGAACGTAATTTGCCATTTTTAATGACATTCTCTGTAAAAAGTGGGATTATCTTAAAATTGCTCCATATTCTTGGACGCGCTTTTATTGATATGTTACACTTATAACTGTAACTTTCGACCTTGTGAAAGAACCTTCGAATACTCTCCATATGAGATACAGCGTAATTTAGTTTGAAATTTCTTTATTTACTCTGTACTTCCAACATAAGGAACTCAGAGTTATGAATTTTTTAATGAGATGTAACATACTTGGCAAATAGTTTTCCACTTCTTCCTTAACTGCATTTGAACTAACATGGCTAAAAATGAGAAAGCTTATTAAATAAGGATAAGTTATCATAAGCTCTCATTAATTGGTGACATCTGTTGGAAAGATGGAGCATCTTTGCTTCTGAATTCTTGTCATTCGATGCTAACTCCACACCAAACCGATCTATGAATAATGGAAGTTTCTCTTGATCTATCACGTCGGGAGAAGAAGACTGGACAGATTGTCTAACTTGTGTGTTCTCCTTTCTAAGACTTTAATTTTCCAATATTATCTTCTATAATCTTTCTAAAATATCTTTCAGGTACTCTATTTTACAGTTCTAGTCTTTTTATTTTGTTTCGTGGTTCTGCTCTTACCTAGGATGTGATTTAGAAAATTCAGATTCGTAATACCTTCAATTAACGGTTAAATATGACAATACATTCTATAGCAAATCCATAGCAAGACTAACGTCCTTCCTAAAGTATATCACAGTGTGAAATATAGCACCATAAAGGAAAGTGTTCCTAAGCCCAAGTGGCGGATATAAAGGTCCATATATATTACAAGTAACCTGTCCTTATGAGAAGGACATTTCGTTTGCCAAAAGAAGCTTGGGAAGGAAATTTCGGTATAGAATTAAAAGAAAAATCAGCTAGGCAAAAAAGAGTATTATCAGTTGCGGATGTTTCTCTCAAACTTTTAGCTAGTGTAGAAATTTCGTCTCTTTTTCCGGAAATATTAACAGCCTGTTCTTCAGGCATAAAGTTTTGTTAAGTTGTTGTGTTAGGCAGAAAGTCAGAAAGCAAGCTAATGCACACTTTACTACTTTACAATTTGGGAATAACCTCTTATTAGTTCCAAAAGACCTGTCGCAAAATTAAATATGTTTTTTATAAAAGCTTCCAGAATTCAGTTCAATGGCTACTCAACTCAAAATACCATGAAAGTGTGTACAAGAGGTATAATAAATAAAGCAAATTATAAAGAGGCCAATGCAGCACATATTGTGTAAAGAATAAATAAATCTACCTTTATAGTTTAAAACTGAGGATAACCAGAAGGCAAATAGCTATTAATCCTACTCAAGAATCTACTATCAACAACAACCATATTTGCACTTCCAAAGTCAAATCCGTTCATCAAACTTCTATAATTAGAGTTTGTAATATATCCAGTACTTGCTTCAAACCAAGAAATAACTACTGGAGTCACAAAAGTTCCGTAACTATTTTCTGCAGCTTCATTCGTATCAGCAAATCTCAACGCGTGCGTAGAAACGCCATCTTTATGGTATACAAACTTCAAGTGTCCATCTTGATTTCCAATCTCACTTGCAGGAGCAGTATTTAAATCCCCATGAGCTGAATATGAACCATGAGTTACAACTCCATTCGTCGTCCAAATTACTGCGTCTTCCACATCATGTCTATGTCCACCTCCAAGGGTATCAAACAGCTGATCTTTTTCAAAATAAAGTGCGTACATGTGCGCACAGTATGTATTTCCACCAGATGTAGTGCAGGTATGTCTGTGGTAAGTGTTTGAGAGATCAAGAAAATTGTCTGATCTGCAGTCGCCTGTGATAGATCCAGATGTTGCTAATCCACCGTTCTGTTCTCCTTCTCTTGATATCGCAGCAGCTGGGTAGCAGGCGTCTGTGTCCATGTCAAATACTGGGGCAATAGATAGGACATCTATGTCAATAGGAACAGCTTGATCCCACTTGGCAAAGTCATCTGCAAGAAGAGTGATTGGTAGTGAGATTAATAGTGAAAACTTCATTGGTCTTGTTCTTTTTATTTGTTTATTTTTGCTACTGTTTTGGTTGTGTTTAAAGATATATCATATTTTAGGAGTTCAGCAAGAGTGTTCTGGGTATTTTCGGTAGGATTGGCGAACTGGCGAACAATTATAAATATCCAGTTTTTAACCATATTGTTTTTCGGACTCTGAAACTGTGGTAAAGCTGTATTGTATGATAGAAGGGGTTTTTCCGTTTCGCTGAAAGGGACAAATAACTGTATCGAGAAATGTAACACCTTCTGATTTCTCAAGAGATAGAATATAATCGAGACGGGTCTATTTGCAAAGTACTACTCGGAGCCCGTTAAGTCTCATATTCTGAAGTTTTATCGATTTGGTGTAGCTATATTGGTGTATTGTTCTTATAATACTATATTTGATATTCTTTAAAAAAGATTTTTCGATTAAATAAATCATTTACTTAGTAAAAGTTAAATTATATTCTTGTCAAGCTTAAAGTGACCAGAAGGTTATTTGGTAACCACCTTCTTTACATGAGAACTCGGCTTCAGAGGACATTACTCTAACTTACTTTAATATTAGGAAATATAGTTTCATGAAATATCTTTTTTTTCAAAGTTTTTGTATCCATTCTCCCCGATAATATGCTTAAAATGTATATTAAACAACATGTGTTATTGAACAAGTTAGTAGTAGGGAATAATTCGAGAATGAAAAACCAATTGAATGAGTTATTATGTTGGAACTATCTCATCGAGATAGACGCTTATTAGTTGAGACTTTTTTCTTTTCCATCAATAGCAACTCTCACATGTCTCTTATCATGGCTCATCCCTCTTTGTATTAATAGAAACATAAGCTTTTGGTACATTCTTCTATTGAGCTTTCTTAGGCTCATTTAGACGGATAAACTGAAAGGAAGACTAGTCTAAACTTCATTTTAGTGAACAAACGGATATGAGCCTACAACGGCACCAGTTATACTTCTTATTATTATCGGACTAACTATAACGTTAACTCATGCCGAACTACTATTCCACACACTTGAACAAGGTAAATGTATTCCTCTATCTCTTAACGTTAAATTGACGGTAGGATGATACAAGCCCAAATGTTCATGTGAGATAGATACTTGGAACATGTGATATCTTATAAGAAGAATGTTCTGACAAGAAAATAGAGTGATTCAATATTCTCTCACGTATCGGCTCATGCCTAGTCTTACTTTAGAGAGAAAACTAGTTGACACTCTGACCGAGTGCCTTGCGTATTCCTTTGCCGAAGGAAAACCGAATGAGTCAGAGAACTACATATCACTAACTTCATCTGAATTCCCACAAGAGAAAACTCTACATTGAAAAGTTTCTATTCTAGTATTCATTCTTAAATAAAATTTCTTAATGTACTCACGTACTACTAGCACAGAACCATAAGAAAAAACTCATTTAAGTCTAGACAAAGTTTTGATATGGATGGAAGTTGAGGAGTGATTTATGTTGTCTTTTCTCCGTTCACCCTTCTATTTCTACTTGCCAAGTTATAGATATACTTCATAGGACTGATTGGCTAGAGCTCCATGTCTATGGCGCAGTTAACGAAAAAATCGACTCATTTTCAACGTAACGTTCTTTCTTCAGGAAAGTTTTTCCGACTCCTGTGCGCGAATTGGTGGAATAAGTGCGGTACAAAGCTTTAGGTCCGATGAATGAAATCTGTTGCCGTAGGTGCGATTCGATGAGTCGCTGATGAGATCATGCTAATTGTCAAGTCAACTAATCATAACCCATCAGTAGAATATATAAGTTGTCTTATTATTTTGAGATTATGATGTTAGTTTCTACCAAATCATACTTTTGATACTTTCCTTCTCTAACTAAGAACAATTGATGACCCGGTAAAAACAAAAAAGATTCAAAGTTGCCACTTGAATAGAATTCATGTAATGGTTTTGGCCGATATAGCACAACATAAACATTACAAAATGTAAACCTATGGGAGTCCCATTGAAACTTGTATGCTCTAGAACCATGAAGCGAAAGCTACTAGTTAACCATATTTTCTCACTCTATTTAAGAGGCTTATTCCGAAGTTTTCAGCAATATAAAGAATCTAACTGTAGAACATATGACTGATGCAAACAGAATTGCGTTGAGTTTTTGGAATCCTGCTAAGTTATCTTTACGCTTAGGGGCACGAGTAATACATGCAAATCCTAGTTACATAATTTAGAAATAAAAGAATAAGTTATCAAGATCGAAACTCTATTTGGATAAGCCTCCAGTTATGACGTAGATTTAGTTTACCTATGCTGCCGAATGATTTAAGTAAACCGCAGGAAACAAGTTAATTATTATGGTCGTAACATATCTAACGTCTTTAAGGTAGAAAACTTTTCCTTAAGAAACTCACCAATCTTAGCTGAAATGTGCCAAGTATATATATTTTTTTGTAAGTTTAAAAGCTTAATCATAGAACCAACGTGTACCTGTAGCTGTATTAAAATACTTTCCTCGCTAATTTAGCTCTTGTGTCTCCATATATGCCCTAGCTTAAAGACAACTAAGCAAAAAGCTACGAATTCTAAACTTTCAAAAGACTATTCACCAGACGTTGTTTCTTAACAAGGTTTATAGGAAAGAACTTCCAGTAGCCTTTATTGACTCTGCACCTTTTTCAGGTCTTTTACTTTCTCTGTTTATGTTATAACTTTATAGCAGTAGTTAATTTAGACAATATAAAAAGACAAGACATGTTCTCGTAGAACTTGAGATGTCTCATAAAGACAATGTAATTGCCCAAAATAGACAGCTAAATCCCGGATAAAAAAAATACCACTTGAACAAAAAGAAAACAAAAATAATGAATCTCTCAAAACTAGTATCAAATGTTAAACTCATTGTTAAATTATTTGGAATATATGTGTCAATAAAAATGCTAAGTCTCATTTTAAAGTATTATTATAGACTTTTCAACTTACAAAAGAGAATTTCAACGTTCGAGAAGAGTACAAATGTTGTGTACTTACGAGGCGTAGGATTAAATCCTTTGGGATTAATTAAACTATTCCTACCTAAAAGAGATCAAATATATGATTTTAAAACAAATCTATTTGAAAATCACTCAAAATTGTTCAACAAGAAAATTGACATTATTTTTACAGCACCCCATTTGTTTTATTCAAAAGATGTTGTTTTTAGTAGAAGTCCAGAAATAACAAAATATATAACAAAAGATAAATTTAATAATTGGGTAAAAAGTAGTACACTTCAAATTGATTTTGAGCCACTTTTAGGTCAAGGTATATTTGCTGTGAATCATGGATTTGCTTGTCAAGAATTAAAAGAGTTGAATATTTCTGATTTATGGACTTTTCAAAGAAAAACTGCATCTAAAATATTTACAAAAAATATATTTAAAAACCATGTTTTTTTAACTTTGGAAAAAAATACTCAAAAAGTCATTGAAAATATAGAAAAAACGTTGAAGAAACAAAAAGTAAAGAGTATGAAAAAAGAGTTTTATAATTTTACTTTAGATTCTATTGGAGATATTGGATTTGGAGTTGAATTGAATACTTTACAAAGTAAAAAATACGAAAAATTTTCACAAGCTTTTGATCAAGTTGTTCCAAATATTTCAAAAAGAGATTTATTACCATTCTGGAAATATCCAATAATAAGAAATTTTATTAAATCAGAACAAATTGTTAAAAAATCTATTAAAGAATTGAATAAATGTTCATATGAAATAATAGAAGAAAGAATAAAATTAATAGAAAATAAAGAAACTAGAAAAGAGTTAAATAAAAAAGGTGATATTTTGTCACTTTTTGTAAACTCTTTAGTTTCAAAAGATATAGATTTAAAATCTTCAAAAGCAAAACAGTTTCTAAGAGATGTAATTATGAGTTTTAAAATAGCTGGAAGAGATACAACTGCTTGTACTTTATGTTTTTTATTTCACTTAATTTCTTTAAGTGAAAATAAAAAAGTTCAAGAAAAATTATTTCAAGAAGTTGATAAAATAAAAATTTTAAGTTATGAAAATATTTTAAATGAAAAACTAAAATATTTAGATGGAGTTGTTAATGAAACACTTCGACTTTTTCCTCCCGTTCCTGTAGATGCAAAAGAAAATGTAAAAGAAGATATTTTACCAAATGGAATAAAAGTTAAACCCGGAACAAAAATAACATTTGAAATATTTGCTATGGGAAGAGATAAATCTAGATATCCAGATCCTATGAAAGTTAAACCAGAACGATGGTTTGATCTTAATTTACCAGATGAAGAGTTTCCTGTTTTTCAAGGTGGACAAAGAGTTTGTTTAGGTCAAGATTTAGCAAAATTAGAAATAAAATTTCTTGTCATCAACTTGATTAAAAAGTATAAATTTGCTTATACGGAAAAGGAGGAAGAAAAGATAAAGAAAAAGAAGGTAATGTATGTTCCAGGACTTACAATTGGTTTCAATAGCGAGCTTAGTGTTGAGATTACTCCAAGAAACTAACTTAATTGTATAAATGCTTTTTTATTTTCTCTCTGTTTGTTTCTTAAGGCTGTAACTGTGTTTAAAGGTGTATCTTCAATTGAAGTAACTAAATTCTTCTCTTCATATTTTTTTCTTAGTTTCTCTTGCTTTAATTTTCCAGGTGCAATTCCATGAAATTTATGTGATAAATGTTTATATGCTTCTTTTTTATCTAAAATTCTTCCATCTTTAGTCTTATAAGTTAAATCTAAATTGAATCGACCATTTTCTTTTTCCTTTGGTTTTAATGTTCCTGATTCTTTTAAAGCATTCAAAACAGCGGAAATGCCGCTTGAACTTTCTCCTGAAAATATTTCTCGTACATCTTTGTTTATTTTTATCACCTCTTTTTCAACCTTTTCTGACTCTTTTTGCTGTTTAGATTCGCTTGTTTGAGAATTAACTCCAACAACTGCGGAGAATTTTTGTGCATCTGAATAAAGTTTCATTCCTTTAAATCTATTTTCAGTTGGAACTTCAGGTTTGACAAACTTTCGCTCAAAGTTTCTTTTAATTTTCATTGCTCGATCTAATTTTGCACTAAGATCTTCGTCATCATCAACAATAAAATTCCGCTGCTGTTTAATCTCTTGTCCTTGACCATAAGAAACACCTTCATAAACTTCTTGTTTTCTTATATTTTCTCTTTTTCTTTTTCGTTTTTTTATCTTTATCTTCTTTTTCTTCACTTCAACTCCTTTTGATTTAATAATGGATGCAAATTGAACATTTTCATTTGACACAATAAGCTTTTTAACATTTTCCTCTCCTTCCTTGAATCCATCAACTAAGACTTGACCATTTTCCAATACTTCTTTTTTTCCTTCACTTAAAATATTTTTTTCTGCATCATACTTTCCCAAAATACCCTCGTTTTCTAATCCACCATGTAAAATTTTTTCATTATGTATTAAACTTCTCATTCGTTTTCTTTTATTTTTTCTAGTTTCTCTTGCTAAATCCGCATTCTCAAGTTCATCTCCTTCCGACAAAACATTTGTATCCTTAAGCGTTAATATAATTTTATTCTCTTTGTTTGTATGTTTTTTAACATCCGTTAAAGAATGAGATAATTTTATTCCGTTAAGTTCAGAAGTTGAATAATTATTAATTTTTTTTTCATCTTTTTGAATATTTTCAAGTTTAGAAATAATTTTTTCTGCCTTTCTTGATCTTGAATTGAGCTTTTGAACCCAGGAAGATGCAGATTTTTCTCGTTTCTTTGAAATTTTCTTGTAATCAGACAAATTAAGTTGAGATTTTAGCTCTCTCTTTTCTTTTGAACGAAATAATCGTTGTTCAAGCTCCCTTGAGTCAGTTTCTTGATTACTTGACCTGGGAATAACATCATTTGATATTTTTTTATTGGTTTTAGATATTTCTAATGGTTTTAAGCCAAGTTTAGCTCTTAATGCGTTGGTTTCTTCTATTGATAATGAGATTTCTGAACTCTTTTTTTCGTTGCTTTTTTCCATTAAATTGAATCGAGAATCAAGAAAAAATCGATATCTCGATTTGATTACGAGAAATCAAGAATAAGAAGAAAAAACAAGAAGATGAAAAAGAATAATAAGGCAGAGACTTCATCAACATGTAATGTTTATATTGAAAGAAGAGGGGGAAAGGAACTTTATATATCACAGCATAGATACCTATCACTCCCTTTTCCTTCAAATATTATGGAATGGTTAAATTCAAATGCCAAGAAAGAAATCATAGTTGCAAATTTTCGTTCTCCAATAAATGAAGAAGAAAATAAGTCTTTGATAACATTATTGATAGAAGTGGATATTGATATATTGAATATTAGAGATATTTATATTCCTTATCCAGATCTTTCTTTGTTTCTACAATGCGTTCTAAGTGCCTCAAATTCTATCAGGAACTGTGTTTTCTCTCTCGATTACCTGCCAAAATCTGGATTAAATCATTTGATGCCAAAACTAAGGCAGCTAAATAGCTTAAATATAAAACATATAGATTCAAATTCACCTCATTTGGATTTGGTTAAGCTTTTTAAACACGATGAACAGAATTTAAGTTCTCTATCTATAACACTTGGCCCAACTTTGTTTCCTTTAGTTAAAATTTTGCAGCATTTACCAATAGCAAATAATTTAACTGAATTATCATTAACAAGAGATGAACTTAATTTTTCAGGTTATGTCGAATTGTTTTTCTCTCTTAGAAAAAGCTCTTTGATGAAAACTGTTTTAAAGTTTGATTTGAACGATTACCAATATGAGAAAACAACGGGTGCACAAATTTACGCAATTTCAAGCCTGTTGAATAGGTTTGATCAGAAGATAAAAACACGTGTTTGGATAAACTCGGATTCTTCTCAATCTGTATCTCTTTTTATGTCACACTTTACATCAAATTATAAAACTTTTCTTAAGAGTAGTATGTTTACTATGGTTACATACATGTGCAGTGATGAAATACAACCTAAGCTTTCAGTGCTTTCTTTGATACAAAAGGATAATTGGGAATTAGATTTTCTTCAAGTCATCCGAAAGTAAACAAGGCTCTGAAAGTAGTATTAAATATAGAAATATGTAACTGAAAAATATAATTTTAAATTCACTTCTCCACTTTTTACAAGTTAATAGAATGTTAAAGTTTTGCAATTTTTCCTCAGCTAATTTTTAACCTATTAATATGAATTATATATGCAGATATTAAGTTGTCCAGCAGCTCTAACTATAAATCCTAGGACATTGAAGTTGAAACCTACCTTAGAAAGTACAGTGTGTTGCTCCGTGCGTAAAGAGAGAAATAGTTTCTTCCTGTATTCAATAACTATTCAATTTGTTGAATATGATGGTTTGAAGTAATAATCTTAAATATTGTGGGGTAAGGGATTTGGAAAAACTTAGGAAGATTTTATTACAACATGCTGGAGGCTTTGGAGATGATTCAAGCCCGACCCAAATCTAAAAACTTAAACCCATAAAGTATATCGTACACTCAGAGGAGGAGTTAGGAGTCTGCAAATCCAGGCCAATGGGGCCACAGAGAGATGAGTTTCTGGGCTAGATAATCAAACAGATCTTGAAGATGAAAACAATTAAACCAAACAAGAATCCTACTATCCGAATGCAATCTTTGAAACTACCAAAACGGGTCCAAAACGATATAGATTCTTGGTGGATTTTCTACCACTTAATCATTATACACGTAAGATGTATTCAGCACTTCCTAACATCGAGAATCAACTGGTCAAGATTAGGGGTATGGAGTTATTCAGACAATATGAGCTATTAACTGGGTTTGATTGTCTTCCCACTGAAGATAAGGGCCAGAGATTTTTTACATTTTGCACACCTTGGGGATTTTGTAATAGCTTCAAGGGAGCTCCCTGGGGTTGGTTCAATACTCCAAGCCTATTTTCTGAATGGATTATTATAGACGTTCTTTTACCTAAAGGATTATTTGAGAAGAACGTCTTACAGTGGATAAATGACACAGTTTTATTATGGAGAAGCTTTGACGAATAATGTAAGGTAACCCGAAGGCTTTTGCGGAGAGTCGTGAATAATATATTCCTTCTATATATAGCGAAATGTAAATTCTTAGGTGAAAGGGTGAGTTTCTGTGGGCATTTATTGACAAAATAAGGACACCGATTAGATTATAAATACGCTACTGACTTACTGGGAAGAAGGAAGTCAAATTGTGTAAATAAACTGGCCCAATTCATATTCATTAGAAATTAGATGGCGGGGGTACTTCCACATTTTTTAAGAATTAGGTTTTCACTGACAGGAGAATATTCTATAATTGGAAAATTAAAGCCCTAGAAAGGAAAAAGAAATCATAATGTCGGCTTATCCTAAGCTCTTCTGTTAGTTGTTAGTGACTATGAATACAAGTTGTTTGCGTAGTAGGCTGTGAAGTGCTTATTTAGTATGGTAGTTTGGTAGTCAGGGTATTCAAACTTAGCACAAGTAGTACTTATAAGGAAGTGAGGATACCAAGGCAGACTTTAACTAATAAAAGTTTTAAAATATAAAACAACTTCTGACAAGGTTAACAGCCGAAAACCGCACATATAAGTTAAAGTACAAGTAAATAAGAAATAACAACTGTCCTACAATGGAACAAGAAAAAGAAACGCCAGGAATTATGTTAATAGGAAAAAAGAATTTTATGGAATGGAAAGAATATATCATCATTTTAATTGAATCAAAAGGGTTGGATTTTGTATTAACTTCAAAAGAGAATTTGATAGAAGAGAATGACTCCAGTCTGTCAGAAGAAGGTAATAATAAAACAACAATAAGAGCATCCAAGGCAAAAGTGTTAACAATCATTAGGAAACATCTTGATATGTCACTTCATTATTTAATCCATGGTATTAAACAACCTCATGAAGCAATAGAGATAATTGAACAATACTGTATTGGGAATAAAAATGAGCATCTGTTACTTTTAGAAGACCAATTGAATACACCTGAAGGGAGATATTTTCTGGAACGACTGAAGAATTTTAATACGTCGTTTAAAAACTTCAGAATGTTGGGTGGTCAGTTAGATGAGCAGAAAGTGATTCATAAGCTGTTTCTTCTATCTCCACCTACAATGGATGTCCTGTTATGTATTCAACTTATAAATTACTTCAAATACTTTTAAAATAAGTATTTTTCCTATACTAAACGCTTTTTACTTTTTCTCTTTTTTGTTTTTCCTTTTACTTTTTCTTTTCCTTTTTTGTTTTTTGCTTTTTACTTTTTCACCCTTTTACACAAATCCTTGGTATCTTTGCACACTTCTTAAATACCTTTCTCAACTCACTTTTTGGATAACCTTCTTTTTAAATACCCTTCTCAACACGCTTTTTGAATACCCTTCTTTTTAAATACCCTTCTCAATAACTTCTTCTTAAATACACAACATGTCCTACTATTGAAAAAAGAACTAGAAATTACAGCACGGTTTCAACCAGATAAAAAACCTAAATATAACGAGGTATATGGAAAATTACATCTATTGGCGGAGAAAGCTCAGGAGGAGTATGTAAAGAAAATGAATAGCAGTGGAAAAGCTTTGTCAATAGTTTGTTACAAATGTTATAAGAAAGGTCATCGTAAATATGAATCCATAAATGACTGGTATTGCACCATTTGCAAAGTTACTGGACATTCAACGTATACATGCAAAGGAAATAAGACCAAATATGATACGACAAATAATTCAGAAAAAAGGAATACAGAGAGTTTTGTCAACACATTCATTGGGATAGCCAGGCTAAATGAACCTTTAAATATGATATTAAAAATTGAAGACAAGATTCACCACAAAAATACATTGATATTGGATTCTGGAGCTAGTTGCCATATTTGTGGTAAACAATATATTTGCCATATGAGGGATATAGAAAAAATGAATTCACCAAAAATTGTAAATGCAGCCGGAGGAAAATCCTATCAAAGCACGCAAAAAGGAACCTTTGATGCGGTACTTGACAATAATCAAAGAATAATACTAGAAGATGTTGCAACTTTTAATGAGATAGATATTTTCTTAGTCTTAATGACAATTCTAATGAGCAAAGGCTTATGTTTAACTGCAAAAGAAAATTCTATTTCTATTTCAAAAGATGAGTCATTACTACATAAAGCAGAAAAGAATCAAAATAATTTATTTCTATTAAAATTTAAACCCAAAGAAGGAAAAGCAGATGACAATTACGATCTAAAACGACAAGAAACTAATAATTGCCAACCAGTGATATCTTTCATAAATGGGAAGATGTTCAAAATGGAGTATTTACACAATATATTCGGACATCAGGGTCTAGAATCATTTCAACAAACCTTAAAATATTATGATATAGAACTATCTCCTAAAAAATTAAAAGAATTTACATGTATAATTTTTGAAGTTAACAGCATGAAACGTGCAGCTATTTCTAAAAAAGAGAAAGCAGGATTTATAGCGGAACCCGGTGAGTTCTTTGTGGTTGATTAAGTTGATGTTTTAACCACAAGTCGGGCTGGAAATAAGGGGTTTGTATTAATTACAGATGCAATACCAAATATCGGTTCACTTATTGCTACAGAAAAAAGTCGGAGTTAGCAGTTGAAATTATTAAGTTCTTGAAATGATTTGAAACAAAACCACAGATAACGATAAAACATATAGACAGTGACCAAGGAAGAGAACTATTCAATCACAAAACAATTAAATACTGCGAGAATAACGGAATAGAATTCACAGTCCCAGCAGCAAGTGTCCCAGAACACAATGGGATGGCGGAAAGGAGTAATCAGTTTGTGTTGAATAGAATAAGACTGATGATTAACTGGACTATGTTAGACGGACAATTATACTGGGATTTCACAACTTACTATCCAATATATGTATCAAACAGAGTGACAGAGGGTACAAGATCTACAACTGATTTTGAAAGCATATTTAAAAGAAAACCAAAGTTAAATAAACTACATATGTTTGGAGCGTTTACTGTATATTTAACAGAGGTTAAAAATAAAGTGGAACCTAAAGGATCAGAAGGCTACTTTATGGGTTATAATTATTTAACGGGAGAAGGATTGATAGTTGATAAGAAAAAAATGAACTTGGTTAAAACTAGAAACTTTAAAATATCCAAAAGAACTCAAGCACTTGAAGGTCAAGATAAGAATGAACAAGAAAGAAATAAAGTAAACATTATTCCATATTGTCCAGAACCAGAACTAAATGAAGTAAGTGAAGATAAAAATAATACCACTGAAGAAGAAAAACAAAACGAGTTGGAAACGATGAATTCAACGGAATCCGAAACACTTCTACCAGAAGAAGCTTTCCTTAGAAGATCCAGAAGACAAGTTAAAACTCCTGATAGACTTACATATGCAGATGTTGTGGCTAATGATACTAAATTCCCATTTGAAGATGTGACTTTCCTATTTCAACAACCTAATTTAGTAGAATATGCTTCAGTGTTAGTAGTAAAAGAAAACTCAATGCCTAAATCCTACTTCCAAATAAAAAACAAACCAGAAGCTGAAAATGGTACAAGGCATATAACAAAGAATTGGACAAACTAGTAAAAATTGGAAAAATAGAACTGGTCAAAAAAGTAAACATTGACACTAAAACAGTAATACCCATAATGGAATTATATACAAAGAAAACTGATAATATATAAAAAGAACAAATATATAAATGTCGTTTTGTAGCCCGTGGAGATATGCAAGATGAATTTTTAAAATATTATTCTCCAACGGCAAAACTGGAATAAATCCGAATCTTTATTTTTATAGTGGCATGTAATAATATGAAGTGGATGCAAGTTGATATCGAAAACACATTTCTTAACGCAACATTAGACAAAGTTTACTATTATATATTACCTCAGAAACTTCAGAATATATATATTCTGAACACGTTTGGAAGTCCTCAAGAGCCGTATACGGATTGAAAGAGTCCCTGCTTTACTGGCACAAGGAAATAACAAGTACGTTAAAGAAACTGAATTTCGAAGTAAATGTCAACGAGAGCACAATTTTCTCTCGTCGTCAAAGAAACATTATAGTTTTATTATACATAGATGATATGTTATTTGCGTCGAACGATCAAAAACAGTTGAACTGGATACTTGAAGAGCTAAAAACAGTTTACGATGTAAAAAATACGTTACAAATCAATAACTATGTTGGTTTTGAAATAACAGAAAGTGAAACAAATATATATTTGACAGCAGAAAGCTATATTATAAGACTAGCAGATACATTCGAAATAAAAGAAGATAAACGAAACGTTATTCCATATGTAGTAAACGTACATGTTGATCAACTGGAAAATAGTAAAGCACTGGAATTTAAAAAGAAGTTCCAATCTATAGTTGGATGGTTACTCCCAAACTTCAGGCGCAACAGATAAAAGCGAAATCTTAAACAGAATAAACGCATTCATGGCATGTCATGTAGATTTAACAGAAAAACAAAACAAAAATGAAAAAACGGAAAAACAAAACAAAAAATAAAAAATCTTAAAAACTAACGAAAAAAAATTGTTACGATTTTTGACAGTGGTGCTAGCAAATATTACATCTCATCGAAGTACAAGAAACTAATGAAGAAAATCACGAACATCGAACCACAAAATGTAAAAGGAATTGGAAAAATAATCGAAATAAAAGAAAAGCGTGAACTAATTCTAAAAGTAAATGTTCAACTTCTCTAGCTTACGAGAGTTTAAATCTTGGAAGCCATTGACACAATTCTTTTAATCTCCACAGGATCGCTACGACATGATGGGATTTCGGTTAACATGGATTCCAACAATCTAAGATTAAGCTTCAGAAAAATAAGTACCAACGTAAAACTAATAAAGAACAACCTTGTTGAAAAAGTTTTTGAAATCTGTTTGTTGCAAGTTGAAGATGATTTCAACTGGCATAAATTTTTCTTACATCCAAATGAAGAATCACTTACAAAAACTCTTGATTAGTACAACATCAAAAAAACGGTCAACACACCTACCATGCAGGACATGTGCCATCACAAAAGATTCATAAAATCCGAACAAGAAGGTTAGAGAAAACAGATCAGAACGACCACTGGAAAGAATTTACATGGACACTGCAAAAAATCCAACAAAATCAAAAGATGGAATAACAGGTTTTGTAAGAATGACAGGTCACTACTCGCGCTACATATTCATCAAAACCTTTAACAAAGCATAAGAAGCAACTAACCACATCATTAATGCCCTAAAAACGATCAAAAACGAACAAGAACGATACCTGATAAAACTTTTCATGAACCAGCCAAAAGAATTTAAAAACGAGACATTAAAAAATTTTGCAACGAAAAAGGAATCAAAATATTCTTCTCTGCAAAGTGCACTCCACAGCAAAGTGGAGTGGCAGAAAGAAGTAATGGAATTGTAATCCAAAAGATTAAAATCTTGCTAGCACAAACCAAACTTTCACTTCTCCACTGGAACTACGCAGCTACATTCGCCGTTGACATGTTAAATCGAATCATCCCTAAGAACTTAGACAAATCTCCCTACGAACTCTTTTATTGGAAGAAACCAAAGATCAATTTCAGATTCATTTTTGGGCAGAAATTCATATACAGAAAAGACAACGTAATTAACAAAATTCTCTTAAAAACCGCCCTGGAATTTACTTAGGTCACTCAAACATCTCAACCCAAGGAATAATTTTAGACAAAATTAATAAAAAAAGCGTGTTTTCGGGAAATTTCAGTAACGAAAACAGCAGAATCTCATTAAAAGAAAGAGCAAAGAACAAACAAGAATCCAACAACATTATCAAAAAGAAACAAACCATTGAAGATGAATTTTCACAACTCAGAACGAAACTGAAACAGAAGTAGCAGATCATTGGGTAAGAAGAAACCCAGTCAGAAACGCAGTAATACGAACCAACAAAAAGAAAACGGGAAGCTACATACTATGTGAATACCAGGATTGTTTACAAGTACCTTTTCATCATGTTTACCATTCAATCCATCTTATAGAAAAAATGGGTACCCAAGTCTTACTTCAAAGCAATATAAATGCTAGACGCATCTGAATGGAGAATAGTTTACTCAAACGAACTCAAAAAATTCATTAAATTAGCAAAATGCAAACTCATCAAGAAAGATCAAGTACCAACAGGGGAGAAGATAGTAAGATTCATAGAAATCTTTTCTAAAAAAATATGACAACATAGAAAAAAAATACAACATACAAAATCCGCTTTGCAGCTGATAGAAAAAAAATACCAGCTGTTGGAAACACTTACTCACCTGTTGCAAACAAAGGAGACATCAGATTTTTTTAGTAGCATCAACTCAACAAAATTATCTTATTCACCAAGTAGACACAAGTAATGCATATTTAAATACAAGATTGAAAACCAAAGGGTGTTTTCAGCTGCCGCAAATCTTCAAGAGAAAACCCCATGAATTCGTGTGGCAATTTTCAACTGCTATTTATGGCTGGAAGGAATCTTGCAGGTCCTGGTACACCGATATCGATAGAACTCTATCTTCCCTAGGTTTTGATATATGCATAATTGAGAATACCTTGTACAAGAGATAGTCTAACAAGGAAAATTTACTTTCATTTTGATTTATGATGATGACATTTCATTGTTTCAAACAATGATTGCGATTTGAAAGAGATTTTGGGAAAATTACGAGATACTTACAATTTATAGAACACTGATTTTGCACAAACTTTTGTGGGGTTTGAAATACAGGGAAAATCTGATATGAGATTTGTTACTTTGTACAAGTATATTTCTAACACATTAAGATTATTTGACATTACTAAAGCGAAGAAATGAGATACGTCACATGAGCCTAACGTTTTTCCTGAGAAAGGAGACAATTGCATTGACAAAAAGTTATACAAAAAAATAGTAGGCATATTAAATCATATTTCTGAAACATTTAGACCAGATATTAGTTTCAATACAAACAGATTGTCTACTTTTACTCAAAGCCCTTCGTACTACAATCTAATTTTAGCAAAAAAGGTTTCAAGATATCTTCCGCAGATGACGAAATATGGTATTTTACTCAAGAGGAGGATGGAAAGAATACACATTGATGTATATGCAGATAGCAGCTGGAAATTTTACCAGCAAACCGTTCAAGTATTGAGGGTCATATCATCTTTTTAAACAAAGCTGCAGTATGTTGGAAGTCAAAGAAACAAACAATAATTGTGAAAAGTAATATTGAAGCTGAGGTAGTAGGTCTTTCTAGAGCTCTCTCATCTACGGTGTGGTTTTTAAAAATATTGGATTTCCTAGAGAACAAAGTAAGAAAACTAAGAGTTCGCATGGATTCAATGAGCGCCATAAAGTTACTCCAAGTCCAAACGCAGAGCGATAAAACCTGACATATAGAATTAAAATATTTCTTCTCAAGAAATATAATAAAAGATTGTGATATCGAAATAGAATATGTTGAAGGTTCAAGGAGTTCTGCGTACTTAATTACGAACCCAGTGAATAGAAAATGCTGTTTGGATTTGAGAAAGAAGTTAGTTGTAAATAAAGAAGAAGAAGAGAGAGGTGGTGTCGGGTTATCCTAAGCTGTTCTTCTATATTATGTGAAATATATTAGTCCACTTACAGCTAGCGGTATATTATAGAATTCGGAGTCTTCAGCATAAGTAGATAGAATACATAGAAAACAATAAAGAATAAAAATACCTCATATATCTCACACATAATATGGAGTGAAAAGATAAATGTGGCTTATTGAGACTTATTCAAAAGGTTGAAAGAGTCTTCCAGAGTTTCGTTAGGTTACTTTAAAGTTAGATGTTGTGATGTTTGTTGATGCTTCGAGAGAACATTTAACCTATTTTCTTTGTCAGACGACAGAGGAGGTTCATAACTTTTGTATCTGTTTCTCATAATCAACAATTAGACATGCCTGATATTCTGAGCTAAATCATAAATACCAACACTATCTCACAAACACTAACAAAACCAAATACATATATCTACACAAACACTACCTTATATACAACACCTTCCGTAGTTTTAAGCGGCACACTATATTATTAAATAAGCTAATATTGTCTCTTTGAAGCAACTTCGTCATAACATCAACCAGGTTCTGATCTTTCTTTACAGAAACTGAATGAGCTTTCATTTACTCAATTTCTTCCTTCGAAAACTGGAATACAGCATCGAAATACCTATTTTGACTGGCAACTGATTCCATTAATACCATCCTCATAGCAGGTTGATGGTCCACATAAACAGATGACTTGAGACTAATTCCAAGATTAGATATGCTAATAAATATGCCTTTAAGCACACGAAGAGCTATGCTAATTCCCACATATTCTGCTTAAATAGCATTGTTCACAACGACTGGCTCAAGTTTAAGTTGTGAAACTAGTAAATTGTCGTTCAGTAAAATGAGAGTACCTTAAACAGTAAATCCCCAAGGTCCATTAGCAAACGAGCTGTCCACAAATATCATTAAGTCATTTTCCTTCTTAACAGCACTGAATCCTAAAACGAAATGCTTAGTGTCATATAATTATCTCAAAATTCTACGTGCTTCCAACAACGTATTAGCGGTTGGAGCTGACATATGTGAGGAAAAAACGTGATCTCCATACGCTACTCTAAGCCATCCATGCATGGTCACGTAGTTGATAATACCCACAATTTGTTGATATTGTTTTTCATCAAATAACTTCTTAGAAGTGTCTTCGTTGAGTTCATTAGAATAAGGAATAGTAAATTTACTCCTTAATCCCTCAATTTTATGGCGAATAAATCCTTTAGTGACATGATGAGCAGCTGATAATAAACATGGTTTACAAGAAGCAGTAAATTTTAATCCAACGTAGTTGCCAGCTAAAAAGTTGAAATTGAGTTGAAATTTTGTTTCCATAAACTTCTCGAGTAAATCAACCATATCTGCTGAACCAGCATGCAATAAATCGTCAACATAGATAAGTACTATTATCTTCATCCTTCTCTCATTGACAAAAGGACAATGTTCATTCAACAACTGCTTCATTTTAAGCTTCTTTAAAGCTGCAGTCAATATTTTGTGCCAAACTTTCAAAGCATGTCTTAGTCCTTTGATATTTGTTACTATTTTCCATACCATTTAATTACTTTTCTTTTTTGATGTCCTCTTGGTAGCTCTAAGTATATAGGCTCAGTTAAACTTCCATATATGAAGGCAGGTATAATAGTCATTTGACGCATCAACCTGTTGAAGATTAAAGCCACTGAAATAAATATTCGTGTTGTTTGTATTGACGCAACTGGTGCACAATACTTCGTATCTGTTGAGCTATATTCACTTCTTTGTGGCTTGTAAACTGCGCAGATTCGGGCCTACACAATCAAATTAACTTCCAAGTTTTTCTTTCATTTGAATATTTCACCCAATGGAATCACTTGGATATTAGCAGAGGGCCTTGGTACAATATTGAAGGAATCTATCTTTTCTAGACTATCAATATCTCTTCAATATATATTAATCCATGTTTGAGCATCGGGTCTCGTGTCCATACTTCGGTAACTTCCCGGCGGAATTATGGAGTCATTCATAGAGTTTTGAGCTTGCAAACGGAGAACGTGTTTGTTCCGAGTGCGCTTCTCATGTATGAAATTAATAGGGGTAATATTGAAGTTGCCAATTCTATTTTTTGAATTGGAAATTGAAGACTACGAAACGGGAGCCAAAGAGAGAGGTGAGTTTAAGTTGAGATCGTGTACCTTCCCTGATTGATACTCGCCATCCCTTTCTTCACTAGGGTCTATGATATCAAGTGTAGAGACAGATTTTTGAAATAAAGTATCATCCAACTTATTTCTAGTATTGGAAATGGAGGCATAAAGTTCATCTGTAGTTCTCATACTGCTAGATGTGATATTCACAAAGCATGTGTAGGTGGAAGAGCTAGTTTCTATCTTGTCAAGAGCAATGGTTCTAAGCCTTTATATTCTCTTTGGTTTAGGAATGAATCATAGGTGAAGGGGAGATGTTTGGTCCCGTCCGAGGCAAACTATTGAGGCTGCTCGAGAGAATTTTTCTTTTCCATAGGGTTGTTTTATTCTGCAGTAACTTTCAAATAAACTTAATCCTTGGTCTATGTAGTGAACAATATCCGTAGATATAGTTCTTATAATTTTATGAAGAACTGGTTCTATTTCCGTAGCGTGACTCATTTTCATTAACTTAAATTGTTCAATCTGTGAAAACAGGAATAACAAACTGTTTGTGTTGGGTGTAAATTCCTCCAAGAGAATGTTTCCTAAGAGGCATAGGAGTGTTATCTGAATTTTCGTTATAAGTAATAAAAGTTTTAGTTTCGCAGGGTATTTTAAAGTTGTCGTATAATGCTTTGACTATACTGGTATATTTTTCTTTATCTTTAATTAGCCTGGGATATTGTAAACAGTATCTAAGATGTTGAACAAGTTGTTTTCTTCAAAGATAGACAAGTAAGGAGACTTCCCAATCCCTAAATTGTAACCGAGGAGAGCCTAGTTTCGGCAATTCGCCAAATATACATACTCTTCTTTTGTCATATTATATAGTTTTGTTTTGTATCTGAATAAGTGCGCAGTGTCAAACTTATTATAAAGTTTTGTAACGTCGTGAAACTTACCTTTTTGTGCAAACTGTAGCTTGCTAATATAAGGAGAAAGATAAGCAAAGTAGTTAATGGTATCTGTAAGTGCACACGAAACGATCGGAACTACGAAGAGAATACCACCTAAACGCAAAGAGTGTCGATAATCATGTATTTTGCCATTTGTGATACTTTTAGAATCATTCTTCTTAGAGGTTATAAAGGTATGTGGCTAGATTGTGATTCTATAAACAAAAAGATAATAACCTGAGCTATGAAAATGATTCCAATGTAACTATTCGTTTTGGCTTTGAATTCGGTAATAAGACAAATGTTTTTCAATAGTTTAAAAGGTATTAGGTATATGAAGACGGAGAAGAATGGCATCAGTAGAGACACTTAGACTCTTAACCTTTTGTTTCTGTTTCTTATGTTCCAGAATTAAGAATGCCTGGAATTCAAGGCTAACTCCTGAATACCAGCACTAACTTACCAAACCAATAAACAACGCATATATATCTACGCAAACACTACTATATATGCAACAAATCACCAGCCAAAATCAATATTCAAACCTTGCAATAAATTAATCTTCCCTTTTAGATCTTGAACAAAAATACTAACAACCTTAAATTCAGCTCCAGCAGTTGAAAGATCTGTAACATGTTCTAACTTTCTTCTGTAACTAATAATGCTTTGACCGATAAATACATATTTCAAAACTAACTTCTTATTGAAGTAGAATTACCAAACGAACTACCATTAAATACAAATACTGTATCATTCTTCTGTTTTATTTTGTCGTAAATCATTGCATTAGAATAATGTTGAAACAAATTATTAACCTAATAAAAGGGAAAAAAAGAAAAAGAAAGGAACCGTTGTAAGATATCCAAAATTGTATTAGGACCTTAATCTTTAGGAGGGGAATCACCCTTAACTCATACCTAAACCTACATGAACAACATAAAACATAAATCTTCATTCACAAATATTTATACTGGAAACATCTAAAGGTATTCAGAAATCCCAAATTATTTGCTTTTAAATCTTTATGTGTTCTTGAAACTTAGTATTTGTCAATCCCGTCTTCACTTACCGATGCCTCTTTCGTGATTATGTGCTCCTCTCCAACTTCCATGCACTCTAATGCATTTTCTAGTTGTCTGTCACGTGTTCTGGTTCTTGTAGTACTGATTCTAGTCTTCTTCCATTCAGCGTCTTTCAAAGCGTGGACTTCATACCGCATTAAGTCTCTCAGAAATAATAGACTATTATTCTTGTGACGAGGCATCTCTATGAACGCCCTTCTATTAATGTTTGGTCTAGGCATGTTTATCTTTATCTTTTTCTTTTTTTTAGATCGAGTTTGCTTTTGAGAAACATATTCACGAATAAGAAAATTCTCAGAAGATAAGAAAGACCTCACATTCATATAACTTAAAACCATCAATTTTATTCATATATTTGTAGAAGAATTCATCACTAGCACTGCTTACTCGACCGAAATTAGTGCCTTGCTCATCACTAGGCACAATTCTTGATACATTTTTTCTTTCAGCAACAGAATTTAACAAATCCATGAAATCAATGCTGCTACTACTATCACTTCCGTCACCATCGTTTAATTCCTCATCTATTTTTTCACCTGCTAAGTCTTAACTATTTTTAACTTAAGTTTCAGGAACTGTCGTAATATCACTCAGGTGAAGATCATTTTGTGTCTCCAATACTGTTGTAACATCACTGAGTGGAGTAGGTGGCTGCCCTTCAGTATCCATAGCAATCATATCCATTCCTGACGCTCCAACATCATCAAATCTCTGATCAATCATTTGCTGCCCAAGGAATTTTCCACCTTCATCTTCTGACATTTGCACGTTCTCTTCATCGTCTTCTTCATTATGTTGTCCATCTTCAGTAGGATTTGCTTCATCATCTTCATTAGTTTCGGTATCCTCAGACTCATCTTCTTCTTCTCTGACAACATCATTTTCTACAAAATTGTGCACCTTAGCAGTAACTGATTGAATCTGTAGTACAGTCTCATCATCAGCTCTGAATCTAGGATGGTTCTCCCATTCAAACAAGTGTTCTCTCATTTCCTTTACTGGTTTAGCTCCAGCCCTTCTGATGCCCCCTGAAAAGGTAACATTCATAAACTGCAAGCAATGAATGAGAGCAAAAACTCCACAGTTGTGAGAATCTTGTTGCTCCTGAAATGCCTTCACCTCATAGTTCCAATCTCCACCAACCTTTTCTGTCCATTTCACAAACAAATGCTGCCATAACTACGCAATTCTATAACTCAACTTGGTATATTTCCTATTGCCAACCATTGAATCATATATTATAACCTTCTTTCCCAACCTCCCTTTTAAATGAACAGCTATGAAAATAAAATGTTCATCAACTAGTAGCACACTTCCAACAGCTTTGACAGGTTTTTCTGTACTTAACACAGTATCTTTTAAGTAATCTAATGCATCAGCAGTAGTTTCAAGCCAACTAAGATCATGAGCAACGTCCAAAGATTCCCAAATAATTTCGTAGTTGATTGCAACCAAAACAATTCGTTGCATGCTACGGTTCCAACCATAATCATTAGGGAACTTTGCTTGTAAGAATCTTGTAATATCATCATTTGTTAGGCTGAAGTCGGTTCTTACAACATTTACAACACGTTCCTCATCTTCAGGATATCGACCTTCAATAACTAACCTAGCAGTTGAAACCTGGTCCATATCTTTGCCTTGATGTTTCCAAATACTATCTCCTGTCTTCTGGATATATCCCGTTAAACCGTCTTTGATTTCGTCCATGGCATTATGATTATTGTTCGTAAGACCAAGTCCAGTTCTCAGAAAGTAGATATAATTATCTCTCAAAACAGCTCTTCTGCGACAAAACTCAATACCAATCCCTCTTTTTGCAATATCATAGTACATGGCAGCTGCTTTCTCTAAATCTATTTCATACAATTTGCAACTTTTTTCTTCGAGAAATGAATGACTCCTGTTTCATCTTTTGATTACATTCGGTAGTTGGAGTGTTCACTGTAGACTCAACACGTAAATAAGGGCAAACAATGTGTTCAGTAGTTCTTAGTGTCAAGAAAGAATTTTCCAGCACCTGTTATCTCTTTCTGTAGTTTTTTTTCTTTTTTCACTTGTACTTTTGTTCCTTTCCTAGTTGCCATCTCGTATGAACCATTCAAGGAATGATAATGTCCTCCTTACGTCTTCACCTTTAAAGCAAAATACAAGTAGTTTTCCATCTGTTGACTTGTCCAATTATCTTGTGACAGTGTTACCGAAAAAAACTGCTTGTCTAATAAACGAAAAATTCTAAATGTTCTCAATATCACTCTTCTTCTTTCCTTATGATAATTGAACCTCTTCGCAAAAGCAATGGCGGATTTTGACTAAGCAGGAGACTGTAATCTCAGCTCAAATGGAACATCAGCAGTTAGAAATGTGCATTTTTCTCTTACAACATCCGAGAACTCAATGAGGGAACAACCATTCTTCATTGTAAATTCTCGGTATGCAATGAAGCTAGCTCTACTTCTTTTACAGATTGAAATCAAGTCATTGAGCATCACCAACATTCTAATTTCGTCATGACCCTCTCTCTTTCTGAGCAACCACTGTTCTCTACACAAGAAGATAGAGGTACGAAACAAGCTAAATTCATTAATGAGTTTAGCTACTTCAGTTCTATTATTGTAGAGAAAAGTGTGAACACTTCTTTACGCCCATCTGGTGTAAAAAATAAAAAAAAATCGATAATTGCAACTGACTTATCAGATTAAGAGGAGCTTTTACTCCGGAGTCAAAAAAACCAATTCCGCATTTTTGCCTAGCAAATGGTTAAATTTTGAAAAGAATGTTCTGTAAAACTTACCGCCTGTTCACTTAGGAGCGGCCATTTTTTGTACATGTTTATCAAAGAGTGTTTCCCTAGATTCAACATTATTAAATATTAAAGTCTGCTCAGTACCTTCATATACAAAATATAAACCAAAGGTATAAACCAAGACTACCAAAAACTATGACAACAACGCTTACTTAAGTGTAGCATTTGCAGATTAGAAACTAAGGCTTACAAGTTTTCATTTTCATGTAGCAGGAAGATGGACCTACAGTAAGGCCAAGAGTTATGTTGTGTCTTCTTGGGGTTCAGTTTTTTAATAATCTTGTTTTAGTTTACTTTGTTTTCAAGAAAACTCTTGAGAGGGGCACTATTTGGGACGAAAAGAGCTGTAAAAGGTTCTAATCAGTTATTCGTCTTCATTTCCCATTGATTTCATGTTTATCTTGAGAATAAATATATGTTGTTTACTAGTGTGAACATATTGCGTTGAACGCCTCAGCCCATTCTGTATATGTGAAAGTATTGAATTTTTCATTTTATCACAAGGTGGCATTACCCTCGCACAGCAAACAGATGCTCTGAGATAGAAGAAACGTCGAAACCATAGACACATTTCCAGTAAGTTCCGATAGTATTCGATAAGTTCAGATAAAGAATGTTATGCTTCCAACCAGTCAAAATTATTCAACGGATATTTTATCGAATTCCATAAAGTTCTGTCACAGCACTGCAGATCAAAACACAAACGGGGAATGATTTTCTTACACACGTGTAATTTACATGAGATATTCCATTGTTTGTCAGCCGACGGATGACTAACCGAAATATACTAATCTGACTCAGAAATATGTCCCTTGGAAGAGTCACAGCTAATCCCGATTAAGTACTTTCTATCCAAGTAAAGTGCTCAAGATATCCTACACTCGTAGAATAAACGAACTTGAGTCTTTTCCGAATGTTTCTTACTTTTGATACATACGTAGACAATCGTAACTAAGTATTTGAACTCCCAAATACAACGATTGTTTTATCTGTTTTATTGGTTTTCTTTTAATTAGATTTTCTTAGTTGCCCAAAATGTGGCACGACCAAACGATAAAATCTTCCTAGGAGATGCACCTAACGACTATGGCCACTTTAATTATAACTACGCTAACTATTTACAATATTAATTAAACGGTACAACTAAACTAAAACCAAAACCAAAAGAACTCACATATCCCCCTCCTCTTCTTCAAAAAGGTTAATCCTTAGCCATTTCGTCATGTAATCCCTCAGTGACAAAACATCCAAACGCTTTGTCTGAAACTAAATGATCAACTTCAACCTCTTGAGTTGCTTAAACCTCAAAAACGTTCTCTAGTTCAAATTTTGCTTTCTTGTATGAACCAGAGGTAATGACCGGAACTTAAATAGCTTTTCTGTTTTGTATCTGGTACAAACCATTTAACTGGTCGTAATGTCCACCGTAAAGTTTGACCTTCTTCACCTAATTTACAGCAGGAGGCATCACCTTCGGAACAAAATATGACTTGTCACTAAGAGTGAAAGAACCTAACTTCTTGTTTAGCAAATAAAACGTTTCAAAGTGCTTAAGGAAAAGACTCCCAGAGAACGAATTCCAGTGAAGTTCAGCCCCATTAAACGCTACTGTAGATTTCTTAAACCTAGAACCAGTGATCTCAATCTCAAGTCCAATGTCTACCTGAAGGTACCGATGTTCAGAAAGATGTCGCTCGACTCAAAAGCAATTGTTTAAGCTCTTCATTCCAAATTCCTTTAGAATTACTTTAGTAATCATAGCTAAATTGAAAGCCCTTAGTAAATCAAGCATTAAAATTCGCATGGAAATGTTCCATGGGAGAACTTTTTCAGGGTTAGAGTGGTTCTTCTTCAAGAATTCTGCTCTTCTCATCTGAGAAAAAACACTCAGGAATTGCTCTACTTCGCCACGAGGAATATAAATCTATGGGTTGACGGATAATTGTGACCAGTCTTTGTCACCTTTAAAAAACTTCCCACCACGCTTCATAGAAAGCAGATCGATTGTGAGCAATTCATGTTCAAAGTTTGTGTGAAATTGTGCCCTAGTCAAAAGAGCTGTAATTGCATCAATGTTGTAGTCATCACTAGTAACCATTCGTGATGGTTCCACGCGAGTTCAGTAACTAGAACTCGGTTTCGGGCTAAGCTTCTGTCTTTTAAAATTCTTTTTTGCCTCCTTGCTTTATGGATATTTTTTTCAAATAAGCTTAATTATGATTCGGGCCATATGGTTCTATATACATCAGCAAAATCAGAAAAAAGTTTGGGCGAAAACAATTTTGGGCAATTGAGAAATTATCGATAAAGCTGACAGTACAATGACAATATCCATAAGGTGTTCAAGTATTGATAATTTGGGCCAAATGGACTTTTTTTATACCTTAAGATTTTCCAAAAATTTTGTCAATTCAAATACCGGTATTTATTTGGCATATCGCTATAGCATTAGTGTTCCATTAATGAAATGTCTATTTTGGTCACTCAAAAACTTGGGCCATGTGGCCCCTTTCGTAAAGTGCAAGAATGCAAAAAAAAACTTTGGGCAATTATATTACCGGAACATATTTGATATACCGATATAACAAGAACATTCCGTTAACTTAATGTCTATTTCAGTCACTCAGCTATTTGGGCCATGTGGCCTTTCTCAGGGGCATGAATATACCAAAAAGAATTTTTGGGCAATCGTCCTAGCGTTATGCCAACTAGAACTAAGAAATGGATCGTATCTCGGTAACCCCGGACTTTGAGAAGCTGAATTTTTTACAGGGTATGTAAAAAGGGCGCAGATTCCGAGTATGATAATGAGATATCTCTCCCGGGGGTTTGAAGGAGGTAAACCCGTAAAAAACATGGTTTACAGCGTATTCCCGGGGTTTCCCGAAGATTTGTTGAGGTGCCATGGGCGCCCCAGGGTCGATTACCCCTACTGGACTACCTCACTAATCTCTCTCGGAGCTTTAAAACGGTGAGCCTCTTATACTTATACTTTGGGCAATTAATGAATTTTATTTTTTTACCCAACAAATTCAATATTAAACGACTAAATAATATTACATGGTTGGCCAACGAAATTTTTTTAAACGATTAGATAAATTTGTTCGTTTAAATTTTTCATTAAATTTTGATCGTTGAATTTTTTTTGAACGTTTAATTTTTTTTCTCAGTTTGACATTACCCCAAGTCCTTTAAGAAAACAAACGCAAAGAACTAAGAGATAGAAACTTAGTGCGGCGGTGAGACAACCGCCTTACATTAGAAGAGTCGAGCCTCAAGAGCTCCTCTTAAGCGACCACTTCGACATCGATGCCGTAACGGCAATTTTTTCAACTCACAAATTCATCGAAACATTTCAATCCAACACACTTGCTTTGAACGCAACTCCAATCGCCTCACTTGGTGCAAACTTCGGAACTGGAAACAGGAAATGGAGTCAACTTATAGTCAATCCTTACATTTACCTTCTAACAGATGAAGTCGATGATTTTCCATCCGCTTTTGCTCAATCAAGAGGACTTCTTTTTTTGAAACGCAATGATGAAAACTGGACAAGAGTACTTCCTTGGAATCTTGGCTTCCGTCTTACAATGACTGAATTCCTCATTCTAATCAACGAGGCTGACTTAATGAAGATTGCTTTCAGAGAGTTTGGAATGAAATCACCAAACGACTTTACTTGGCTAAACCTCCCACACAAACAAACCGAGTTTTTGCAAATCGACTTAGGCCTACAAATGCATCTTAGATCTCCCACGTTTAACAAATCCACAGTAGCTTTCTGTTGTATTTAGGAAACGTAGAGAGATTTGTTAAAGGGAGTGTGTTACAAGTGATAAGATAACTCTTTAAGAACTTAAATAAAACTTCCTTCGTTCTTATACACACTTATGCGATATTTGATATGATAACATATAATATAATGAAAACCAAAACGGGAACCTAGCTACAAAGCTAGGTGACCATAAATACGTAAAACTCAATAAATACCATGTCGTAAAAGGAGCGAATAATTCCATATACAACAGCCCTGCACCAGCTCCTTACATGCACAAAGGTATGAGATTTCTTCCAGATACTTTGACCATCTCTTCACTCTCAATATTCTTTACTTCATATATATTGTTTCCAATCGCTTTAAGGACACGCCAAATAGTGGTGTCAGCATCAAATTTTCTCAAAGTGGGATTTAACCACCACACCAACGTATCGGGCAATAACGGTTTCATAGTTATATTGCGTTTTTTCCATGAAAAGTCCATACTTATTCTCCTATTTTCAATATCTCTTTCTTTTAATCTTTCAAATACTCGTGTTTCATCGTTATTCAGTAATTATTTTCTCAAACCATATTCATATTTCCACTCTTTCTTAAATACAACAAAATATGGCGTGTTTTCACATGCTTTGCTATATGTTGCGTTCCTTCTAGTCGTGATCAAGGCCAATAGTTTTGGCCAATTAAACTTTTCTTGTCTTTTAACTAAATTTACCACTTTCAACTGTTCCACCAAATACTTTAATGATCTTTCAGCGACACCGTTCTGGGAGTGGTCATAAATACCACTCACAGAATGCTGAACTTTATTTACTTCTAAAAAATCTTTGAAGTCTTGACTCATGAAGCACTTCTCCTGGTCAGTACGTATAAAACTAGGATATCCAAATATGATAGTCCAATTATTCAATAACTTATCCACAATTTCTTTCGAAGACTTATTTTTCATGGGGAGGTACATAGTAAAACCAGTTTTGGAGTCTACAATAACGAAGGCACCCTGAAAGAGATTATATTTATCCAAAATGCCGAATCCAAAAAGGTCCATGTGGATACTCTCGAAAGCAATTAAATCCTCTTTCTTAATGGGCGACTCATTTACTCTGAACTTTATATTTTTTCCAATTTTGCAGATATTACAGTCATTTATCAAGTTCTGAATGAATTTTTCCATCTGTGGCCAAAAATAGATTTTTTTTAATATGTAAATGGTATTTGTAATGCCCTGATGGGCGGTATCTTTTGTTATGTAATGAAAGTCTTTTACAGTTTATTTCTCGCCATTACTGGTACATAAGTTCTTCCCAAATATCTTAAAACATTATCAATAAGCGTGAAATCTTTTGTTTCGTATTTTCTTCTGTCTACTTCAAAAGTGTCGTTTGAACTTTGAATAGCTTGAATTGCCTTTAAGTAAAATTCATCTTCAGCTAAAGTTTGTTCTGTTTGAAGATCTGCATCTTTCAGCAATGAAACAATGAAGGATTGTGAGCCAAAGACAGCCTCCGACCAATCCTTCGGAATGTTTCTATCTTCTTCTTTTACTTGAAATTTCAGTCCTGTCGAGTATCTACTTAGCCAGTCGCTTTTGTTTTTATCTCCTTCTATGTACTTTAAAGTCACTTCATATCCACCTAATATTTCCCGGTATCTTGCAAATTTCGTCGGGGAGTCTTTGAATAAGAGGCTAACCAAAGCCTTTTGATCCGTAAAAACCGTTACTCTGAGTCCAAGTATTATGGGTCTGAAGAATTCCAAACTTTTCACTACACCAAGAGCCTCCTTCTCCACGATACTATATTTTTGTTGGGTCGGATTTAATGTTTTTGAATAATAACCTAATACATTTGCTTGATTTTTGCCTCCTTTCTGGAAAAGAACGCCACCAATGGCGAAATCCGAGCTATCCGTCATGATAAAAAAATCTTTTTTGAAGTCAGGGTGTAGAAGACCCGCTGCTTCACATAATAACTTCTTTATTCTCTTGAACGCGGTCTCTTGTTGCTGCGTCCATAGTTTGTCAAAGGTCTCGTTTAAGCACTCTTTTTTCAAGAGTTTTTGGAGGGATGAACTTCTTGGCTGAATCCCCGGATAAAAGTACGTTGCCAGTTTGCTAGTCCCAGAAATCCCTTGAGCGATTTACGCGAATTGGGACGTGGAGCGTCGGAAATAGCATTTGTGAATTTCTTCTCAATGTTCCAACCGTCTGCTGACAAAGACATGCCAAGAAATTTGACACGTCTCTTACAAATTTCCAGTTTGGACACCTTCAGAAGCGCGTCGGCGGAATTTAACTTCTCTAGAATCAAATTGAGCACCCTTATGTGGTCTTGTTCGTCGTAAGAGTTGGTAAAAACCAGAATGTCATCACAGTAAATGATACATGTTTGCATGTAATATGGCATTAATAATTCAACCAATGTTCGTTGTAACAAACCTGTAGAAATACTTAGGCCCATTGGTAGGGCTGTATATTGCAAAAGTGGAGTACCAGAACTCCCGAATGCTAAAATTTTCCTTGATTCTTTCTCTATTGGAATTTGAAAAAATGATTCCCTTAGGTCTAGGGTTAGGGTTCTTTAACGGTATAAACGGTAACTAACGGTAAAAAAATACCCAAATTTTGCTTACCGGTAATAACGGTAAGGATTTTGTTAGTTACCGTTTATTAGCGGTAAATTACCGGTAAGCTAACAAAATTTGTTAACTTTTGGGTTACCTAAAACTGTGCCATGGTACTTCCAGAAGAAGTAACAGGATTTCATCAGGAATCGAAGCCGCGATATATGGATTATGTCTCGGATCTATTCCAACTATCCCAACCAGATAATATGCAACATTAAAGTTGTTACTAGTATAATCATTATGGACTGGGCCCGTCATTTCCGCAGAACCCTTCTACAAGGGCAGACAAGATATTAAACATAACTAAGCAAGGATTGGGATTTACGAGACTTAATTTACATCATTGGAAAGCTCTTTGTTTGTATACTATACTTCTTTAATATTCAATTGAATTTGAAAACGTTAAGAACAATAAACAGGGGTGCTTTAACAACAGCGAAACGGATGATGACTCCATCCAATGAAATCCAACTAACTCGGCTGAAAATTGGTTTCATTAAAATTCAGATACATATTCATAAAGCTCTCTGCAATAGCATATATGATAAATTAAGTTAAATAACTTAAACTAATTTTAACTTCCTGAAAATAAAATATATTTGTTCGCGATAGCAAAAGTTTTCCATAATGTTCATATAGAAATGCTTGTATCTTGGCTTAAATTCCTTTTCAGAAATGCTATAATACATCATTTAAAAGACATTTTAATTTCCATGCACTCAAAAAAAGGAATTTGGTTTCGTAAGAAGTTAATCACGAGTTATGTTCGTTTTAATATCCGGATATCAAGGCAAGATTTAGTATAGGAAGATTTTCCTCAGTAAAAGATATTTCTCTCAGTCAATACCTTGTCTTTTTAAACCAAATAAAATTTTAAAATGCTTTAAATATTAATTCCCAGGATATTATAGCTTTTATATTTTCTTTTACGTGGAAATACTAGGGTCAAACTACGTATTTCTATGTTTCTAGAATATTGGTCAATTTCAAACCATATTTTTGTTTTTCTTATATCTCGCCTAATTTTTATTTGAAGCACTATTGAAAGCTATGAATCTTATCTTAAGAATTTTTTCTAACAGCTGGTTTTTAAATTTTTTGTGTTTGAGGACTGAAAGATAATTTTCTAGTCTGTTCTTTTCACATCATCCTGTATTTTAGATGAATTTGTAAATATTTGTAAATATTATTTCTCAGTGAATTTTTTGAGTTATGAAAAAAATAGCATAGTTTTGGAAAGCTCTTTTAAATATATTTTATTTCATATAAGACAATATAGGATATTAAAAGAATAAATTCATGTTGAACGCAAAATATCACCAAAATATGGCACATCCATTTTATATCGATCAGAAAACAATGAAGACAAAGGTTACACCACCTCTGTAAACTGTCAACATTAGGTCTTATATTTAACTTTTACCTAGTAGTAAACAATAGTGTTTTAATCTTTTTGTTATTACGGGGTGTTGGAAACTTTATCAAGGATTTTTTCAGAAATGCAGTATAATAGCCATAAACGCAATAATACCTCTTTGACTCTTCTACAAAGCTCAAAAAATATTGAAAATTGAGCCTAGTACTTACTAACATAAAAATTTAGAGGATTAAAACAATATAAAGCATAAAAAAACCATGATTACTAAAAATAACGCATATAGTATTTGTTACTTTTTGTCACGAAATCTTCCTCAAATACAATATTATCACCCACAATGTGTTTCAAATTAAAAAAACCTTTCCAATCATGTGTTTTGTCAGGGTATTTGATAAGGATGAGTAGTTTAAACCCTAAAAAAGGCTAATTTTAAGGGTCCTTTTCACTAAGTTTTTAGATCTCTAAAAAAACATACATTCAAACGTAACATCATGAAGAACAACTCTATAGATGATCTGATTGCTCTCAAACCCTAAGGATTCACTATATCTGACCTCTTAAACCATTTATCAGGATATTTTTTCTCTAGTTAATTGTAACTAAGCTAAACTTCACTCAGAAAAGTCAAATGTTCAAAATCTGCACATCTGAAAGAACGAAATCACTCAGTTTTGCTATAATCCCATAAATTCTTGTACTAGGTAGCCCCAAACAACTAAAATACATGACGTGTAACCTTTAATTCTGCTTTTTAGGATATTTTTAATGTTTTTTTAAAGAAAAGTCGATATTGGGCTAAAATGCTGTTTTTATCTACTTCAATCCGTCTAATACCTCTAGAAATACTCGTCTAGAGCCCAAACAGACCTCACTAGTCGAAAGAACGGGTTAATTTAAGTCTAGAAACAACTTTGTTTGAGAATTGGAGTATTCTGTATAGACTTCATAACAATGTATCCTATTTCTAAGATCTTGGAAAATATGAAAAAGGATACCCTTAAATGTCCAATATTCCTGAATGGGTGATAACAAGTGACAAAACATCATGAGAAATGGTAGTCACCGAGAGGTATTAATGATTTAGGGTACCTCCGAGTTTTGTTTGAGGAAACTCCAAGAACTTCCCTATTAAACTCAGCAATAGTTATTTCGGTTAATTTAACTTTACTCCAAACCCAGCTTTAAAATAGCCAAAAGTGAACTTCTAATGGGGAAAATATTAAGAACTTTGACTCTAACCTTATCTGGAATCAATTTTAAGTAGTTTTGAAAGGAAAAATTTTAATTTTGAAGTCTTATCGGTTTTAATTATACAAATCTCTGTCATAGTATTGCAAATTCTTATATGAAAAAATATATTTTTTTAACTTTTACATATGATAAAATAATTAAGAACATATATAAATTGACATGAAGAACACCATCATAAATTAAAGAAGATCTACGTTTTAGTTTTTGAAAAAAGGTTGTTATGTGGTCATTTTTCTGACGTATTTATGAAAAAAAAGTGATATTTTTGTTTTTACAAATTAAATACCTTGCTCTTGTTTTTATAAAACGTGGTTGGTATCATTTTAAAAAGAAAATGTACTAATTTTAATTGAGGTATTTATATGTTACAACTCTATGCTTAACCTATTTAAAAACTCTCCTAGTTTTTGATATGTTGATATTTCACTTGTACTCCAATAAACTCAACATTACATTACTGTCAATCCAAGCAAAAAAAAAGCTAAGAAATGATCAACCAAATAATTTATTTCCCCATACCTTTAATCGAATGTTGGAAGCCATGACCTCTTCAATAGTGTCTACTTTTGTAAAATTCTTCTTCCCACTAGCTCTTCGATCTTCATTTCTTATCTTCCAAAGTACACGGATGTAGTTGAACAGGCACGCATTTTTAAGATCGCATCACTTTTAGACAAGAGGTGTAAGCTTTTTGCTCCTCGAGAAAATGATGAGTTTAAGGATGTTGTTGAAGAAGTGGTGCTAGAGATGGACAAGGCCAAGAGTTTAGATGATGATGTTCCAGTGACTCAAGTTTTGAAGAAGAGCAAGTTGGATTTTAGCTTGTTGTTTGAAGATGTACAAAGTTCAAGAACAGTGAAAAACATTGAGCCAAGCCGTGGAGAGTTGTTGCGCTACTTGGATGTCGACGGCGTTGCGGGAAATGTTGACATTTTGGCATGGTGGAAAAATGCTGAACCGAGGTTTCCAACGGTTGCAAAGGTCGCTAGAAAGTTTTTGGCTATTCAAACGAGTAGTGTTAGCTCTGAAAGAGCCTTTTCTCATGGTCGTTTTGAATACAGAGGTAAAGAGAACATGTCTGATGAAACTTTTATGATGAGAATGAATGCAAGAGAGTGGATGAAGCTCTAGAAAGGTTACCTAATAAGTTTTTTTGGGTTCTTTAACCTGTTAGCGCAGGTTCTCTCCCATTTTTAACTGTTGAAAAATATTTTTTCTTAATTTTTACCTGTTTTCTGTCCAAAACTAATAAAAATTAGACCAATTTTGGAAAATTTATCACAGAAAACCTAAAATTGTACTTAAAAAAAACATTACTCTAGTGTCCTTTCAGTTCATTTGCCCGATTTCTTCTACTTTAAGTTAATTTTAGCTTTTTTCCTCTCAGTCAAACACTTCTCCCAGACATTGCAGCTCACCAAAATCTCCAACAAGTAGAAGAAAGCTAGTTTTGCACCTTCGAGGAGCAAATTATCCTTCTTCTTGTTTGAAACCTACTTTTACTTCTCTTTGCACTACCTTTTTTGTTCGCACAAGGGTTTTTTCTGGACTTGTTTGGTTTTGACTTTGAACAGAAAGAGAAGATTTGGTGTTTGCTGAATTTCCCAAAAATATACCAGTACGTACCGTTACTTAGCAAAATTAACAAAATTACCGTTAACTTTACGGTAATTTTGTTAACCGTTAAGACTAAAATTTTGCTTACCGGTAAAAACGGTAAGCAGAGTTAACAAAATCTTTACCGGTAACTAACGGTCATACCGTACCGTTAAAGAACCCTATCTAGGGTAGAATATAATTTTGAGCTCGCTAATGCTCCCTTGATATCATTGAGGGAGGGAAGTCCTTGTCCACTGACATTCAAGTACTTATTGACGTTGAAAAATGGAGTGATAATTCTCCAATTTTTCTTTTCTGATCCATCTTTATTGAAAGTTGAAGATTTTGCAACTGGGAAAATTGAACTTCTAAATTGAGATTGTGAAGGCTCTAAGTAACCTTCTTTAAGTCCTTTGTTGAACCAATTTTTCACGATCTCCATTTCCTTGAAACTAAGAGGTTTAGCCTTAGAAAATTTTCCTTTAATTGAATTAGGATCTTGATTTAAAATAATTTCAAGAGGTTTTACCTTTAAGGCTCCACCTTTGAACTCTGAAAAGAGTCTAGGATGTGCCTTAACGATCGATTTAATCAACGATGCCTGTCGATTGATTGATTTGATCTGAGCTACATCCTTGGCGTTTCTAATTCTTTGATTGACATCTTCACTTAACTCTTCAAAAATTTGGTTTATATCAATCTCGTTGTCTTCTTTGTTTTTCAACTTCTTCCACTGATAAATATTATCTTCTGCATATTCGTTTATGTAAAACAAGGTCTGAGTAACGTTAGGGGATTGAAATTCTGATACCAAATTGAAACTTCCCCTTCCGCGGGTAGCACAATCAGCGGGACTTTAATTCCGCCGTCAATAATCCATAAATTTCTTTCCAAATCAATAACTGTATTCTTTGCTGCACCCATGCCTAAAATGATGTCTACTTGCAACCCGTCCAAAACTTTAAATTCAATCATCTTAACATATCCAGAAACGACTATGGGAATACTGATTTTCCCGTATGATTTGATTATACTTCCATCTGCATTTTGAGCTGTACATTCATAACCTTCCAAGTTACCGACATTCTTATAATGCTTTTTAAAATAATTTGCACTGATGGCATTCATATGGGCCCCTATATCCAGTAAAGCTATGCGTTTTTCACCAAAAATTTCTATTTCGGGACCCCTCCAAGGGGCGGATGGAATACCCTTCATTAAACCTACAATGTCTTTCTTATCGGTAGTAGGAGGTGGTACATTATCACCCCTCTTATCAGTAACTGAATGTTGCATTACTGTATTGACTCCTTGTCCAGTCTTTGAGCGAAAAACACTATATTGTTGAGCGTTAGAGGAAGATATTGAGCTTGATTTGCTAGATGAAGGACCTTTATTGTACATGGCTTCATCTGCTTCGTGGTGCTTACCAAGATGGTTCTTTGAACAGATGGGACAGGACACCTTCTTGGAACAGTGGTGTCCGTCCCGCATGCGCTGCGATCTGAAAAGTTTGACTCTTTCATCGCAGGAGAAGCAGGTCCTGTACCTAATTGCTGGTAAACTTCTTGGACCTGAATACTGGGACGCTTGTAACATGATTTTCTCGTTGTTTGAGCTTGATGCAAGCATTTTGGATGATAACTCCGCTTTCATGAGAAGATTACGTGGAGTTAGAGGGGTCCAACTCTCTATATCCATGGTTTCCATTTTCTCGTTCCAGAGATGATAAAACTTTGCTCTAAGATGTCCAGGCTTCAATATTTTTTCAGTGAAATGCGTAGTAGCTTTGAAATTAGTCCAGGATCTGGGCTTCGTTTTCAATGAAAGTGAGCATTTGTAGTTGAAAGATTGGACTTCTCCCATGAAAATCTTTAGATTTTCTGAGTAGGACATATTTGAAATAAGTTTGAAGGTTTCCAACTTATTCTGCGCTTCTAGCGTTAATAATTCAGAATCAAATGAGGCTTCAATGGCCTCCAAGTAGCTGTCCAGATCATTTTCTTTGATAGGTTTGAGTTGAATTTGAATCTTCATTGGAATTACGGCCAGAAGCTTGTTGAGAATTGACATTTTGTTGTAGTGATTTTTTAATTGCTTGCAACAAGAAACTAAATGAAGCATCTTAGCTTCCAGATCTCCATCTTCAGAAGAGATGGTAGATCCGAAGCCATCTTTGAAAGGTGGCAAAGGCTTAAAAACTTGCGGACTAGAAGAAAAGGTAGAAGTTCCAGGACCAGTGCTGGCTTGCATTTTAGCCTTTAACTCCGAATTCTCTAGTTCCAGTCGGTTCAACCTTTCGAGGATTTGTTTTAGGTAGTCGTTTGTGTCCATTGATGTTTTTTTTTTGATTTTCTTATTCGTTTCTTTTCGTTGGCGATGCGTTTGAGGTGGAGAACTCGTAGAATCAAAGAAGGGAAAATTTGCGATCCTCAAGAGGGAGTCAGTCGATGAAGTACCAAGGTTGGTATCTTCAGATGAGTCGTTTAAGGTGGATCTGTCGTCTCTTTTGCCTGTTATGTTGTCAGACATATAACGGGATTTATTTAAGTTGTTGTGTTTAGAAAACGTAGAGAGATTTGTTAAAGGGAGCGTGTTACAAGTGATAAGATAACTCTTTAAGAACTTAAATAAAACTTCCTTCGTTCTTATACACACTTATGCGATATTTGATATGATAACATATAATATAATGAAAACCAAAACGGGAACCTAGCTACAAAGCCAGGTTACCATAAATACGTAAAACTCAATAAATACCATGTCGTAAAAGGAGCGAATATTTCCATATATGACAGACCGATAAATACATATTTCAAAACTCATTTCTTATTGAAGTAGAATTAGCAAACGAACTATCATTAAATACAAATACTGTATCATTCTTCTGTTTTATTTTGTCGTAAATCATTGCATTAGAATAATGTTGAAACAAATTATTAACCTAATAAAAGGGAAAAAAAGAAAAAGAAAGGAACCGTTGTAAGATATCCAAAATTGTATTAGGACCTTAATCTTTAGGAGGGGAATCACCCTTAACTCATACCTAAACCTACATGAACAACATAAAACATAAATCTTCATTCACAAATATTTATACTGGAAACATCTAAAGGTATTCAGAAATCCCAAATTATTTGCTTTTAAATCTTTATGTGTTCTTGAAACTTAGTATTTGTCAATCCCGTCTTCACTTACCGATGCCTCTTTCGTGATTATGTGCTCCTCTCCAACTTCCATGCACTCTAATGCATTTTCTAGTTGTCTGTCACGTGTTCTGGTTCTTGTAGTACTGATTCTAGTCTTCTTCCATTCAGCGTCTTTCAAAGCGTGGACTTCATACCGCATTAAGTCTCTCAGAAATAATAGACTATTATTCTTGTGACGAGGCATCTCTATGAACGCCCTTCTATTAATGTTTGGTCTAGGCATGTTTATCTTTATCTTTTTCTTTTTTTTAGATCGAGTTTGCTTTTGAGAAACATATTCACGAATAAGAAAATTCTCAGAAGATAAGAAAGACCTCACATTCATATAACTTAAAACCATCAATTTTATTCATATATTTGTAGAAGAATTCATCACTAGCACTGCTTACTCGACCGAAATTAGTGCCTTGCTCATCACTAGGCACAATTCTTGATACATTTTTTCTTTCAGCAACAGAATTTAACAAATCCATGAAATCAATGCTGCTACTACTATCACTTCCGTCACCATCGTTTAATTCCTCATCTATTTTTTCACCTGCTAAGTCTTAACTATTTTTAACTTAAGTTTCAGGAACTGTCGTAATATCACTCAGGTGAAGATCATTTTGTGTCTCCAATACTGTTGTAACATCACTGAGTGGAGTAGGTGGCTGCCCTTCAGTATCCATAGCAATCATATCCATTCCTGACGCTCCAACATCATCAAATCTCTGATCAATCATTTGCTGCCCAAGGAATTTTCCACCTTCATCTTCTGACATTTGCACGTTCTCTTCATCGTCTTCTTCATTATGTTGTCCATCTTCAGTAGGATTTGCTTCATCATCTTCATTAGTTTCGGTATCCTCAGACTCATCTTCTTCTTCTCTGACAACATCATTTTCTACAAAATTGTGCACCTTAGCAGTAACTGATTCAATCTGTAGTACAGTCTCATCATCAGCTCTGAATCTAGGATGGTTCTCCCATTCAAACAAGTGTTCTCTCATTTCCTTTACTGGTTTAGCTCCAGCCCTTCTGATGCCCCCTGAAAAGGTAACATTCATAAACTGCAAGCAATGAATGAGAGCAAAAACTCCACAGTTGTGAGAATCTTGTTGCTCCTGAAATGCCTTCACCTCATAGTTCCAATCTCCACCAACCTTTTCTGTCCATTTCACAAACAAATGCTGCCATAACTACGCAATTCTATAACTCAACTTGGTATATTTCCTATTGCCAACCATTGAATCATATATTATAACCTTCTTTCCCAACCTCCCTTTTAAATGAACAGCTATGAAAATAAAATGTTCATCAACTAGTAGCACACTTCCAACAGCTTTGACAGGTTTTTCTGTACTGTTGAAAGCTATAAAGATGTATTCTGTATTTTATATTTTTAGTGGTTAAAAGTCTGCTCCTATATAAAATACAGTGTAGTGTAATATTTGTATTCTATTTCACTAGAGTATATAAAACTGCATATATTTGATATGCACTCATTTCCATATCTCTTTTCAGTTCCATAGCTTTGTTATGTAAATTTGTAATCTTTTTATTTCTTTTTTATTTCTTTTTTGCATTTTTCTTTTATTATTTCTATCTTTTGTAATTTGTGGTTTTTCTTGTTCTGCTTTTTATAACTTCTTTATTAAGCAGTTCCTAATCCTAATGAATGTCTCTCTTGCCACAGGTTTTGTGAAGATGTCTGCTAAATTTTGCTTACCATCCACATAATCAATGGTCCAATTGTTTTTCTTCAATACGACTCTGGTAAAGAAATATTTAACTTCAATGTGTCTTGACATTCCTGAGATAGTTTGGCCACTCATCAATTTGATCGTGCCTTGGTTATCGCACTTTATTCCTATGTCAATATTTTTTATCTCGAGAAAGTTTACTACATTAAGCATCCATTTTAAGTTACAAACTCCTCTTGCCAGTGCCACCGTCTCAGCTTCAGTGCTGCTCTGAGCAACTAGATTTTGTCTTTTTGTTTTCCATAGTATCGGTGCGTCGTTCCATAATATGACGTGTCCGTCTATTGTGGAGAGATCAGCCGGAACATTTTTCCAGCTAGCGTCTACAAATAAGGTTATCATATTTCGGTTTTCTTTTCTCGGGAACCGTATCCCGTATTCTCTGGTATGAAATAAGTACTTTAAAACCTTCTTGGCTTGTCTTAAATGTTCAATACCCGGATTTGCGGCGAAAACCGACAACCGGTTGACTGCCCATGCAATATCTGGTCTGCATGTTCGGGAAGCGAATAATAGTGTACCAATTAGTGATTGGAATAATTTTGGTTCAATTATCTTCTCAGATGTCTCGAAATATGTGCCAGGTTGATGTGGCAAATCAGTATTTTTAAAATTTTCAATCTCGAAAATTTCAGATTTTATCTCGATATATTTTTTCATATGTAATGTTAGGAAGTTTTCAGATTTTGAGATTTCAATGCCAATGAATTTTTCTGTCTCATCTGTGTGTTTGATCTCGAATTGCTTTCGTAATTTTTTCAATATGACATTACCAGTCTTTTTGTTCTTGCAGGAAAATAAAACATCATCAACATAAATGATCAAGATTACAAGATCCCCATTTACCACTGATTTGTAAACTGTGGTCTCAATTATATCCCTCACAAAACCCAGCTTCGATAACTGAGAGTCCAGCAGGTCATACCAACATCTAGCGGACTCTTTTAGTCCATATATGGCTTTTTTGCTGGTCCATAGGTAATTGTCTCTTTTTCTGTGATACTTTAGAGGTAAAACATAATATCTTGGAGCTGTTAGTGAAGCATGAAGATAAGCTGTTGATACGTCCAACTGAAAGATACATAGATCTTCTGCTGCTGCTTTTGAAAAGAAAAATCTGACAGTTTCGTAGTTGGATAAAGGAGAGTAAGTTGGCTGGAGGGGTTTTGAGAATTTTCCATTCGCAGTTATTCTGACTTTATATCTCATATCTTTTTTTATTGAATCATATTTTTTAGAGAAAAGTTCGACAAGAGAAAGTATTTCAGTGTCTTTTGGAATAAGATGTTTGGATATAAAAGTACAACCACCGATCGTTGACAACTTCTTCAGCTCCTCGTCATATGCCTTTTCCCACTTATCCGAATCAACCATTTTATTTATCTGGAAATAATTCTTTGGAACATCGTTTCTCTTCTTTTGTAGTTGAAATAAGATGAGGGTAGGGGGGTTTGCCAGCTGTAGCTCCTCTGCCATTTTAGTCATGGATGTCCATTTTGGAGAATACAGCTGGGTGGGTCTGGCTTTTCTGTCAGACCTGCGAACCCAATGAGTTGGATTCTCATTGTCTGGTTTGTTTCTGATGTTGTTGAATCCAGTTACAGGATCTTTCTCGGCCTCTAACGTATTCTGATTATGTGACACGTACTTGTTGTAAAGCTTGTTGAATACGGGCCTAATGTTCCTATTTACAACAAATTTCCTTGTTGTTTTATTTAATGTGAAGTCCTCAGCAGATAAATCAGATACTCTAAGGTAAATTCATTCTCTAGATATTACTGTTAACTTATTTTTATGTTTAGGAATAGAATACACGACTGGTTGTCCAAACGTGAATATATATACTTGAGTTGGATCCTCTTGTATAATAGTTTGTAGGCCGGTGTATCTTGAGATTTTGAAGTAGCTGTGTTATTATTGAGAAAGACAGCATATTTTGCTGCGTATGTCCAGTATTTTTCTAGTAATTGTGATTGTTTCAATAAAATTCTGATAAATTGAAGTATTTTGCCATTAGCTCTCTCACTAGTTCCATTCGCTTGAGGCGTGTCTACAGGACTAAATCTATAATTTATTCCTTTGTTTTTGAAGAACTTAATGTTATTTTTCTTTTTAAATTCAGTTCCTTGATCCATGTGGACATTTTTTGCTTTTTATCTGCTAAATTTTTTATCTTGAGAATATATTCTTGAAGAATTCTATTGCAATCAGTCTTTTTCAAGTACACATCAAGGTGTTTATATTTAAAAAAAAAGCGCCAGTGATCAGGCAAGAGCCCTTCTCACCCTTAAAGCCATTCACAGCGGTATCCACTGTATCACAGTACAACCACTGAAGTGGTTTCTCTACAACACTATGTTTATACTTATGAATTGGTAGTCTTTTCTGCTTTGTAATACTACAAATTCTGCAATCAATAATTTTGGGCAATTTTGCTGTCATGTTATAAAACGACAAAGTATTTTTCAAACTTGAATAAGAGAGATGACCAAGGAATTGGTGGAAATACTCCGACCTTGATAAAGCAGATAACTCTTCGCATCCAAGGATGCATGCTGTGGTCTTAAACATGTTGTTTTCCATGATTTTGGCTCACAGAATTACCTCCTTGTTATTTTCGAAGTGTAGTAACTTATCCTTCATCTTCATATCTATCCCTAACTCAACTAACCTCTCAAAACTGATAAGTGGCGTCTCAGTATCTAGAACAAGAGCATTGTTTAGTTCGAGAATATAACATGTATTGGTATTTATTCTAAAATCAGCTCTTGTAGCAGTATTGACTACTCCTCCAACAACTTGGATTTGCGTTGGGGTTCCGTCTTTATACGAGGAAGCTAAATGAAGATACTTTCTTGGTAAAACATGACTACTAGCCCCTGAATCAACAACCATAATTATTTTGTCATCAATTTTATTTTTTAGGTTCTACGCTAGTTTTTCGACAACCGCCGTTTCTTCAGATGAGTCATTGGATCTTTGATTATCTTCTTCGTCTTCAGATAAAACGCTGTCAACTTCGAAACTGGTCTTGTTGCTGTTCGACATCTGTCTTGTCTCTTCTTTCTTGATGTTTTTCTTGCACTGCGGTACAAAGTGTGATTTACTGCTGCAGATAGTGCAAAAGGTTTTTGACTTACAGTCGTTTTGCAGATGTCCTTTGCGACCACATCGGGTGCAAAATATGCCGAACTTTGGTAAGTTCCCGCTTTTGTTATTGTTTTTAGGCTTTGTTTTATTGGATCTTGAGTCAATTTTTTCAGCTATGAAGCGGATCTGCTTCAAGACAATATCATATTTTCTAAGATGTTCATGCAATCTCAAATGCTGTTCAAGATTATCTACTAACGGTGTTCTGCTGGTGCTAAGGATCATTGTGATCTTATCTTCCTCATTTAACCTGCCATCAATGTCACGATACCTTTTTTGGTTTGTATCGAAATTGTTCACTCTCTCCATTGCAGTTGCACCTGGAGAGTTTATGAACTGGGAATACAGTCTATTTCTCTCTGACTTATCATCTGCAGAGTACAAAGTTTAATTTTTGTCAATAGGGTGTGAGGGTTTTCAATATCCCCAACCGCTTCTATAACTTTTTTCGGACAAGTGCTCGTAAATTATTCTTGTCGCAACCGTGTCAAGAACTATTTGGGGTCTTTCCCCTTTTTTGGTTGTAGATAACTCATCGCCTTTGATCTTGGAGCTGACACGCTTCCATACACCATTCTCGCGAAGGAAACTTTTAACTTTGATGGTCCATATTTTGTATTGATATGGAGAAGATAGTTTAGTAACCTTTTCTGACATAATTTTTTAGGTGAAAAGAGATGTAAATGAAAACTTTATATTGTGAAAGCAGCTGTTAACCTGTTGAAAGCTATAAAGATGTATTCTGTATTTTATATTTTTAGTGGTTAAAAGTCTGCTCCTATATAAAATACAGTGTAGTGTAATATTTGTATTCTATTTCACTAGAGTATATAAAACTGCATATATTTGATATGTACTTAACACAGTATCTTTTAAGTAATCTAATGCATCAGCAGTAGTTTCAAGCCAACTAAGATCATGAGCAACGTCCAAAGATTCCCAAATAATTTCGTAGTTGATTGCAACCAAAACAATTCGTTGCATGCTACGGTTCCAACCATAATCATTAGGGAACTTTGCTTGTAAGAATCTTGTAATATCATCATTTGTTAGGCTGAAGTCGGTTCTTACAACATTTACAACACGTTCCTCATCTTCAGGATATCGACCTTCAATAACTAACCTAGCAGTTGAAACCTGGTCCATATCTTTGCCTTGATGTTTCCAAATACTATCTCCTGTCTTCTGGATATATCCCGTTAAACCGTCTTTGATTTCGTCCATGGCATTATGATTATTGTTCGTAAGACCAAGTCCAGTTCTCAGAAAGTAGATATAATTATCTCTCAAAACAGCTCTTCTGCGACAAAACTCAATACCAATCCCTCTTTTTGCAATATCATAGTACATGGCAGCTGCTTTCTCTAAATCTATTTCATACAATTTGCAACTTTTTTCTTCGAGAAATGAATGACTCCTGTTTCATCTTTTGATTACATTCGGTAGTTGGAGTGTTCACTGTAAACTCAACACGTAAATGAGGGCAAACAATGTGTTCAGTAGTTCTTAGTGTCAAGAAAGAATTTTCCAGCACCTGTTATCTCTTTCTGTAGTTTTTTTCTTTTTTCACTTGTACTTTTGTTCCTTTCCTAGTTGCCATCTCGTATGAACCATTCAAGGAATGATAATGTCCTCCTTACGTCTTCACCTTTAAAGCAAAATACAAGTAGTTTCCCATCTGTTGACTTGTCCAATTATCTTGTGACAGTGTTACCGAAAAAAAACTGCTTGTCTAATAAACGAAAAATTCTAAATGTTCTCAATATCACTCTTCTTCTTTCCTTATGATAATTGAACCTCTTCGCAAAAGCAATGGCGGATTTTGACTAAGCAGGAGACTGTAATCTCAGCTCAAATGGAACATCAGCGGTTAGAAATGTGTATTTTTCTCTTACAACATCCAAGAACTCAATGAGGGAACAACCGTTCTTCATTGTAAATTCTCGGTATGCAATGAAGGTAACTCTACTTCTTTTACAGATTGAAATCAAGTCATTGAGCATCACCAACATTCTAATTTCGTCATGACCCTCTCTCTTTCTGAGCAACCACTGTTCTCTACACAAGAAGATAGAGGTACGAAACAAGCTAAATTCATTAATGAGTTTAGCTACTTCAGTTCTATTATTGTAGAGAAAAGTGTGAACACTTCTTTACGCCCATCTGGTGTAAAAAATAAAAAAAATCGATAATTGCAACTGACTTATCAGATTAAGAGGAGCTTTTACTCCGGAGTCAAAAAAACCAATTCCGCATTTTGCCTAGCAAATGGTTAAATTTTGAAAAGAATGTTCTGTAAAACTTACCGCCTGTTCACTTAGGAGCGGCCATTTTTGTACATGTTTATCAAAGAGTGTTTCCCAAGATTCAATATTATTAAATATTAAAGTCTGCTCAGTACCTTCATATACAAAATATAAACCAAAGGTATAAACCAAGACTACCAAAAACTATGACAACAACGCTTACTTAAGTGTAGCATTTGCAGATTAGAAACTAAGGCTTACAAGTTTTCATTTTCATGTAGCAGGAAGATGGACCTACAGTAAGGCCAAGAGTTATGTTGTATCTTCTTGGGGTTCAGTTTTTTAATAATCTTGTTTTAGTTTACTTTGTCTTCAAGAAAATTCTTGAGAGGGGCACTATTTGGGATAGAAAGAGCTGTAAAAGGTTCTAATCAGTTATTCGTCTTCATTTCCCATTGATTTCATGTTTATCTTGAGAATAAATATATGTTGTTTACTAGTGTGAACATATTGCGTTGAACGCCTCAGCCCATTCTGTATATGCGAAAGTATTGAATTTTTCATTTTATCACAAGGTGGCATTACCCTCGCACAGCAAACAGATGCTCCTGAAATGGGAGAAACGTGGAAACCTAAGACACATTTCCAGTAAGTTCCGACAGATTTCGTTAAGTTCCGATAAGGAATGTTATGCTTCCAACCAGTCAAAATTATACATCGGATATTTTATTGAATTCCATAAAGTTCTGTCACAACACTGCAGATCATAACTCAAATGGGGAATAATTTTCTTACATAAGTGTAATCTACACGCGATATTCCATTGGCTAAATTTTAGATTGGGCAAGTTCACCATGTTGACTTAAGAATCCAGCGAAAAAGAATGCACGGGAAAACATGATTAAAGGATCGTGAGCTTAAAGGGGAGGTTTAAAGAAGACATGAGAGGCATCAAGTGCCTTTCACTGCTTAAGGTTAGCATAAATATTTTTTTCTTAGTTGTATTGGAAAAGAACTTGCAGCTGATGGGTATGAAATGAAACTAGATTCAGCAACTCAAATTGGAATGAAAAAGGAAAGGAAGATCAACAATCTCAGAAAAAAAGAAAAAAAATATATTTACGGGGTCGAACAAAAAGGAAAAAGAAAAGACTGTTAAATGTAAGATAGTATTTCTCTACGCTGGCGCAATTTACGCCAATCCACAATTAGTACCAATAACGTAATTTCCAAAATTAATAATTAGAAACCAACGAGACAAATGAATAAAAGATCAATTCATATTTTTCAATGTAAAAGTTACACCTTAAGTTCAATCTTCAAGTCGAGTATTACATTTTAAAGTCTTTAAATATATTTAGATTTAACACTGCTACAAGATGATAGTTCAAGCAAGAGTTCAGGACAAAACACATTACAAAAATGTTTCCTGATTTAGAAGGGGTGTTTGGGGATATGGGTAACCCAAAAAAAGTGATTCAAAATATATATTTCTACATCCAAAAATATTTTGTATTAGCGTTAAAACAATTAACTTTTAAATTTTAATTTATGAAAAAAAACTAAATCTTCTCAATTTCAGTATTCGAAACTATTTTCTTAAATTTTTAACTTAATTAGTTAAAATATGTATTTATTATCCTCTACACATATTTTTTGCTTCTGTGTTCAAGCTATGTATAAAGATTTAAACCCATCATCATCTTCATCGGGGGCCGAGTCATGGGGTTATTTTTAAAGATGCGGGAGCAGCAAAGGCTCCCCGCTACCATAGGGTAAAACAAGTTTGAATTTTCCTTGGTTTTTAAATTTAACTACTTAAGTTATTACTTTCTAGTGCACTTCACTCTTCTCCGCACTCTTATATTTTGTCCAAGTATCGCCTGGGGTTCAGAGTACTGAGAATTGGGGTTTTGTTGATTAGCTACTGGTAGGTTTCATTGAATTCCACTAAGAATCGTTACTGGTCCACATCCTTGAAATCCCCATAAACTTCTTAACGGAAGAGTGGTGTAATTTACACCAAGAGTATAATAAACAGCTTCCATCGACTGTTCTTAATGCTTAACTTAGACTCCTAGAAATAGTTTCTTTTTACTCCTACAAAGTTGTTAAGTTTGGAAATTTTATGTTTTGAATTCTTCCAATTTGTGAACTATTTTATTATATCGGTCACAACTATTTTAGGTTGCTTTTATCTCTTTTTACCTAAACATAGAAATATAAAAATAGTTACAAGTAGAATATAAATACAGTCACAACTGGTATATATATATTCAGTTACAGACCTTGAGTTATTCACTTAAGGGAACCCAAAGCACTAAAACTTAAATACAAAAGAAACTTTACTTTTTAATATTTCATTGTAATAACAGGTTAAGAGCCTAAAAGCTAAGAGAAAAACATGAGCTCTGACAACAAATTCAACCTCCCACCGCTCAACCTCCATGGTCACTTCCATCTTTGGGAATGGAGGTTGAGAACATATCTATCCGAACTTGGACTATGGAACTGGATTTATGAAGGAACTCCGCTGGAAGCCATTGGTACAGAATCAGTAGCCTCCCAAAAAACGAAGTACTTGTCGTTAATCACAGCCTCGATAGGCAACGACTTGGCCATCCACCTCGTTCATCTTCAAGACGCCCATTCAATTTACAAGAAGTTACATTAAATGTTCTTGGGAAACAAAGTAGCGGAAAGCTTCAGAGTAAGGATTGAGATGACAGAACTTCGATTTCAAGATAGTTGCTACTGGTTGATCAACTCATTCATTCAATTCTTGACTTCAAAAGTTTTCCTTTGCACAGTTCAATTCTGATTTACTACATTTACCCATTCGCAATGGTGGATTAGGGCTAATGTCTCCTTCGTTAATCTCTCAACATGGTTTCCAGGCAAGCAAAGAAACTTTTTGAGCGACAAATGGAATCTGAAAATTTTCATTCTGATCTCGATGTGGATAAGCAGTCTAGTAGACTCAAAGATGCTTACAAACTAATCATGAACAATCTCTTTGATTCATTCAATGACTTTGAAAAACTTTGTTTTGCGGAAAGCTCTACTGAAATTGGTTCTAACTGGTTGCATGCACTTCCCGTAGAAGCTTCAACTAGAATTTTAAATCCAGACTTCTGTGCATCAATTTGCTCAAGATTACTTGTTTCACCTAGCCGTAGGAATGGCTGCTCTGAGGACAGAACTAACCATTTTGAGCATTGTTCATGTTTTTCTCCAGCTAAGGTTTCACGACATGAAGACATTAAGAAATGTTTAGCATATTTTTTTAAAGAAACAAACTGTGTTGTTTCACTAGAGCCATTTAGCAAGAACAACAATCGAAGAGCTGATCTTTTAGTTTCTACTAGACAAGGAAAAACTGCATTTGATGTTTCTGTTGTTTCTCTTACATCTAAAAAGAATTTTAAAACCCTTGATTCTCTGAGGGAAGCTTTGGTTTCTCTGTGTTTAAACAATGCTTCCAGAGAATCTTCAACTTTGCTTAGGTTAGCTGAAAATGTCTTAAGGGAAAGAGTGGCATCCAAGAATAGAGAGAACACTGGACTAGATTTTGGTCGTCAATTTCAACTGTTTGTTCTCTCTACTGGTGGTGTGGTCAGTAAAGAATCATTAGAACACGTCATTAGACAAGGTAAAAAAGACCCTGGTGAGTTGTTACGTCTGAAGTACAGACTTTCCGTTAGTCTAACGGTACATCGAAGCTGGGCATTCAAGTTGTGTGCAAGAGGCTGTTAAGAAGAAAACAATCAAAGAAGGACGAAAGAAAGAATACTTTGTGCACTGTTTTAAGAGAAAGAAAGAAAAGAAAAAGAAACTTCTGTAACATAATTAAAAGTGTGATAAGAACTTTAACCTTAAGGAGCTGAATTACCCTAACCCTTAAACATACCACTTAAGCCTACTACATTCATCACACTACTTTATCATTATACCCACACTAACAAGAATTATCTTCACTCACAAGTATTTACATTCGAAGCATCTGAAGTCCTTTCAAAATTCCCAAGTCAAGTTGCTTAAATTCTAATGTTTTCTAGAAACTTAGTCTTCTTTATTTCCATCCTCATTTTCTGATGTTTCTGGAATTCCCAATGCATTTCTAAGTTCAATGTACTCGAGTACCTCTTGTAGATCATTAGCATGTTTTCTCATCTTTCTAATAATAGCCCTTAGCTTTTGTCTCTCAGCATAATTCATATGGTGCACTTCATACCTCATCAAATCTCTCAGACACAAGAGACCATTAATCTGACTAACACTTTCTCCTCTGAACGCTTTTCTTCTAATGTTAGGTCTTGGCATGCTTATATTTATATTATGTTTTGTTTAGATTTGGTTTGCTTTAAAGAAAGTTCTTCACAAATAATAACTTTTTGAAACATACACCTTTGCAATTGTTATGTTTCATCTCTATGACCACCGACTTCTAGCCAATTAGCAGTTTTGACCCTGGGTCGGTTGAGGTGAAAGAGTTCCAGTTTATAGGTCAGGAAAGTTCTTGGCACGAAATACAGTCACTTTTAGACCCTTATGAAGAAAACTCGCTGTATTTTAGAACGTTGGTTACCAACCAAAAAGCGGAGGTTGTGAAGGACGGGAAATACAGGAAGACGTTGGAAAACGACTCCGCTTGGGCGAACAGGAACAGAAGAATAAATGGCGAAGAAGGAAAAATAGACTAAGAAAATAGAATAAATGGTTGAGAAGTTGGTCAGGTTATCGGGGAAATAAATGAATGGATAATATAGTTGAGTTACTTCTTGAGAATAATAAGCAGATTTAATTGAAGAAAATAAAAGTAGTTAAGAAGTAAAGAAGTATTACATTGGAAAACAGCTTCAGTTGAATCACAAAGCAGAAAATAAAACAAGTAGTAGTCATTCACGAAAATCCCATACACGGTTAAAAGCAGCTTCCTTCATTTAGGACTAGTAACCATAAAGTACATTCTCGAAATATCTCAGTTTATTACAGTTTAAGACATTTTAGAGTACATTAGCTCAACGACCCAATTAAGTACTTTCTTCCTTAGTAGTCTCTCCCTCAGTTAAATAAATCACTTCATCTCCTTCTTCAACTGATTCATCATCATTAATGTCTACTTGAACATCACTTACCTCATCCAAATGCTTAGCAATGGTGGCATCAGCAGAGACACTAAGTTGAACAGTTCTTGGTCTAACAACTTGAAAACGTTCTTCAGCTCTCCATTAAAAAGGCATCTCTCTCATCTGGTTCACGACACTCAATCCTACTTTTCTAATGCCTGCTTTGAACACAACCTTCATGAACTGGAGTGCATGAACCAATGCAAACACTCCACAGTTCACACCATCTGCTTGTTCATGAAAAGGCTTCACTGTAAGATTCCATCCAGCATCCACATTGGCATCTTTAAGAACAAGAAAGTGATGCCAGGGCTGACCAACCTTAACTGCAAGCTGGTTAAACTCTCCTCTTTCTCCCATCGAGTCGTAAATTGTAACACGCTTTCCACGAGTTCCAGCCAAGTGAACTGCAATGAAGACGAAGTGGTTTCTTACATGTAGCACTGTACCAATGGCGTTCACCTTCTTCGAAGGATCTAACCTAAACTCCATGAAGTAACTCATCGCTTCAGTAGAATCAGCAAGCCACTGATTATCATCTTCATTATCAATGCTGGCCCAAATTCTCTCGTAACTTAAGCCAGGTAAAACAATTCTTTTTCCTGTAGAATTCCACCCGTACGAACTTCCAAACTGGTGACTCAGAGAGTCTATCACATCAGTGTTTTCTAGTCTTAGTTCCACCTGAACTGCGTTTACTACGACGTTGTCTTCCACAACAGCAGTTGCTTCTAGAGAAGTTCAAATGTCTTGAGGCCTTCTTTCTTCATCATCAGAGTCAACTAACAAATTTAAAGAGCCATCAGGTCCACTCTCTAAGTAATTGAGAAGGTAAGTCTTAACTCGTTCCATTAATGCGAATCTGTCATAAGCTAAACCAAGACCTGTACGCATGAAAACAATGTAATTGTCGCGTAGCACAGATCTCTTACTGGCAAAGTGAAAGCCAATTCCAATCTGAAGAAGTGATTTGTAAAGTTCTGCTGATTTTTCAAGATCAATTTCAAACATGGCAAACCTTTCAGCTTCAATGAGACGTAGAGCCATCTTCTTCATTGAATTAACACAAGTGTGGGTAGGATTTTTTACAGAAAATTCCCCTCTGAGGTAAGGTTTGATGATTTTTTGTTAATTAGAAATAACTTCAAAACAATTTTCCAAATCAAATTTTTCTTTCGTGTAAGCTCCAGTTTTTCTTACAGCAACTTTAGTGTTTTTTCTGCCTCCCATCGGGTAGAGACCACTCAACTGGTTGTAGTGTCCACCGTAAAATTTAATCTTCTTCACAAAATCTGTGGCATTACCCATGAACATTGGGATGTAGACGCCTCTTTCAGAAAGTGTTACTGGAACACAATTCTTCGGCAACAAGTTATAGGTTTGAAAAGTCTTAACATCAAATCTTCTACGCAATGGGTTGTAAAAAAATGCGTCACCATCAAATGCAACAGTAAATTTAGTAAAAGATGGTGAAAGAACATCAAACTCTAGACCTAGGTCAACTTGAAGGTAATCATTTTCGAAAGTTCGTCTTTCTGGCCAAAACAGATTGCTTAAGGATTTCATCCCAAACTTTTTCAAAGCTGTTTTCGTGAAGTTTGCAACATCTATAGTCTTAAGGAAATCGGGCATTAAAAATCTCACCGATACGTTCCATGGCATTACTCTCTAAGGGTTTGATTGGTTCTTTTGTAAAAATTCTTTTCTTCTACTTTGACGTAAAACTGCAATGAAATCATCTACTTAAGCAATTTGATTATACAGGTACGGATTGATCATAAGCTGGGACCAAGTTCTGTTACCAGCAAAAAATATTCCTCTTCTTTTGGCAGCATGCAAGTTTAAAGTAAGTAAATGATAGTTGAATCTTTGCTTAAATTGACGCTTAGAAAAAACACCTGTAATAGAATTGATGTAAAACACTTGTTTTAAATTAAGTTGAAAAGGTTCTACTCAAGTCCAGTTGTTTGAAGATAATATATGTAGGAACCAAGTTTTACTAATTATATGAATTCGTTTCTTTGCTGTTGTTTTCACTTATTCCTTAGTTCACAAGTATTCAAAATTGTATTTGCTTTCCTATTTATCTCACTATCCAATTCTATATTTTGAACTTCCTGTTCGTATATTCTGTCTGGTACGTTACAGTCTATTTATGTGCTCCAACTGTTCTAACTATATATATTCAGGACAGAAAAGATTATACTCTTTGTGTTACTCCATGAGTAAACGTTAAAAATTCTATAGTGTGACTCCAAGAAATGCTTTTTTTATCTTTCTCTAGAGACTTTAAATATTTTTGCTGAGCAGGTTCTGTAAACTTTTCCAATATCTCTTTAAATGAGTTGTCTAAAGCTCTAAGATTTGGAAAGGAATCTGTAATAATTTCAGCTAATTCTTCCATAAATTCAACTAAATCTGATCCTAAAGACCTTTAGCTGCTTGAGAAAAGGTTACTGCAAGATGTTTTAAGCAATGAATGTGCTTAGTTCCACAACTTTTAGCTACTTTACACAGTGCAGGACTACCATCTGAAATTATTACCTTAGGTTTGTTATGATTAAGCTCTTGTAGCCCACGTTTTACATCGTTTGAGTTCTCATTTTCCGTCATCGTGCACTCAAAATTTATTTTTCTAAGAAAAAATCAACTGTTACAGGGAACATAGCAACAAGATGATATCTTGTGAGTTCACGTGTACTGTCGATTTGAATAGAACCATTGTAAAGTTCAGCTAATTTCAATTAAAGAGCCTCTTGAAACGTAACTCCATTTAAAATTGAACCATGATTGAAGTGTAAATTGAAAGAACCGCTTCTTACAACACATTCTTGTCCACAATTCATCAATTTTACTAGATATGTGTCTTCTGAATTTGATATTTTTTCTTTAGCTTTCTTCATTTCACGTTTAATTAGCTCTTTTGAGAATAAAATTCCAGGAAATGCGCGATAAAAGGCCACCATATCAGCTGAAAGGCTCGTTTGAGCAACTCCTAATGTTGTAACAAATGTTAATTCTTCTGCACTTAACTGTTGAATATATTTTTTCACATTTCCTACCGCTTTAACTTTATGATCTGTGTGATTTGGTTGAATTACGTTAAAAAAATAGAGCATTTTGTTAGAATCAAAGTTAATATTTACTCGAAATTCGCAGTTTTTGAAAGAGCTGCATTCTATAACACAGCGTTTCAATTTCTTGAATCCATTCCAAATTCTACCTTACTCAACTCAGCTGAAAAGCACGAAGATGTCCTTCTCCTCCACTTGAAGCGACCACTTGCAACGGTTGAGAGCTGCAAAAACATCTTGTCTTCACTGGGAGCCTGGAAATTCTCCAATCGTTCGACTTCTGTCATTGTTTGCTGGTGTTTAAGGTCTTTTTGCAAAGTTGGGACGTCCTTCGAAGTCAGAACACTTTTTTGCATTTTTTCCTTTTTGCTTTTTCTGATTTTGGGTCAAATGGCCCACTTTTCAACCCTGCTACCTCCAAAATTTCGTAAAGTATGATTTTTGGTTATATGGCCTAAATTTAAAATCCTGAAATCACTAATGCAATAAATGCATTAGTTTTACCTATGCCGCAAATGGCCATTCTCACTAAAATTTCACCAATCACATGCCGAGTGTAAATTACACGCGTGTAAAAAAGGCGGATTCCAGGTAAATATAATAACAATGTTTACTTAAGCATAGCAGTTGATTATTAGAAACTAAGGCTTGCAAGTTTTCATTTTCATGTAGCAGGAAGATGCACCTACAGTAACGCCAAGAGTTATGTTGTGTCTTCTTGGGGTTCTGTTTTCTTATATTCTTGTTTTAGTTTACTTTGTTTTCAACAGTTTTCTTGAGAGGGGCACTATTTGGGACAAAAAGAACTGTAAAAGGTTTTGGTCAGTTATTCATGGTCATTTCCCATTGATTTCATGTTTATCTTGAGAATTTATGTATGTTGTTTTCTAGTGTGAACAGATTGCGTTGAACGCCTCAACCCGCTCTGTATATGCGAGTGTTGAATTTTTCATTTTATCACAGGGTGACATTACCCTCGCACACCAAACAGATTCCCTGAGGTCGAAGAAACGTGGAAACCTAAGACACATTTCCAGTAAGTGCCGATAGGTTTCGTTAAATTCCGATAAGGAATGTTATGCTTCCAACCAGTCAAAATTATTCATCGGATATTTTATTGAATTCCATAAAGTTCTGTCACAGCACTGCAGATCATAACACAAACAGGGAATAATTTTCTTACATAAGTGTAATCTACACGCGATATTCCATTGTTTGTCAGTCGACGGGTAACTAACCGAAGTATACTAATCTGACTCATAAATATGTCCCTTGGAAGAGTCACAGCTAATCCCGATTAAGTACTTTCTATCCAAGTAAAGTGCTCAAGATATCCTACACTCGTAGAATAAGCGAACTTGAGTCTTTTCCGAATGTTTCCTACTTTTGATACATACGTAGGCAATCGTAGCAAAGTATTTGAACTCCCAATTTTTTTTTGGGGGGGGGCTACTTGGAGGTTGAAAAACCTTCAATCTTACAAGGAGGACATATGGCTCAAGACCTTTCTTGCGTCGTTTGGGACTTGAACCCACTAAAACAACCCCCCGGCACACTTTCTTGCCATGGCACTGAAAACTTGAATCACTCATACTCCAAGGAGCAAATCATTCAAGGCAGTGCCTTACCTATAAGGCCTTGACGACTTGGGGAATCCATGGGGCATTAGCTGCCGCACAAGCGCACTACGAGTTCTCCATGACTTTTCAAAAAAGGCTACCATTGGGTAGATATTTCTGATCATGTGAGAAATTCGCTCATAGCCCTCTCTGCAGGTAGCTGACTTTAACTCACGCTGAGTTGCATGAGCCTCTTTCAAACTCCATACAGAGAGGCTACCTCTACTAGACAAACACCCTCCTGTGTTTAGAATAAATAGTCACCTTCAGGGCTCGAAAGTGGAAAGAAAATAGTTTCTGACCTTTCTGTTTGGAATGCCTTACACCTAAACACATATTGTTCAATGGTTTCAGGCTCTGGGATATCACAAAACGGACACTTATACTTATATTCTTGTGGAATAAATCCCTTATACGCCATTCTCTCCGTCAACCAGAGGTTACCTATTCGTAACTTGATGAGAATCTTGTATCCAAGAGCAAAGTAAACAGTCTGAATTTTAACCAATGCAGCGATTGGCTGATACCCATACTCCATATATTTATTCATACTTACTTGAGTAGAGCTCATCGCATCGTCACGCACTTGCACAGCTCTTGCGAGTTGTTAGTACATGCCTTTAAGCTCACTCTTATCTTGTAGATTAGAAATGAACGCCGTTTGGTGTACCAAAATTGTGGAGGGGTATTGGTCTCTAATGGATCTTCCCTGGGCGTAAATACGTGAGAGGTTACTTCCAGCCTTTCCTAATGCACTTTTTAAGTGCTTAAGTACTCTCCCACTTGAATATATCAATCCTTCTCCATAGCGGTTAAACCACCGGACACTCCCATTTAGCAAAAGCCACTTTCCAGTTCCACATGGATTTTGCACCAACTCCCTAGCATAGGTCTTAGTAAGCCTAGCTTTATTAATCAAACGCAGCCTTCGTGCTGTAGCAACTGCGTTAATAGATAACATATCAAATTCCTTCAACAGAAGAGAAATTGAAACACCTCCTCGCGTCCCTACAGCAGATCGGAGAGCCTTATTCAAGACACTCTGTAGACAACTAACTCGCGTGCGACTGCAGCCTACCATTCAACTATCATAGGTTAGACAAGGGATTAAGATTGACTTGATAAGCCGGATCTTCCACCCTAAGGGAATGGACCTTCTACCTAACAATCTAGACATCCCTGCCAATGCCCGGGTGCCACGACTCTTCATAAATTTTAACATCCCATTTTAAGAAAGAGACTGATCTAGATTTACACCCAAATACTTGTAATTTCTTACGTAAGGAATCTCCTCCCCATCGACCATAACTGGCCGATTAAATGGTTCAGATGTGTTAAGAGTTACTCGAAGTACGCCACACTTCGATGCATTGGCTTTCATGTTGTTTTTGTTGAGCCAGCCAGTCAACTCATCCATTGCACTCTGGAAGCCACTAGGTGACTCACCCAGTATAACCAGGTCGTCGGCAAACATTAAATGCGAAATGAGGACTTTACCTCTCTCATGAGGTATGGCTACACCCTTATATTGTCGAATAACATCATTAAAATAGATGTTGAACAGTACTGGGCTAAGTGGGCATCCCTGTCTGAGTCCTCTTTGTACCTTGATAGACTCTGAGATTCTATATTCGCCTGGAACTCCTGTTCTCACCTTCACCATTGATGAAGCATAAAGAGCGCGCAGAAAGGACAAGGTTTTTCCCCTGATCCCATACAAGTAAAGTTTCCGAAATAATCCCTCATGAGGGACAGAATCGTAAGCCTTCCGAAGGTCCACAAAGCCAAGATAAGTGTTCTCATGTGAGTTATACAAGCGTCTTTGGCAAGCCTCCACCAATGTGAAGACCTGAACAGGGCACTCCTCCAGTTTTCGAAAACCGGCCTGTTCTTTGTGGAAAAACCCCCTGGATTCAAGGTGCTCAGATATACGTCTTTCGACGACCTTACACAGTATTTTAAAAAACACTGGCATTAGGCTGATTCCACGGTGGTTACTTGCATCTGTTTTACTTCCCTTTTTGTGCATGAACACCAACAATGAGGTCATCTGGCTTTCAGGAATATGACCAAGTACGAGTATAGCTCTCAGAGCCACGCATAATTCTCTCCAGGCGGGTGAATTGTTTCTGTTTCCCAAGGCCATGGCTTTAAAAATCTCGGCTGGAACCCCATCAATCCCAGCTGCCTTTTGAGATTTCAAAGCGGCAATCGCAAACAACAATTCATTATCACTTGGGGCCTCATCAGCGTTGTCAAGCTCATGGGTTGATCTTTCGATCTGCTGAAAGGCTTGTTCCCAATGTTCCGGATCTCGAGCAGGAGCCGAAGACTCTTTCAGTAAGTGCTCGGTGTACGCAGTCCAAGCTGCCTGATTTGTGTCAGGATCATCCGTCAACTCCTCAGTAACTGGATGCTTTATGTACACCTCCTCAAGGTTTCGTCTATTCCCCATTTGGTCCTTAGAATATCTAAAAAACTTTCTTGGATCCGTTGTTAGAGCTTGAAAAGCCAGCTCATGTCGGTACAACAACCGGCTCTTCTCTTCCTCCCTGATGCGCTTAGAGCACCATTTGTGCGATCCCTTCCAAAGTTGTAGTAGCCTCTCTTTTTGAGGGCCTTTAGCGTTAACAATTTTAGCGCCTATCATTCTTTGTTTTCTTAAGCGCCTAACTACATCCTTGGGGATTCGAAGTCTTTTTGGAGATTTCGTCTCAGCATACTTCAGAAGTCCACTCTATAGAGCAGCTTTAACTACTCCTTCCACACACTCAATCGTCACGCTCTTATAGAGTGAACGCCCCTCTGCCGTTTCCATACTAGAATCAATCTCGTCAACAATGGCAAACCTACAGGACTTCTGTAGTGGAGCAAACTTTTCGTGATTTCCGAAGTCAGCACTCCCCATACGATTGGGAACGAAAGGAGTTAGCTTCCACTCGCAAGTATTGTACTTCTCCGTCGGCTGATGACCAAAAGTGGATAGAACCGGATAGTGATCGCTCGCTAATTCAGTCGTTAAAACATCTGAAGCCCGCAAAGTTAATCCAATTCCATCCTGGAGTACACAATGATCAATTACTTTTCGTCCCCGTAACCTCGACGTTGTTTGAGGCACAGGTGGCACACGAAAAGAGCTGGTTTCCGAAACCAGTTTTAGCATATCCCTGCGTCCGCAAATAAAGTCACCCATAATTACTATCGGAACATCGTGATACTTCGCAGAAAGATTCCAAATAAGATTCTTGAATCTATTAGTTTCAATCTTCTTAGCCTCACTATCCTGTGGGATATACTGAGACCCTACAATTAAGGTCCCCTCCGTTGGGCCTTGAAGTTTAACAAGTAAACTCCGTGGTGAGCTTCCACTCAAGATTTTAACTTTGAACTTTTTCCTCACCAAGATCGCGACCCCACGATCTGACGCGCATTGCGGACCTGGACCCCGTACCTCAAGAACACGATAGCCAGGTATTCTGAGTATTGGAAAATTAGGATCCAGGGTAGACTCTTGAATTGCTAACACATCAATATCCCGTGAAGCAAGAAACTGTTGCACTCTTCCTATCTTAGTCCGTAGACCGTTGATATTCCAACCTGCAACTCTAAACTCCTTTTCAATTGAAGCTATATTCGACCTCGCCACCGAAAAGTGAGTACCACTTCGAATGTTAGAAACACCTCGTTGTGACTTTGGCACATGCGACCTATAGTACCAGCCATACCTCCTCCTACCGATTGATAATCTGGCCATTATCAACTGATGGAGTGCCGACGGATATGACCACTCAATTCTTTCCGAATGGTTCTGTTGCATATTCTTTCTGGAGAGGGTGGGCTCAGAGCAGCACTTAAACAGAGCTTCCCCAAGAACCCTTTGAAGCCGAGATAGAAAATATAAAGATATGTTAGGCTCTCCCCAAATCACCATAGTCATTCGGTTTGAACATACCTTGTTAGAATTCATTGCCCTTATGGGCGGGGAGCCCTCTCTTATAACTCTGGCAAGTCAACTACGTTAACGTCCATGTAGCAGGGCGACTCAACCCATACTACTAGACGGGGGACTGCGGCCCACTGAGAATCTCTTCCCTTAGGAGGGGCGCCGTAAGGCTAAATAGCCTATCCTCCCTTAAGGCAACATAGCGGCACAGCGATCTTAAGTCTCGCTTATCGCTGCTTTTGACACCCTATTAGCCACCCAAATTTTTGTTAATTCCGCCGGGTTCTTACAAAAAATAAATACTAATAATAACAAGAGCCTTGGTCAAATTGTAGGCGGGTAGTTCGGATACAACGGTCTAGTTCCTTTAGGCATAGTCGACACTTACAATCATCAGATACTCTCAACGAGTATATTTTTTCATCCAAAGCATTGACCTCACATCATCCTTGCCTGAACAGGGCCAGCTTGGAGTGACGACTCTCAGGACCTTCACTTTTAAACCACCCTTGTCAGTGATAATCATATAATTCATTTTAAGCCTGTACTCCACTTCATATAGACTCACAGGAGACAGCTTTTCACTGCAGAACACTTCCGGTTTCACAGGCTGCATTAACCACCAGGTCACATTGTTCCCCTACTAGAAACACACCTCCGCAAGAACTGCAGACCCTGTGGGGATCAAACCCACAGGGGGGTCCCAAATACAACGATTGTTTCATCTGTTTTATTGGTTTTCTCTTTATTGGATTTTTTTAGTTGCCCAAAATATGGCACGACCTAACGATATAATCTTCCTAGGAGAAGCACCTAAAGACTATGGACACTTTAACTATAACTACGCTAACTATTTACAATAGTAAATAAACGGTACAAGTAAACTAAAACCAAGAGAACTCACATATCTCTCTCCTTTTCTTCTAAAAGGATAATTGTTAGAGATATTTATTGTTTCTTATGTTCAATATTAAGTATTAAGGTCTGCTTGGTACTGTCGAATGCTTCTATAACCAACTAACATAACCAAGTATCATATATTCATAACTCATATTCATAGATATTTTATTACCTTCCCTTGTTAAACAAATACAGCTTGTTTGAGTTTGTTTCATACTTTTCTTCCGTATATTTTCGTTAAAGCGTCTGCCAAATTTTCATCTGTAGTTACATAAGATAAAGTAGCCTTAGTACTTGATAATTCTTGTCTGTTTAATGCAAGACGTATGTCAACATGTCTGTTTTTCGTGAAGAAAGTGGAGTTCTTTACCTGACGAATAGCTGCCTGATTGCCAGAAAATATACATGATTCTAATTTCAATTTCAGTTCTGTTAGAATGTTGAATAGTTCTTTAAATTTCTTGATCGCTTCTGACAGTGCTACATATTCTGCCTCTGTTGAATGACTTGTGACTGTACTTTCCTTCTTAGATTTGAAGACAATCACGTTTTTATTTAGAAAAATAACATATCCAAGAGTTGTCTTCATATCTTTCGCATTTCCATGGCTGCTATCGCAATACATTTTTAATATGTTCTTCGTTTTTGATAGTTTTTGTATCACCTTTCTTAATTTCGAAGTGTCTAATAAATACCTCATGACTTTTCTGGCACATTGCAACATGTATGCACTCGGATCTTTATTACGGGTTGCTAACCACTGAGTCGCGTAAGCTATGTCGGGCCTGGTTGCACCTGCAATATACGTAAGAAACCCAGTTATTTGTTGATAAGGAGTAATGTTATACAAGATCTTACTATCGTCACTTTTATCATTTCCCGTTACAGGTAAAGTGAGCTTAGCTCTTCCAGTAACAATATCGTGTTGTTCACAAGCGGATAATATTTTATTTGTCTGTTGTATCAATATTTTTCCGAACTGCTGTTTGATTTTTATCCCTACATATAAGTCAGCATAAACTACTTATCTTAGCTTGAAATGTTCGGATAATTTCCGTTCAAACCGTTCCATTTCTGAATCTTTTCCAACATATAGAATATCGTTAACGTATATAACTACCAATAACCTTCCCTCGTTGAAAAATATACAGTTTTTGTGAGGTAGTGGTAATAGATCCAGTGATTTCAAAGCTGTAGCTAGTGTCTCGAACCAGATATTTGGTGCCTGACGTAATCCGTATATAGAGGTTTGAGATAACCACACAAATTTGTTCCCGTCTTTGCTGGTAATGCCCTTTAGGTAATTCTAAGTAAGTCGGACAACTAACTGTATCTATATAAACGCTCGTTAGAGTAAAACTATGAAAAACCTCTAAGACGTTTTCCCATTATCTAACTATTTATTTTATAGGAAGAATACTCCTCCGTAGTTAGATAGAACTACGAAGTGCCTTATTCCTAAACTTCTTAAATTTAACTTTGTCCAGATTTTCGTGAACATATCTGCAATATTTTCTTCCGTCTTGATTTCCTTTATAACAATTAAACCTTCTTCTGTTGATTGTTGAACCATAAAATATTTCGTTCCAAGATATCTTGTAGCATTTGCAGGAGCTTCAGCTCTTGAAATATCTCTTGCTGCTTTTGAATCACAGTAAACTTCTGGGCAATTAACTTTAATTCTGAAACCTTCCTTCAACACGTAAAATAGATGAATAACTTCTTTGGCTAACATGTGTAAAGCAAGGTGTTCTGAGATCCCTGATGAGGTTGCAACCCATTTCATTTTCTTGCAATTCCATGCCACTGGCACATTGCCCATTTAAAATATAAAACCTCCAGTAGATTTATACTTGTCTTCAACGCAATCAGCAAATGAGGCATCACTTAGAGCCTTGATGTTGAACTTTTCTTCACGTCTCACCTTGATTGCAAAATTTCTAGTGTTAATCAAATATCTCAAAATCCTCCTCGACATACGTAGGAGTCCCAGCCTCTTAGTTTGTAGATTTCTAGCAGTAAAGTTAATTGCAAAAGATATGTCAGGGCGCAAACAGTTCACAATGTATGACAATTTACCTACTATTTTTTGAAGTTTGCGTATTTCTATGTTGTCACCAGTCGGAATTACTGGATTTACTATAATAGGAGTAACTATATTGGTAGCTTCATATTGGTGCATGTTTTATTCTTCGGCTATTTCCAATATTTTTCCTTCTTGGTGCAACCATAATATATCTTTTTCTTGCCTCAGTTCTAGGCCAATAAGCCTCGTGCTAAGCTTAGCACATTTTATCTGGAACTTTGTTGACAACTCTTCTTCAAACTACTTAGTTAGCACCTCCGTGTTGCTAGAATACGCTAGATCGTCTACATAAACTATCAAAAAACTTGTGTTCCCGGACTTTTCCGGGTGGTAAACTCCTTCTCCGTTAACTGAGGCCTGATATCCCAGCTGTTTCAGGAAAGTGTGCATAGTTATAAACCAAACTTTACCACTTTGTTTGAGGCCATAAATGCTGACTTCATATTTATATACCTTCGAGTTATCATGGGTTCTCTGTTTGTGACCTTGAGGCAGTTGCATAAATACAGGGGTATCTAAACGACCGTAAAGATATACACTGGTAACATCAGCCTGTCTGATATTCCAGTTTCTACTCCAGCTAATAATAAGGAATATTTTTGTAAATTCTGGCGCGACTACCGGGGAGTAGTATCGTTTTATGTCATTTATAAGATCTCCCCCGGGCAGTTAGGCGCACCTTGGGCCTAATAAGAGAGCCGTCTGGCCCGTTTTTAACTCGAGTACTTCATGAAAAGGAATGACTTAAACACCTTGAGTTCTGTCAACGACGGTCAGTTCACCTACACATTCTAAAACTTCCAATTCTTTTTCGTAGGCACTAACCCATTTACCCTTGTTTTCAGAAACATATAGTTCCTTCAGTTTTTTAATGCCGGAGCCAACAGCTATATTTCCTTGTTGAGTTCTTCTTCCACTGTTTTTGATGATGTTTTCAGAAGAGATATCGAAGTTTCTATCGAGAAAAGATACGTCAGGAGTTTACCTTTCTAGCTGTTGGATATTTTCTTGAGGTTCTTCAATATTTTCTTGGATGTTTTCAAAATCTACTTGCTCAGTTTCTTTAGAAGAAGGCATTTTATTCTCAAGCAAGATATTTCCCTTTGCTACTGGTTCAGTTATATTTACCTCTGCCACTTTACGATTTCTTAAGGGTCGTTTACACCATAAAACTTAGTTTAATCTTACATTAATGAGACTGTTGGAAAAATTCTTCTAGTCATAAGGTCCATTACCATCTAACTTGGATGGTGTTTGAGGTATATCCTAAATCTGACTTTTACGCCTGTATCTTGCAGCTTTGATCTTTCTTCTTTATTTACCTGAGCATAGCCAATAATGCCGAATACTCTGACGTTGGAAATATCCGGAGAATGGCCCATAAGTTTCTGGTAAGGTGTATGTTCACTTTGGACACCACAAATAAGGTTTTGTACAAAGTTAGAAGAATGTAAAGCTACCGACCAAAACCAACGGAAAGGTTCGCTTGTTTCAGCGAAGTTCTCATTGCCTCTGGTACAATGTTGTTATTTGCCTTCAGCTCTTTCATTTTGTTCATGAACATATGGGATGGAGTACCTCCTTTCGATCCAAATTTTATCAAAAAAGGAGATAATGTCATTCCGTTTTAACTCTTAAGCGTTGTTGCTTTTGATGTACAGTATCTTTCCTGGAAACTGTTTTTCTATTTTGGTAATATTTTGATAATTACCTGTGGTATTTTGGATCTGTTTTTAAAACTGAAAGTCCACGAGAAGTTTGATTGAGTGCAAGTTAAAATTAACGCTCCTACAAAACCTTCTATACTTTGTGAAAAAGGACCTATTGAGTCGGCTACAATAAGCTCCAAAGGCTTTCTGATTGTTACGGAATTACTATGTTCCTGTTTCTCTCTGTTGAATTTACCTTTCACACATCCCTCACAAATATTCTTATTCTCTCCGAATTCAAGTCCATCAACTTTTTCCTGCAGTTTATCAATACTATATTCTGCAGTATGGTTTAGCCTATTGTGCCATATCTTATTTGTTGCTGCGAAAGCTGAATTCAATCTAGAGCGTGAAATCGCAACTACATGTTCCACTGGGATTTGCACGGAGAATTTTGACGTGTTGCTTTCTATAATGTTTATTCTTTTCCAAATGAAACAGTGAAACCTTTTAAATTTAATGAGAAACTGAAGTTAAATTTGACATTCTTTCGTGATAAAAAACTTCTTTCAGCACAGCTTCACGACCATCCACAGAACTGAAGTTAATTTTTCATTTGAAGATGCAGGAAATGTTGCTGTTGGCTATTGGGACCCACTGGGATTCACATTCTTCGAACGATTGAAATAAGTTCTTGTCTTCTGAGAAGTGGTAAGATGCTCCTGAGTCTATGATGAAAACTTGTGAGACAGATATATTTTCTTCTTCACCTGAAAAAGCAATGAAACTCACTTTGTTTTTTTACTTCTTTCTAGGTTTGCATAGTCAATTCGACTGTTGTTTGAGTTATTGGAGTTTTGACTAGTATTATGTCTCCTGTCCGGACAATACCGACGTATGCGACCAGTTTTCCTGCACTCGTAACATTTTGACACTTTGTGCTCCTATGTGTAAAATTGCACTTTGGACATCTTTTGCTTTGTGCCACGGAAGAGTAAATAATGGGCTTTTCAGTGGGCCTGTATACCCCTCGTTCTACTAAATAGTGCATCACTACATCTATTCTTTGATCAAATATCAAACGATCAATGACAGAGTTCTCAATTGCTAACTTTTGATTGTAAGAGAAACCAAACATCCCTTGTGGAAATTTATCAAATAACATTAATAGAAGATTTTTGTAATCCAGGGTGTTACCAAGATTCTCAAGTTTTGATGTGACCTGAATAAATGTGTTTATTAACCAATAATAACATCCTTCAAATTTCAACTCAGAAAGATGCTTGTTTACTTTGAAAGATTCCGCAGTTTCATTCCCGAGTAACAATAACCTTATTTTCGTATATATCTGATGAGCATCACTTAAATGGAGCTAGTGAACAGCAAGATAATTGTCGATAGAATTTGTAAGTGTGGTTAAGGCCTTTACTTCTCGGGCGGTGACAGTTTCGTTGCCAGTCGCTTCCAGCGCTGTGTCCTCGGATATCCAGTTCCAGACCCCTAATTGTGTAAAATACGAATGGAGACGCCACTCCCATTGGTAAAAGACACCGTGCAGCTCAAGGCGTGTTGTTAGGTATTTCTTATCACATGTCGCAGAGGTTATTAGGCTCTTAACCTGTTATTCAAAAGAAAGTATTGTTGTGGTATGTTAATCTATTTATAGGGAAGTTGAGGGTATTTTGAGGTATTAATAGCGGAAATAAAAAGTAGATAGAAGTTTGGTTCAGAAGTGTTATTTGAAAGGAAGGTAGTTGGCAAGGTAATAGAGGAGAAAAGGTTACCAACAAGAGGAGATAGTTACCAAGAAAAGGTGAACGAACAAACACAATAAGAACCAAAAGGAAAACAAAAAGAGAAAAAAAAGCAAAATAAAAAGATAAGAAAAGTTGTTGGACTTGGAAAGATACTATTAAGTGAAGTATTTTAATAATTAATAAGAAGTTGGGGAAGTTTTTTATTCATAACAAAAATAATTTTGAATTTTCCTTGTTTTTTAAGTTTAACTACTTACGTTACTACTTTCTAGTGCACTTCACTTTTCTCCGCACTCTTATATTTTGTCCAAGTATGGCCTGGGGTTCAGAGAACTGAGAATTGGGGTTTTGTTAATTAGCTACTGGTAGGTTTCATTGAATTCCATTAAAAATCGTTACTGGTACTTATCGTTGAAATCCTCCTAAACTCCCTAACGGAAGAGTGGTGTAAATTACACCAAGAGTATAATAACCAGCTTCCATCGACTGTTCTTAATACATAACTTAGACTCCTAGTAATAGTTTTCCTTTTACTCCTGCAAAGTTATTAAGTTTGGAAATCGTGTGATTTGATTTCTTCCAATGTGTAAACTCATATATCTCTGTGCATATGACTTTGAACTCATGCCTTGCAAAAAATAATGTTTCTTGCCTGGACCACAGATTTTTTTGTGCTTAACTCTATCCCTTGAGTTACAGTTTGTCTAAAAGTTTGTGAGTGACCTTTGATTTGCTCATTAACCAGTTATTTACTGGCTGTGTAATCTAGTTCACTTAACTATTACTTCGATATGTAGAAAATATCATGCCATGTCATTTAGTGGCTCATTTAAGATATTGAATCTTGTTAAGAATCTTCCGAAAAAAGCCATTAAGAGTTAATTGTAGACTGAGAAAAGGGAAAACTTTTTGCCCTATCCACTATTTTCTTGTGGCATTCGATACAAATAAGGGCTGAGAGATACCTCTCTGTATAACACAAGTGTGGCCACGTCGCCTTGAATAATCTTACAGAAAGTAGACAGAAAACCTCAATACTGCAATATTGGAAAATTTTCCTTGATTCCTTTTATTGATCTGCGGATAACAATAGCTGGAAAAAGTAACCATTGATTTTATCTATTAAGAAGCTAAAAGAATATGTTGAACGAAGAAAATAATCGTCCTTTAAATACAGCACCAGTATTAACAATGTTAGAGGAATTAAGTACTCAGCAGTTAAGCAACTTTTCATAAATACTCAAAGGCACATTTCATCGACATTAAACTGAAATTAAGCAGCTAGATGACTTTGAACCTGAAAATATTTAAGAATTTCTTTATGAATATGATCTCCTTGGGACGAAACAACAACAGTTGGTTGAGTTACCACAATGGCTAGCGAAAAGACTTTATTATTATCTCAAGCGCTTGAAGAAATTAGAAAGTAATGTAGTGGTGGTACGATATTTGACAGAAAGTGATGCAAAGGGAATCTTCTTTTCAAGTTAAATGCCTGTATTAAATGCTGAAGCTGTTAACAGTTCTACGCATTAAGTTTCAAGTGATTTCTAAAAATGTTTTGAAGAAAACAAATTCCTTTTGCTCAGTGTGCAACATTGCTAAATTGAGGATCTTGAACAAAGGCATTGTAAGAGGATCCTTCCCACGTTTAATCACACTTTAACATGCTTTTTCTTCCGAAGCAATTTTCCTTTATAAACCTCTAAAAGGATTTTTTTAACTCGTTCTCGAGAGCTCCGTTTCTTTTACTCCGGAGTCAGATACTCCTCGCGATGTCATTGGTCAGATCGATTTCCCAATTCTTTTTTTCACCATACTTCGTCTGAATAATCGATGCGCAGAATTTGTGAATCCCATACTTAGAGAAAATTTAAAGAGGGCAGACACAAATATTTTGGGCAAATTTGAAGACAATATTACAAACAAAAACTATGCAAAAAAACGAAACCACAGGGACTAGCCTCCAACCAGAGGTTCTAGACCCTGAAGGACAAAGTCAATCAGAAGTACTTGGAAAATGGACTTCAGCAACGTATTCTACTTCAGAAGAAATGCTGGAAGTGATCAGTAGACTTGCCAGTGGTTGGTTTAATTGGAAAATTCGTGCTTCTCACTACTTTCACGAGGCAATCCGCTTTGCTAAGTAGGGATGGAACTGCAAAAGACTTAACAGATGTATAATTAAGTGTAGTTCAGACAAAAATTGCTCGTTTGAAGTTAACATTAAGCTTAATCTTGAAACTTCTAAGTACATTTTCGTCGTAATTAACGAAAATCACTGCAATCATGAGGCAAAAACACTAGGAAAGATAAAAAAATATGCACAACAGCTTACAACAGATGAATTAAAAATGATTAAACACCTAGTAGTTGCCGACAGTGGAATTGCAGCGGCAGATGTCGCTCTACATCGCAATTTTCCAGGTATATTGTTTGACAAAACACTAGTAAAACGAATTATGAAAAAAGCTGAAGAAGGTGTTGACGCTAGCGAAGATAATAATATTAAAAAGTCAATTACGTGTGGGAAAAGATGCTTAGAACGTGGAGGAAGATTTGATCTGACTTGGGATTATCCCAAGGAAGGCAAAGCTATTCTAAATGGACTCAGCTTTCAAGAAGACCTACAAAAAAATTAAAAAAAGTACACGGGGATAGTATCCAAGTGGGTACTACCCATGGAATGAGCAAATATCGATTGGTGTCAATGTTCCCTTTCGGGATCGATTGCTTCCGTAAAACTTTAAATTTCGGGTGCTCAATGATGGAAAGAGAGTCGAGTAAAGATGTTGTGAAAGGGCTGAAACTTCTGGATCTTTAGGATGTGGAAGTAATCATGACCGATGGGAGTCGAGCACTGGAAGCGGCTGTGGAGGAACTTGGGTCATCTCATGTTCTTTGCAGGAAACACTTTCTTGCAACCTTGAACTCAGCAGCATCCGGCCTAAAAGGGATGAAAAAAATAAAATTTACAAGCAGCTTGGGCGATGTTCTCACTGGAATCTTTTCAGAAGAAAAAGAACTTGATCAGCTTATTGAAAACATGTTGATTGAATATCCTGAAGCAGCACAGCAAGTTGCCCTAAAAAAAATTAAGGAAAAAAAAACAAAGTGTGTTGGGAAATGACGAGAAAACTTCCAACGTTCTCTCACAGCGCTACTCAGAGGGTTGAATCATTTCACTCAGCAATTAAAGGGCATGGTTCTTTGAAAAGTACTCTTAAGACTTGGACCTTAGATGAAGTTGTGACTTACCACGAGAATAATGTGGATAAGTACATGGAGAAAACTTTGAAAAAGATTAAGGATCTGATTCGTTAGGATAAAGATTTTTCAAAGGAAGTTGATGAAATGTCCACAAAAGAGTTGAAGTTGATGGGAGCGTGTTGGATTGCTGAAGAGTTGAGTTCAAGAAAGTTCATTGTCAGTGATTCAAATTTGAGAGTGAAGATGAAACATGCGATGGAGGTTGTTGAAAGGGAAGGGGTAAAACTTCAGTCATGCACTTGTGAAACTTGGACAAATCAAGGTTTTCCATGTCGCCACTATGCCCGGTATTGTGATCATAAAAGGATCAAATACATGGACATAGATCATCTTCCAGTGAGATGGAGGTACCAGGAGCATCCTTTGTTCAAGCAGGCACTAAGGGAGATGGGGCGATAAGTCGATGGCCCACGTGGGTGTATCGAGTTCAAGGTGAAAGTTCCACCTGTGAGCGCAGCTTACATCCCAAGAAAGCCGGAAGCTAAATATTCCAAGCTCCTCACTGCATGCAAAGCGCTCTGTGAAGAAGCGAAAAGCAGCAATGAAGGCTGGAAAAAAAGCTACGCGGCAGTCTTAAAGATGACCGCTGCGCTCAGGGAGAACCCAGATGGAGACTTCGGGGATTTGGATCAAGTTTCAGAAGAAAGTGGGATTATGTTTGAGTCACCAAGGAAGAGGGTCAAAAGAAGAAAGGGGAAGGGAGAGAACAACCTTTCTCCTTTGAACTTCTCACAGACAACTTTGTTGACGGATGAATAATTCTTGAACTTGTCTTTTTCTTGAACATAAGTCTTGAACCTTGGACATAAATCCTTGAACCCAAACCCCCCTCCCTTTTTTTTTCTTGAAATATATAAACCTTGAACCCAAACCCCCCTCCCTTTTTTTTTTGAAATATAAATCCTTGAACCCAAACCCCCTCCCTTTCTTTTCTTGAAATAAAAATTCTTGAACTTTTTCTTGAACCGGAACCCGTCTCCCTTTTTCATTTGAAATACAAATCCTTGAACCCAAACCCCCTCCCTTTCTTTTGAAATACAAATCGATCAACTTCTTTTTGAAAATATAAAATCCTTGAACTTTTATTGAAATATAAATTCTTTAATTTTTTTTTTGAAAATATAACATCCTTGAACCATTTCTTTGAAAATATAAAATCCTTGAACTTTTTTTGAAATATAAATTCTTTGATTTTTTTTTTTGAAAATATAAAATCCTTGAACCTTGAACCTTTTTCTTTTGAAATATAAGTTGAACCCTACCACCCAACCATGCAGAAGAGAGCAAAGCCCTCAACTGCATTTTCAACCCGATCCCAACTTTTAAAATTCTTGAACATTTTTCTGTTTCTTTTTAAATATAAAATCCTTGAACCTGTTTTTTTTTTTAATATAAAATCCTGAACCTTTTCTTTTAAAATAAAAAATCCTGAACATTTTTCTTTTTTGAAACATAAATCCTTGAAGGTTATTTTTTAAATCTAAAATCTTGAACGTTTTTATTTTTTTTTTTTGAAAATGTAAAATCTTGAAGCTTTTTCTGTTTTTGTTTTCAATACAACATCTTGAACCTTTTTTGCTTTAAAATATAAATCCTTGAAGCTTTTATTTTGAAAATATAAAATCTTGAACAATTTTCTTTTTTTTTGAAAATATAAAATCTTGAACAATTTTCTTTTTTTTTGAAAATATAAAATCTTGAACATTTTTTTTTTTTTGAAAATATAATAGCTTGAACCTTTTTTGTTTTAAAATATAAATCCTTGAAACTTTTTTTGTTTTAAATATAAAATCTTGAAAATTTTCTTTTAAAATATAAAATCTTGAACCTTTTTTGTTTTAAAATATAAAATCTTGAACCTTTTCTTTTAAAATACGAAATGCTGAACCTTTTTTGTTTTAACTATAAAATCTTGAAGCTTTTTTCTTTTAAATATAACATCTTGAACATTTTCCTTTTGAATATAAAATCTTGAAAATTTTGTTTTTAAATATAAAATCTTGATCCCTGATTGTTTGCTGCTGTTAAAATAATTCTTCCCCCTCTGAGCACCTATGAATTAACAAAAGAATATACCTTTATCCCTTACTACCTCACTTCCTGTACTCCGTTCTCTTGAATCTATATACCTCTTGTAAACTTTTCTTCATTTTTTGTAAATTATTATTTGTTTTTCCCAAAATATGGTTTATTCTTGTTCAATTGTGTTCCATGTTTGACAATATCCTCTTTTCTTGGTCTTAATCTTGTTTTTTGGTGTCTTTTACTATCATGATCTCGTGATTTGATTTTTTTGATGTTGAATTTGTTGGTTTGTTTTTTTTGAAAAAAAATTTTGGGCAATTGAAAATTCGGCCAATGAAAATTAGGAGTATTTGACTCCGGAGTCAAAAAACCTTATTTGCTCACTCTTATCAACTGCCTTACAATAAGCTTCATAAAATTGATCCTTATGTAATAATTCGTGAGGTTGTAACGAATCTGCCTGGATCAAACAAATGATTTCACGTCTACCATTCTCGAAAGTAACTTCATTCCAGTCCTCAATATTATCTATCTCCTTCACCCCCTGCTCAGTTACCGAGACCGGTAACGAATAACGAGATGCCCAGTCAGAGATAATCACATTTCCCTTAATATGTCTTAACTTTGCAGCATAACTGTGCAAAAGTTCCGCATATCTGATATATTTCGAAGGCTTTTTCTTTAAGAAAACTTTCAATAACGGCTTTTGATCCGTGAGTACAGTAATATCAAACCCGAAAATAATCGGTCCAAAATGTTGTAATCCCTGAACAATTCCTAAAGCCTCCTTTTCTACAAAGTTCATGCAAATCTTTTCGGCCGGTAACGCCTTTGAAAACTAACCAATAGGAATCTTGTTCCCACTATAATCAAGCTGAAATAATACTGCACCCAGAGCAAATTTGGAAGCGTCACATGCCAAGAAAAATGGTTTATTAAATTGCGGATGAAATATCTGTGCAGATCCAGCAATAGCCTTCTTGAGTTCCTGAAAATTTCTAGAATGAGCTTCAGTCCATAACTTATCAAACGGAACATTAGTCATGTCCTTCTTTAATAACCTTTGCATACAAGCCGTGAGATTTCCGTAATTCGGAATAAAACTTCGCTGCCATGAAGTAAGCCCAAGAAAGGATTTCAAAGCTTTTCTGTCCTTGGGAATAGGCGCATCTTCTTCCACCTTTACGAATTTTGGAGCAACACTCCAACCCGTACCGTTCAAATTCATCCCCAAGAAAGTAATCTCCTCTCTAAAATCTTTCACTTTTTGAATCTTGATTCTAGCATTTGCCTCATTCAATACCCTTAAGACAGTATGTAATAGCTTCATATGTTCGGAAATGTCAGGAGATTTGGTAAATATCAATAAATCGTCACAATATACAATAACTGAGACCATATAGTAAGGTAGTAATAGATCGACCAAAGTCCTTTGTAACAAACCTGTTGAAATAGACAATCCCATGGGGAGAACCTTGTACTAAAATAGAGGGGTTCCCGACTAACCAAAAGCTAATAATGGTCTGCTTTCTTTATGAACTGGAATCTGAAAGAATGACTCACGTAAATCCAACACTGTAAATAACTTAGCTCCTGAAATGGCCGATTTGATATCTATTAAAGATGGTAAACATTGTCATGCCAAGGTCAAATATTTATTGATATTGAAGAAGGGTGTAACTACCCTGTAATTCTTAATCGTTTTCCCTGTCTTGTCCTTTGTAGCCGGTTTCTCAACTGGGAACACACTAGAACGAAACTTGGAATTTGAAGTTTCCAAGTACCCGTTTTTCATACCCTTCTCAATTCATTCCTTCACAATAAGTAACTCTTTGAAGGCCAACGGACGTACTGTAGATGTCTTATTGATAGTAGAATCTGCATCCACGTTTAGAGATAATTTCAAAGGTGGAACCTTCAATAATCCTCCTCTAAATTCTGAAGATAAAACTGGGTGTGTCTGCACATTGTTTCGTAAAAGTCTGAATTCTTTCAAAATCTTCTCAATATCTTTTTTAAAATGTCCCTGCTGAATAAGGTTGTTCTTTTCAATATCCAACTTCCCAAGTATATTATTCAATTCTTCTGGTTTTATGTTTTCCTGAATTGTGTTCCATTGTATTAGTTTTTTGACCGTACCTCCTGTCCCGACCAACAAAATGGGCATATCTTCTATAATATTGATAGATAAATACTTATCTTTATCATCCCATTCAAATATATCAACCGCATCAATGTAAAATTTTTGAGAAATTGCATTAATATGTTTTTTTAACTCGTTCTCGAACTCAGAACTAAATCGAACTTTGTGTTGACGGTAAAGACTGTAAAGAGCAGAGCGGTGAGTCGGGTAACTGAAAAAACTGAGAAAGCTCCCATGACTTCTTTTCTAAGTTACAACTACGACATGAAGGTTTCTACAACAAGCTCATTACATTTCAAGGGTAGTAAATTCGAAATTTTTTCAACTGTTTTCCTAATGAGACTTAAACTCATTGTTTCTTCAGCATCATATCCTTCATTCAACTTGCTAAGAAAATCTTCAGCCAAAGCATTGGGTTCGTTTCTTACGCACCAGGCTAGAAATTAGGTGTAGGAACCCTCGTTCGAGCTCTGAGAGCTTTTAACAATCGTGTTTGCTCTGATTTCAGAAACATGTTGTGAAATCTCTGCCCAATCCTCTTAATTCAATCGATCTTCCATTTTTCTTCGAACTAAAAAATTAAGTAGGAAACAGGTTCTAGCAACAATACAGATGTTAGGTGAAACATAAAATTACTTTTCCCTAACACGAACAATGGAAGCAACAAGGTTTAACCCATTTTTTTCTCTTAATTTGCTCGCATTTTAGGAAAACAGTAAAATCGCTTGTCGTCAAAAAGTTCAAAAGATATCACAAAGTTAAATACAAAAAACAAACAAGCTTTAAAGGAGATTTCCAACAAGCCAAAAATCGTTAAAAAAGATGAAATATTCGCCGAGTTTTACCTAATTCTATTTTTTTTAGCACTCTTTGTTTGATTTGTTTTTTTTTTTCAGCAAATTAGAATTGTATGGTAATCCCTCACTGTGATTTTATCTGGTGTTCTCTTCTGCAAAGGTTCGCACAACAAGAAGGCCTTTTCATTGGCTCTTTAAAAAAAGTATAACAGCGGTCATACGAATTCCGGATAAAACTGGCTTAATGTTTACCTAGCAAAATTCTAGCACGAAATTTTGAAAAAAAATATGACTTTCCGGAATTCGTATGACCTTCTGTCATGCAAAACACAAATATTGGGTACTTTTGTCGTCATTTTTCTGCTTAATTTTGCATTGATTTCTTGTTTATTTTGAGAAAAAATGTATTTTGTTTTCTAGTGTGAACAGATTGCGTTGGATGTCTCAGCCTGCTCTGTATATGCGAAAGTATTGAATTTTTCATTTTATCACAGGGTGGCATTACCCTCGCACAGCAAACAGATACTCATTTTGTAAACCGAGAAGTTCACAGAACACAAGCAAAAGCAGATCAAGCATCACACCTATACTACATCCATGGTATAAATATTTAAGAACATAATATAAGCCTTCTCGATATCACAAAACTCCATGTTTCACCGCCATTTCTTGAATTGGAAGCACTATATATCCTCAAAATTTGAAGCAGTTTTTCACTCCTCCCACTTATTTTTTCTCCACATGTGCTCATCTAAGACAATAAACAAACTCAACTTCACAAAGAAAAGCATTTTTCTTTCTTCTGCTCTCTGAATTAAAATACACGGACAATACTTTCGCATTTATTGGTACCACAAATTTTGATATCGAAATTGAATGTTAAGATTTAGTTTCTTGGCTTTTCCTTTTTCTCTTTGTAAAGCGCCCATAAACTAACATTAGCAACTTTTACAATTTTGAATCTAACTCCAGGAATATCTCCCACAGCGTGTCCACTTCTTCCAAATCCAGCAACTAATACTTCGTCATTTTCATCAATATAATTTAAACAACCATCACGAGGAACAAAAGCTGTTATCTTTTTTCCATTCTTAATTAACTGAACTCTTACACTTTTTCTAATAGCTGAATTCGGCTGTTTTGCTTCAATTCCAATCTTTTCAACCACAATTCCTTTTGACATAGACGCTCCAGCCATAGGAAGCTTGTATTTTGTTGCTGAGTGACTCTTTGCAAATGATTTCTTGGCCCATCTTTGAGTTCTTCTGTGATTGCGCAATTTACGCGCTGTTCTCATACCTTGAGGTTTTCCCATTTTGTTTTTGTTGGTTTGTACTTTTTATCTTTTTTAAATTACCCAAAATATTTGTGGCTAAATCAGACAAACTCCAAATTCTATCTTGTTTTATGACCTATTAAGACATTCTATGACAGATATAGACAGCAAATAGCTATTCATTGAATGATATTTTGGGCAATTAAGATTAAATGCGGAGTTTAGTTGGAAGAAGATTATTTTCCAAAGTTTCAAAAACAATAAAAGAATTAGAGAAAAGAAAGGAATCTGAATTTGTAAAACATGCAGATGATTTAGCTGTTCGACCTCAAAACACATTTGATAAGTATTCTTACGCAATCGAAGCAGAAACCCGTCCTGGCCAAGTTTCAATTACATCCTATGGAAGCAACACTTTCAGAATCAACAAACAAGTATACAAAGGAAACCTCATTCTCTTCCCTGATTTCTTTTTCTCATGGAAACTTTATTCTTCTGATTCTTTCTCTTCTGAAGATTTTGCTATCTTTAAACTTGCAAAACCAACTCCTGATTTGTTAATAATAGGAACTGGAAAAACACTTAAACGGCCAGAAAAAAAACTTCTAGAAGAACTTGAAAATTTTACTTCAGTTGAAATATTAAACTCTAGACAGGCGAGTGCCACATTTAATATGCTAAATGCAGAAGAAAGAAATGTGGCTGCAGCGATCTTATCGTTTTCACGGGAATAAAATTTGGATGGTTTAGATTCGTGTTGCGTCAATTTGAGTTAGTGAAGGAATGAACTGCTTCAATTTGATTCTATACTGAAACTCTTTGCTGATTGGATTATGTTCAAAATAAACTGTGTCTAAGTTTTCGAACTGTTGAAGATTTTTGGCGCTTGAAAGTTTTTGAATATCATTTTCTCCCAACCATAAGTCTTCCAGCTTTTTAAATGAACACTTTTTAAACCATTCCAAACTTTCATCATCTAGCTTATTAGCACTCAAATCAAACATAATCAACTCATTCAACTCTAATTCTTCTTCTTCTTTTTTTATTATAATTCCTTGATGAGATAAAAAGATCTCCTTTAACTTTTTTAACAGATTAATCTCTTTAGTGTTAATACTCGTCAAACGGTTACTTTGAATATCTAAACGGCTCAGTTTCTCAAGAGATGCGAGGTTTTCGATTCTAGAAATTTTGTTTTTTCCAAGCCAAAGTTCTTCAAGATTAGAAAGAGAATTTAATCCTTCAATTTTCTCAATTTTATTCATTCCAAGGTCAAGCATTCTTAAGTTTGTACATTTCTCCAGGGCTTCAATTTTCGTTAGTTTATTTTGAGCAACATAAAGTTTTTCAAGGTTAATTAAATGATAAAAAATTTTGGGATCTAGTTCTCTTATCCTATTATAACTTACATCCAGGATTTTCAGGTTAATCAAGGTTTCTATTCCATCAAGAGTCTTGATTTTATTCTCGTATAGTTCAAGATGAACTAAGTTCAATAATGAGCCTAGAGAAGATATTTCTCGGATAAGATTTGATCGAAAGGACAAATGTTCAACTTTTCTGTCAGGTTCAAATTGTTCAGCTGGAAGAAATGTTAGCTTTTTCCCTGTTGTTCCAATATGAGTAAAACTTGTTGAGTTATTCTTCAAGAAATCTGGATAAATATCCTTCGGTGTTATCAAACGCAATCTCGGAGGAATATAATTCGGACCTGACTTATCTATGGGGAGTTCTGGAGGAGCCACCTTGAGTTTTGTAGACTCTTCTTTTTTCTCTATGGAATTTTCGTTTGTCATTTGGCTGCTTTGACGTGCGAGGGTAATGTCACCCTGTGATAAAACAGAAAATTCAATACTTTTGCATATACGGAGCGGGCTGAGGCGTTCAAGGCAATCTGTTCACACTAGAAAACAACATACATTTATTCTCAAGATAAACAGGAAATCGACGAGGAAATGAAGACGAATGACTTATTAGAACTTTTTACAGTTCTTTCTTTCCCAAATAGTGCCCCTCTCAAGAATTCTGTTGAAAACAAAATAAAATAAAACAAGATTATTAAAAACCAGAACCCCAAGAAGACACAACATAACTCTTGGCCTTACGCTAGGTCCATCTTCCTGCTATATAAAAATGAAAACTTTTAAGCCTTACTTTCTAATGTGCAAATACTACGCTTAAGTAAAAGTTGTTTTTATAATTTTTTGGTATTCTTGGTTTATACCTTTGGTTTATATTTTGTATATGAAGGTACTGAGCAGACTTTAATATTTAATAATGTTGAATCTAGGGAAACACTCTTTGATAAACATGTACAAAAATGGCCGCTCCTAAGTGAACAGGCGGTAAGTTTTACAGAACATTCTTTTCAAAATTTAACCATTTGCTAGGCAAAAATGCGGAATTGGTTTTTTTTATTCCGGAGTAAAAGCTCCTCTTAATCTGATAAGTCAGTTGCAATTATCGATTCTTTTCATTTTTTACACCAGATGGGCGTAAAGAAGTGTTCACACTTTTCTCTACAATAATAGAACTGAAGTAGCTAAACTCATTAATGAATTTAGCTTGTTTCGTACCTCTATCTTCTTGTGTAGAGAACAGTGGTTGCTCAGAAAGAGAGAGGGTCATGACGAAATTAGAATGTTGGTGATGCTCAATGACTTGATTTCAATCTGTAAAAGAAGTAGAGTTACCTTCATTGCATACCGAGAATTTACGATGAAGAACGGTTGTTCCCTCATTGAGTTCTCGGATGTTGTAAGAGAAAAATGCACATTTCTAACTGCTGATGTTCCATTTGAGCTGAGATTACAGTCTCCTGCTTAGTCAAAATCCGCCATTGCTTTTGCGAAGAGGTTCAATTATCATAAGGAAAGAAGAAGAGTGATATTGAGAACATTTAGAATTTTTCGTTTATTAGACAAGCAGTTTTTTTCGGTAACACTGTCACAAGATAATTGGACAAGTCAACAGATGGGAAACTACTTGTATTTTGCTTTAAAGGTGAAGACGTAAGGAGGACATTATCATTCCTTGAATGGTTCATACGAGATGGCAACTAGGAAAGGAAGAAAAGTACAAGTGAAAAAAGAAAAAAACTACAGAAAGAGATAACAGGTGCTGGAAAATTCTTTCTTGACACTAAGAACTACTGAACACATTGTTTGCCCTTATTTACGCGTTGAGTTTACAGAGAAGGCTCCAACTACCGAATGCATTGAAAAGATGAAACAGGAAGTCCTTCATTTCTTGAAGAAAAAAGTTACAAATTGTATGAAATAGATTTAGAGAAAACAGCTGCCATGTACTGTGATATTGCAAAAACAGGAATTGGTTTTGAGTTTTGTCGCAGAAGAGCTGTTTTGAGAGATAATTATATCTACTTTCTGAGAACTGGACTTGGTCTTACGAACAATAATCATAATGCCATGGACGAAATCAAAGACGGTTTAACGGGATATATCCAGAAGACAGGAGATAGTATTTGGAAACATCAAGGCAAATATATGGACCAGGTTTCAACTGCTAGGTTAGTTATTGAAGGTCAATATCCTGAAGATGAGAAGCGTGTCGTAAATGTTGTAAGAACCGACTTCAGGCTAACAAATGATGATATTACAAGATTTTTACAAGCAAAGTTCCCTAATAATTATGGTTGGAACCGTAACAAGCAACGAATTGTTTTGGCTTCAATGAGCTACGAAGTTATTTAGGAATCCTTGGACGTTGCTCATGATCTTAGTTGGCTTGATACTACTGCTGATGCATTAGACTACTTAAATGATTCTGTGCCAAGTACAGAAAAACCTGTCAAAGCGGTTGGAAGCGTGCTACTTGTTGATGAACATTTTATTTTCATAGCTGTTCATCTAAGAGGGAGGTTGGGAAAGAAGGTTATCATTTATGATTCAATGGTTGGCAATAGGAAATATATCAAGTTGAGTTATAGAATTGCGGAGTTATGGCAGCATTTGTTTATGAAATGGACAGAAAAGGTTGGTGGAGATTGGAACTATGAGGTGAAGGCATTTCAGGAGCAACAAGATTCTCACAACTGTGGAGTTTTTGCTCTCATTCATTGTTTGCAGTTTATGAATGTTACCTTTTCAGGGGGCATTAGAAGGGTTGGAGCTAAACCAGTAAACGAAATGAGAGAACACTTATTTGAATGGGAGAACCATCCTAGATTCAGAGCTGATGATGAGACTGTGCTACAGACTGAATCAGTTACTGCTAAGGTGCGCACTTTTGTAGAAGATGATGTTGTCAGAGAAGAAGAAGATGAGTCTGAGGATACCGAAACTAATGAAGATGATGAAGCAAGACCTACTGAAGATGGACAACATAATGAAGAAGACGATGAAGAGAACGTGCAAATGTCGGAAGATGAAGGTGGAAAATTTCTTGGGCAGCAAATGATTGATCAGAGATTTGATGATGTTGGAGCGTCAGGAATGGATATGATTGCTATGGATACTGAAGGGCAGCCACCTACTCCACTCAGTGATGTTACAACAGTATTGGAGACACAAAATGATCTTCACCTGAGTGATATTACGACAGTTCCTGAAACTTAAGTTAAAAATAGTTAAGACTTAGCAGGTGAAAAAATAGATGAGGAATTAAACGATGGTGACGGAAGTGATAGTAGTAGCAGCATTGATTTCATGGATTTGTTAAATTCTGTTGCTGAAAGAAAAAATGTATCAAGAATTGTGCCTAGTGATGAGCAAGGCACTAATTTCGGTCGAGTAAGCAGTGCTAGTGATGAATTCTTCTACAAATATATGAATAAAATTGATGGTTTTAAGTTATATGAATGTGAGGTCTTTCTTATCTTCTGAGAATTTTCTTATTCGTGAATATGTTTCTCAAAAGCAAATTCGATCTAAAAAAAAGAAAAAGATAAAGATAAACTTGCCTAGACCAAACATTAATAGAAGGGCGTTCATAGAGATGCCTCGTCACAAGAATAATAGTCTATTATTTCTGAGAGACTTAATGCGGTATGAAGTCCACGCTTTGAAAGACGCTGAATGGAAGAAGACTAGAATCAGTAATACAAGAACCAGAACACGTGACAGACAACTAAAAGAAGCATTAGAGTACATGGAAGTTGGGGAGAAACTCTTAATCACGAATGAGGAATCGTTAAGTGAAGACGGGATTGACAATTACTAAGTTTCAAGAACACGTAAAGATTTAAAAGCAAATAATTTGGGATTTCTGAATACCTTTAGATGTTTCCAGTATAAATATTTGTGAATGAAGATTTATGTTTTATGTTGTTCATGTAGGTTTAGGTATGAGTTAAGGGTGATTCCCCTCCTAAAGGTTAAGGTTCTTAATACAATTTTGGTTATCTTACAAACGTTCCTTTGTTTTTCTTTTTCTCTTTCATTAGGTTAATAATTTGTTTCTTTTGTCTTTTTCTGCTTGTTTTTTCTCAACAGCCTCTTCCATTGCGTTTCAAGGCAAAATTTAGAAATAACGTTATGCTAACTGAAAATACGTATTTCAGGCGCTAAACTCCCAGTTTCTTTGCCTACTGTGTTAATGTGTTCCAAGGAATGTTTCTGGGTCAAGCAAACAGTAGAAAGAACAAATTTTATGCTTGGATCCCCAAATTTCCATTCACCATTTTCTTGGTTGTTGGATGCAACTTTTCTACCAAAGACATCTTCAGCCAATTTAAGTAAAATTAAAGATTCTCAGGAATCATTATTTAAAAGTCGAGAAGTCAAAACTTCCCTTAGAAAATCAGAAATTTTAAAGTTCTTTTGAGTAGCAGAAACAAAAGAAATATTAAGTTCTGTTTCTCTTTTTGTAATACGAGCTAAGTAATCTCAGCTTCGATTATTAATCTCAAGAAATGGCTCAAATGAAACTGTACACTTCATTTCTCTAAAATTCAGCTAAGCTGTTTTTAATGTCCTCATCTCGTGAAACCTTCACTTGAGAAATGTATTAATAATGCTCAAAGCTGATAACAAATTCTTCATTGCAGCCATTCCTATAACAAGGTGACAGAAGTAATGTTGAGCAGATTGCAGTACCCAAATCTGGATTGAAAATTCTAGTTAATGTTTCAACAGAAAGAGCAAGCAGCCATTTAAAAATATTTTCAGCAGAATTTACGGCGTAACATGGATTTTTACAATCATTTAATGAATCAATGAGATTTGTACTGCTCTCTTTGTAAGCACCTTTGAGTCCAATAGTTTATTTTACCTCACCAAGATCAGAGTTTTTTTTTAGATTCCCCTTATCATTTGGAGATTTCTTTTTTTGTCTAAAGCTCTTGATCAAAAAAAAAAGGATGGGGCAGTAACCCTACATCATCTTTGCGAATGAGTAGATCTAGTGAATTAGATCTGAAGTGTGTAAAAGAAAATCTTGAAGTGAAGACTCCAACGAATGAGTAGGTTGATGAGTAGATTTTTTGATAATCATCGGTTTGCAGAAGTATTATTCTATGAAAGAAATTAAGTGAAGGGATTAAAGAGCCTCTTAAAAGGCAGAATGTATTTGGATGTCGTAAGAGTCACAGTTTTTGTTCATTTTAGCTAAACTCATCTAATTATTTATCAAAAAGAACCTCAATCTGTGAAAGCGTTGAAACAAGAAATTGATCATCATTAGCATTCGTAAATGTTTAATTTTTTTATTAGAAACTTTTAGGTGGTATGATGTTTCAATAGAGACAAAAACATCTTATACTTTGTAGTTAAGTACTGCTACATCAGGAGATTTTGAATAGATAACTAGATCGTCTTGTTAAGAAAAAGTCTCATCATTACTTAGTAATCACTCCAGTTTTCGAATGATTGTAGTAAGGGAATTTGAAAATATCAATGCTGCAGAAGAGCCAACTCAGTGAGACAAAGAAAAGGGGGTATAGTAAAATTTGCTCATACAAATAGTAAACGAAACGAATGAGTGTAAAGCTCAGCCTAGTGACTATTACCTGGCATAAATATCCACATCTAATTTGGATTTGTTGTTGAGTTGTGAATCCATGAATAAATTTTAGATTTGTGCTTTTGATTGATTCATTAATTGCTAAGCGGTATATGCAATAATGTCATACTGTGAAATAATAATATGTAAGTATCAAAGCAAATATTTGATTTTTATAGTTTATTACTTGAGTTTCGCAACTGAAAAGCTGTGCCATACTTACCAATACACCAGCGAGGTATCGAATTAAGGTCCGAAAATATTGTATATTAATACCAATAAACGTTAGTACCTGCTCCTGTTTATATTATAGTTAATATTGGAGCTTTTCAGGAAACAATGTTTTAGATTTACCATATTTTTTGTTGACAAATTTTTAATGGAACATAATACTGGCCATCATCAATCTAATAGCATTCTCCTGCCAAGTATTTATTTAGGACATGTAATTTCTATCAAGTACAATATAAAACTCCACATTTTAAGTCTATAACCTTTAATACTGATTTTAAAAATCTCAGCTCAGAATATATTCATGATTGAGAACAAAATATAAGACAAGGTCTAAAAAGCTATCCGAATACATTGCATATCTCATCTACAACTTGCCAAACACTTCATCATGTTCCGGTGTGTCTGCTTTTGAAATACACCTCCAAAATGCTTCGTTCAATATACGACATTAAAAATCATAAAAGGTTGACGACTCATATGAATCTTGATAGAGAATGATAGTTTCTGTATTGTTTCATCGTAACCTTAAAACCATATCCAGTGTTATTACTAAGTCTCCAGTCATTCAATATGAATGTGCAGATACCTAAGATCTAATTTGTGTCAAATGTGTTTATGACGTTGCTTTCAGCTAAGCGATATATTTTATTGGACTTGGACTCATTTTAAATACACATGTTTCCAACAAGGTCTCTGTGACATGTTGTTACGCACCAATCGAAGAATGTTTTAATCATCGTTGACTGGTCGTAACTTCTTTCTAATAAAAAAGCTATGTTCTAGTCATAGGGGCAGTGTGTTTAAGTATACCAACTAACTATCTAATTTTGAGCTATATTGTCTTTTCCCACTGTGACCAGGAGAAATGTACATTTTGCGCAAACAACTCTTGCAAGTCAAGGTAGTGGACAAGCTGGAGCACTCCAAAGCAGTGAAGAAGCAGCTTACGCTTAAAATTTAAAGGTTTACAACATTTGCATTGGAAAACAAATTCTTTTTATGTATTCAACAAAGAATTCCCAATAGCTCCATTATAGCAACAATGAACAAGACTAAGAGAGAACCCCTGATAAGGGACTAGGAATTGATTTGTTATCTTTGGCTTCAGAGCCAGAAACACCAGTTAGAAACATAGTTAATCTCATGGTTCCTTAAGATAGTAGACCGGAAAACGAAGATGAGTTCTTAAGACGGCGTACGTTATTTGAACCTGAGACAGAAGACTCTGTCAGTGAAATTTCGGTTAAAGAAAGTAAGATAATAGGAACGCCAGAGTGAAAGAACGAATCAGACAGTATTGTACAGAAGGACATAAACAGGGTAAGGAAGATTGAGACGGCAAGACCGAAGAGCTCAGGAAAAATATATTAAACTATGAGGGAAGCTCCCTGGAAAGATTCCTTTATAAACTGGTCGGGACAGGGAAGAAAAACATTAACAAATCAAAATATAGGGAATTAGCACGTTTTCCTAATCATCATTTTAAACCAAAAGTAGTAGATTTATTTGATCTTCTTTTTAAAGGTCTTGAAGCTGTAATCGCCAAAACCCCTGAACATAAGAAAACTCTGTTTTCGTGCAATAAATGTATGGTAAAATGAAAATTCCATGATTCTAATGTGGAGATGCTGTTCATACATCTTGAGCCCAAACCTGAACAATAACAATTAACTTGGGACATCACTTCTTCCGCATTGGATCTTACATCTCCTTTAATTACACAGTCAGCTGAAAGTACAACCAAAACTACCTTTTAATCTCCTTAATATTGTTAAAATAGCTCGTTTATATTTTATATTTTTCTTCAATATTAAGTCTGGAGGGTACCAGAATACTTACTAACAAACTAAACTAACTACGCAAACTACTTACCTTAACAAATATCCATGCGATAATTCACCTTATCCGATTTTATCGCACATTATTGCGACTTTAGTTTCTTATGCCACAAGCATTGAGCAAAAAGAATTTTGGAGTGCTCCAGATTTTCTTCTTCTTCTTGTCGAAGACAATGTACCAAAATTTAACTTCTGTAGTACCTGTAGTTACATCAGCTCTAGTTACACCCACAGTTTGAAGCAGCATTGCGTGTTCCTTGTCTTACATTTCTTTTTTGTAGTATGGTTTTGGCCAATATGTGCTTTAGTTAAAACTCGCATTTTTCACATCGCCAATTTTGCTCAAGTAATTCAAATTGTCTTTCTGAGCATCTCTAATTCAGAAAAAGAATGGGAAACTATATTTTTGGGAGACTGCTCTGGTCAAGCATATTTCGAAGGATGTTTGTATCCAGTGTAAAAAAAGCATTCCCCAATTCCAGCGACTGTTGTACCGTTGACAGCCTAGGTTCATTTAATTCTTCGTAAGTACGCTCCATCCCCTTCCTCTCTTTAGACTTCTATGCAAAAACCTATTTCCCTAAGGAAACTCTTAACATTAAATGCCTAGTTTTGCAATCCTCGGGACAATTGTAACTTAGTGCTCCCGAGTTCTGCTATGGTTCTACATAGTAGTATTTGTTGATTCTTTCTTGCAGTCTGTTAATCTGTTGAAAAAAAGTTTCCTGAAGCTAGGTTTAAACATCAGCCATTTAGTCTAAGATAGAAGAAGTTATAACTTACGTAGAAGAATAAGTGTATTACATAAACAAAGACGCAAATCAATGTAGGAAATCATATTCATCCAACCCTAGAAACATCCTGCCCTTTCCATCCTCCGCTTACAAAACCTGGTTTTCTCACTTAGAAACAAGAACAACTCAAAATTACTCAAAGATGTTAAAAACTAGAGGCTTTCAGTTTCAGCAAATCTTTGAAACTCTAGACTTTTAGTGAAATTTTAGACTGAATGTGTTTTGAACATAAAGTTTTCAAAAGTATGACGAATTGCAAGATAAATTGCTAAACGTTAAGGTTCCATGCATGAAATTAAGAGCTTTTGATCGTAGTTTATACTGGGTATAAACTAGCCGGAGTATGCCTGACAGAAGGAAACTAGTTGTCGCTGTCTGGAGAGTGGCTGTTTTATTATTTTTTTCTCCCAAGAGACTTTCAGCCTTAATGCTTTCATTAACGGGAATAATTGATGATTTCAGGAATATTTAACTGACATCTCACACTAGGAAGAAAAACAATACAGAAAACTGTAGGTTCTATGTTATTAGTGCAGCCAAGTGACGTGAACTTGCAGAAGAGTGAAACTCAGCGTGCAGAAGATGTTCATAGTGGTACACAATAAGCTAAAAGTAGCAGAAGATCAGCTGTTGCAGAAAAAGGTATGTTGAAGCACACCACATGATTAGAGGTAAAAATATTAGCAGAGTAGAGTCTGTTCAAGAACAGGGGGCAAAAGAAAAAGAAATGGGTTGTAATGAATATTAGAAAATTCCAGGTCTGAAAATAAATTTCGTTTGAGCTGGCAAAAACAGCTTAGAAATGTAGATAAAAGTCGAGAGTCGCAGGTTCTAGTTTAAGTTTTTAAGCATTAAGAGTATGAATACAGAAAAAGAAAAAAGACGTAGAAAACTTAATCGGAGAAAACTTATTTCATGGCACTAGTTATTTGAAAACATCGACGCAATAGGCGAGGGAAACTTTCTACTAATTAATTGAGTTGTAATGTCTCACAAAACTTAATCCCGCCCGGATTGGTAGTGCACCAAGAGCTATTATACCAGGGAATAAACAATCTGCGCCTTATGCGAACAGAGAGTAGCTATGGAAGATGGGAAATGGGTAATGAGCTGACGCAATAAAATGACAAACTACTTTAGTGGTGAAAATTGTGCCATATTCCATTCCCTGCTTCCACAGTGGTTGTTGTAGAGGTATAAGAATACGTAAAAAGTGTCTGATCCTTAATTTATTTTGGAGAAACTAAGAAGAAACGGCTATTTTTTCTAGGTTTAATTGTCTGCTCGATGTAGGAAACCATTATGATTCATGCAGGCGGTTCTGTATTCACTTTAGTTTGAGCTTAAGAGTGTTCTCTTATTCGACTCAATTTTTAGTCATTTTCTACCATATTTAAAAACGACCAAAGGGTTTCAATACAACCTCCTGTTTTCGTTACACCGACACTATAAAGTTTTCTCAGCAGATCAACTTTTGTTTTGGAGAAACCATATCTTGTGGCAAACGGGTTGATTATCAAGCTGATTATAATACACATTGTGTTTGGTGGAAAGCAGATCTTGTCTTTTCTTGCAGTTTGAAATTGTTGGCTTGACAATATCACCAAAGACTTAGGTTTATGGGGAGTGTGAAACTTCTGATTATATTATAGGGAGCAAAGTCGGTAAATTATCCTGTAAATATATATGTACATATATTGTCAACTGTCAAACTTCATTCTTTAAAGTTTCTATCAGGTTAACCAGTTTCCTGCTGTCTCAACAAAACTTCTTATATAAAAAGATGTTGTATTAAAATTAAGATGTTCTATTAAGAGAAAGACTGGTTTGTTGGAGTTTTTCTTTAGAGCTGCAAACAAATCTTTTCCTTTTTATAGGCATCCGGAGTTCAATAAAATGGTAAAAATAACAAGATATAATCAAATTATAATAGTTTTGTACCCGAAGCATATGAATCAAAACATAATTTCAAAATATATCTCAATCCGATATATTAACGGTAAAATACCAGGACTATAAAAAGTGTCTATAAGAGCCATCCATATTCTGCGAGTTGCAGCAAAGTTCATATTACATAAAAAAAGAAGTTTCACTTATAAAAACATAAAAACCCCTTCAAAAATCCTACATCAGCAAAAAATCGTGATATCCCCTTCAATTTACAATGGGAGGATGTGGTTCTAAAAGTTCAGCAAGTACGACACAGGTGAAAGTAAAAGAACCCGAAACCCTGCTAAACAAATACGCAGCACAAGCGGAAATCTTAAAGGCACAAATTCCAGATCCGAAACCATTAACAGATCTTCTTTCGGATATAATCTTTGTTAAAGATTTCCGAAAAACGAATAAGGATATTTTGCGTTTAATACGTCGAGTAAGCATATATAATAGAGAAACAGATCAAACTATTAAATTAGACAAACAAAAGCTTCCCGATATTCTTGATGGTAAACCAGAGAAACAAGGTGTGTATTTAGTGTTGATTCTAATGAAAGAGTTGATTTCTTTTTTTGAAGGTGATGCTGCTGAAGATTTAATAGCCAAGTTGGATGACTGTTTCCAGCAGTGGAAATTAGACACCGTATTAAATGAGGAAGAGAAGCAAGAGGAAGATGAGTTCACTGTATTGAAATTAGTTGAACTTGTTGGAGGTGATAAGACAAAAACTGTTTTGGGATTGAGATGTATAGATCAGAGCATAGCTATCAGCGGTCATATGCACATCAAGAGTAAAGTTGCCCCAGATTTCACAAAAGACATGCCGGGTACTGAAGGTTGGCAAGTTCTATTTACATTAGCCGATTATGTTCAGGTTAAACATACAAGGAGAGAGAAAAATGCCATGCCACCAAAGAGTAATGATTGGAGTGTTGAGTATTCAGTTCACATGACATTTGATCTGAATATGTCAGAGATTACCCGTTCTTCTTTAAGGATAACTGATCTGTATCTTGCTGAGCAGATGGATCCAGAGTATAAAGTATATCTTGAGGAGAGATTCAATAAGGGTGATCTTGTCGTAACTTAAGAGTCTTCGTGTGTGTCTTTCTGGGAGAAGCTTCAAATTCAAATTTGTATCTCTATAAATTCCTTTTTTAAATTAAATTTTAACCCTTGCCAATGTGCTTCGAAGTTAGTGATGAAATAATCTTTGTCCTGTTAAAACCATAACCATTTCATTCTCATCGCACGCTTCAATCACGGAAGGGTCTTTCACGGATCCTCCTGCTTGAGCTACATACTTTACTTTGAAACCAAGATTAGAGCATACATCAATGTTGTCTCTAAAAGGGAAGAAGGCATCACTTACCAACGAAACTCCAGCTACAGAATTTAGCCAAGACTTTGACACTTTGTTAAACACGTCTTCAATGTTTGATTCGAACAATGGCGTCAACTGGTTTAGGCTAACGTGGTCGAGCTCTTTATTCAAGATGCATTCTATTAACGCAACTCTCGCATTAATTCTATCCTGACGCTTGACACCAGAAACAAATTTCAAACCTGCAATTTCAGGATTTTGTCTCAAAAAGTAGATCATACTTTTCTTTCCAGCCAACTTCACACAGTCAACTCTACTCTGCTGCCCTGCTCCAACACCAACGACTTGACCATTCTTTGCAAAAGCAACACTATTACTTTGTGTATACTTCAGAGCAATATTTCCGACGATTAAATCTCTTCTTGCAGCTTCATCTAAGCCCTTATTCTTGGTTACTACATTTTCAGACTTTACTCCTTCTGCAATGTTAAGTAAATTACGCGATTGTGACAGTACCACTCCATGAACCTCCCTATACTCGATAGCATCAGGTTCAATAGCTTTATTCATTTCTAGAACGATAAATTTCCCACCTTTCTTTTTGGCCAAGATTTCTAAAGCTTCTGGTTCAAATCCGGGTGCAATTAATCCATCACTAATATCAGACTTAATTCTTTTTGCGGTACGAACATCCACAACTTCAGAAATTGCAATAAAGTCACCAAAACTGGACATCTACGAACACTCAAATCACAAAAAAAAAGGTACAGGGTCCGTTTGCCTTGCTCTTATATATGCCAGTTCAAGGTTTGAGCATTCTTCAGGTACAAATTTTGATCCTAAATCAAATGCGGCAACTTCTTCTGGGCTCAATGGTGCATAAACAGCACATCCAGCAGGCGAAACGTGCTTAAATGAAGCCACTGCTGGTAGATTCATGGCTTTTGAGAGTTCCTTAACTAGTTGCCACGAGTTCAAAGCATCCAGGTAGTTAATATATCCCGGGGAACCATTAAGGACCTTGAAAGGAAGACCGCTAGATCCAATTGAAAGCAAATTAGCTGGTGTTTGGTTCGGATTGCACCCATACTTCAACTGAGCTTCTGGCTTGTATTTTCTAACAACTTGGTTCGTGTCGGCAAAAAACGAGCTAATGGCAGCATCATATTGTGCAGATAGTTGAAACGCTTTCGCTGCATATTCTTTTCTTTGTTCATATGTTGTACTTAACTCAGTTTCAGTCTGGTGGAAAAATTCTTCGTACTGCATTGGGGATGTTAAGACTACAACAGAAGAAAAGTTCTTTGCAGATGCACGTAACATCGCTGGTCCCCCAATATCAATGTTTTCAACACATGTATCAAATTCTTTTCCAGAAGCGACAGTTTCTTCAAATGGATATAAATTGAGCACTACTAAGTCTATAGGGTTAATTCCATGCTGCTCCATTTGGGTTTCATGCAACTCATTTCCACGCACAGAAAGAATGCCACCATGAATTTTAGGATGGAGCGTTTTCACCCTTCCATTTAAGATCTCGGGGAAATCCGTCACCGAAGATACATCAACGACTTTCACTCCAGCTTCCTTTAAAACTTTGCATGTTCCTCCTGTAGAAATAATATCCACTCCTTTAGATTCCAACAACTTTCCAAAATCTACAATCCCTGTTTTATCACTTACTGAAATCAATGCTCTTTTTATCTAAAAATTATTGATATGTTGACTTTACTTTTCTAACGGATACATTTGACCCTTTAAGGGACTCATGGATGGTACTCATTGAAATTTAAACGTTAAGATTCTTTCGATATATTTCGTGAAAATTATCGGAAGAAAGAAAAGATTAACAAACAAAAAGAGAATGAGTAAGAGACCAGTTGAATTGGAGTACTTTAAGAATGTAACATGCTATGATCTGGTTCCGATGTCATGTAAAATTCAAACTCAAATTAATTTTACTTTTTAGCAAAAGTTATTATGTTTGACGCCAGAGTTTCCATTAAGACTGCATTGGCTTCAGTATCAGAACAAAACACTGAATGTAACCTCAACTACTTTAGTGGAGCTGTTCCCAAGGTATCTTCCTTTTAACTAACTTTAAATAGGCGTCTTTCCTTTCTGCTGCTTGCACAAATTTTGAAGAACAACAACTTATCGGGATTCTATCCCCGTCAACAATCTTGGAAGTATGTCTTGTTTGAACTGGTAAATTTAGTTGCTTCTGAGTGAAGATCTTCGTGAAAAATTATTGGATAAAAAGCTAAATACTCTATTTTCATTGGAAAAAGGATTTCCTCGTACTTTATCACCAGATTCGTCTTTCATGAAAGCGTGCAAAATGTTGTGTAAGAGTGAAAACTGGTCAGTTCCAATTTACACTGCAAAAACAAACTCGGTTCATGGTTTTATTTCTGCTTTAGATATTCTACGTGCGGTTTCTGAAAATTTAGTTCGATGTAAATTTTGATTTTCGATCATGTTACAGACAAGAAGTTAGAGAACGTTACGATAGAGGATACTCTTGTTGGAAAACATGTTGAAAGGGGTTTACATTTGTTTTTGCTTTATTTTTTATAGAAGATGAAGTATTTTGTGCTTGTCTCACTGAAAATTTAAGAAGCGTTTTGGTGAAATTAAAAGAATCAAAACAAGCTGCTATACCAATATTAGATGGAGAAAACAAACCAATTTGCTTATTTTCACTTGGTATATATTTTTCGAAGGATAAGCAAAAAGCTTTTTTCTATTAGAGTTTTGTTTAAGGCGATACAATATCCAATAAAATGACTTTATATAGAGCAAAATGGCAATACTATTTTGTCTACACCAAAGAAATATTAATTTTTTAGGTGAGATTGCAAGTGAAGCTGTATTATCTAAAATCTTAGAGGAAAACTTTCTTGATTTACCGGTATTTTCTTCTGTGCACTTTTATTTTAGATTAGCGAATATATTAGTAAAGAAGCAGAACAGACTGGACATGGGATAAACGAGGGAAAATCTCAAGACAAGATGTATTTTTTTGAAGACCCAATTATTTCATTCAACTTGAAGGAACCTTTTGACAATGCTGTAAAAAAGTTTATGAGTATTTTTTTTTTGCCTCCCGGTTATCCTTTAGCTCATGAGGTTCACCATTTAGTTTCAATAGATCGAGAAAGTGGAGCAGTTACTGGCCTTCTTTCAGTGAAGGACTTAGTGAAATTTTGTGCTCAGGTTAAAGAAAAGTAAGTTTCGTCATCAAGTGCTTGAGCTTATGCTTGAACATATATGGTAATTCTGAGGTGCGTTTTTCTATTTTGAAAGACCAGGGTCATTTACATAGGTGAAAGTACAGAAGCTGAATAGATCCAAGAAGATGTATTCTTATAAGTTCTTAACAAGGCCTATGAACTTTATTTGGTAGGTAAAGCACCTGCTCATTAAATTTTCCTTGCAGATGAAATAGTTGAAGGTTTTTCTTGGTTACTTTCATTAGCACTCAATCTTGAAGCACATTTTCGGCACTCCCTGTCAGAGATATAAACTTATAACTTTGCTTAATTTGTTAAATCTACTAACGCCTAGAACTAGTCTCAAACTTATAACAAATATATAACACTCCAATGAATGCTATCTCGTTTTCTCACAGTCCTTACTGCAGTGTTCTGAAGCTTGCTTAGTCTTAATTGAAGCTACACATTTTATTAGGAAGTCTGTACAAGGATATATTTGTTATTATAGTGGTTTAGTCTTCAAAAGAAAGGGGAAAACTTAATCTCACTCAAGAACTGACTATATTCATAGTTAAATGTTGAGAATAAACTAAAGGACTTTTAATGTATCAACTGTTAGAGTTAGAATAAACTGTTTCTAATGCTAGTTAGTCTGCATAAACATTTCCACACAACAACAGCTACTCTAAACTCTAGAAATCACTATGGTGAAACGCCTGGGACGAGAAGTCCTACAATTTTCTCGAAAATAACATCAGGAGAACTATTGAGACCAATGGACAAGTATTGTTCGAAAAAGAATAATATCAAGCACTGTGCTGATGATAAGAGAATACACTGAAGCGACGCGAGAGAAAGTCCCTGTTTCCCATCTGCGAAGCATACTCGACATATGAAAACTGTTGCGGCATTCACCTTGCGATATGGCATAGGAATATGCACCAACGTTTTACTAAGGACAGTATCGGAATACGTTACCAGTGAAGGCAGTAAGGTTAAAAGTTCAGTGCTCCTAAACTCAATCTAAAGAGGCAGAGAAGCCCATAAACACACAAGGCAGTAAAACAGCGGGACCAATAAATGAAAGGCCGTAAAGTTTACTGTCCATAAACATACTATTTGAGGGTTTTGCTCCTCAGAATTCATATATACAGACGCTGAAGTGTATCTCATTTCTTCTAATTTATTTGCTGCGATCAATAAGAGTTTGGAACTTATTCAACCCAGTGCTGCAAGAAATAGAACACTAAACGGGTCGGAAATGATCTTAGAAGGAGACGGTGAATTTGTAGTACAGATGTGTAAAAAGATGTTTTTGTTTTCAGGTGGTGGTGATTTTCAAATACGCTAAGCTTCATAGTGTATTACAAAACAGCTATTACATTTGCTATATTCTATATAGATACTCTATTCAACTTCTATTCATAGGTATATGTTTAATAATGTTCCTATCTAATATGACAGTCACGGATGATACAATAGCCCATATTATATTGAGTTTAAGCATTTTGAACAACACCTTCACCTATGTCAATGAGTTTCAATTCCAGTTCAAAGTAAACGAAGTAGCGTTTTAGAGAGTTAGTACCCAAGAATTTTCTTACTGCAAGAACAAGAAATGTTCATTTTCGCAGTTTTAGCAAGAACAGAAGAAAACGATGGTGTCGCGGATGGAGAAGAAATCACATGCTAATTAACATAGTTTGTTAATCAAATGGAAGATACTAGGAAGAAAAAATCTAAATAGAAACAAATAGAAGCCATATCAAAACTATGGAAAAGGTGATTAAGAACATGAGAGAAACCTTGAAAAATATTCTATGCTATTTGCCATAGCTTTTGAGACCGATTTCTTGACTGTTGAATAAGCGAAGCTCATATCTACGAATAAGATTCAAGATGAATACCTAATTGCAATGTTTCTCCGTCCTTTAAGCTATATAGAGAAAAAGTACTCTCGGATTTGATCAGAAAGGCTTTAAGAAAGAAAATTATAGAGCCATCCTCTTTGATGTAAAGGAACCCCATATTTCTGATGCAAAGTCCAGAGAGCCTGGGTGAAGACAGGTCAATTAAGAGGAACTTAAGAATATAAACTCAGCTCTTTGAATCAACCAATTCACGAGATCATAACACTCAGACGTTAACTCTAGTCGATGACAAGATACAAGATATGAAAGATGCGGAGCTTTCCACTTGCTTGGATCTAAGAGAGTGAATAGCCCAACTCTAGTTGGATAATGAATACAGGGTATTCATAGCTTTTGCAGCCTCTTACTATTGACTGTAGCAAGACACGGTGCTTCCAATGCGATATAACTTCAGCACCAGTGTTATAAAATCAGTATTAGGCAATATGTTCAGCGAGAATTACATATGTAAAGAGGCTATCAACACCAATGATAGTTTGATCCATAGAAAACAAAATTTTGAAGATTACATATGCCAATGAAACATTTCTTATTTCGAAAATTAAATATCGAATCAGCATCCACTGTTCAAACATTGAACTAAAAAATATGAAACGACATAATTTATTAAATGATTGGTCAGAAAAAAACTTTAAATACTTGAGATACTATTCAAGAAACTGATAATAATTACAACATTCCATGTAATAATTGAATTATTTCAATGAAATAAGTTGTTAAACTAAGAGTATAAGGTGCGCATGTAAAGAAAATTCTAATGCTGTTAGTACACCTTTATTCAAACTCGGCGAATTTATTTTAATATCTCGGTAAAATGGAAGTAAACTCCGTTAGGAGTGAATCCGCGAGCCATTCGTATATTTTGAAAGCACAAATATTGTTTTCAAGGAGGTAAAATGAGTTTGCAATCATAATCTAGTCCTAAGATATGTCTTGCAAAAAAATATTTTCAGACAAGTGATGTGAGGTACCCTAGGCAGCTGATACAGGATTGGTGTCAATGTTATGATAGGAAATATCAGGATATAGTAGACTAACTAGTCTCAAATTGGACATAAAATTAGAAAGCGTTAATTCTGTATATCTACTTTTTTAGTAATTATGCTCAATATCTTATACCAATACATACCATGGTGCTATATGTAAAATTCCATTATTTCCTTGCAGAAAGGGTCTCTGTTCAAGTGATCATAAGTGTATACTTAACAATATGTTCAACTGATAATTATATGTTATTTCTCAAAGGGGTAGGCTCGGTGTTTCTATGCCAACACACTGATTATTTCACCGATGATAGTAAGCCTTTGTTTGCTCGACTTTTTTGAAGAAAATATCTGAGCCCAGCAATTTCTTAGAAAGAATTATTTAGGTCCTCTGTTGTATAGGTATTTAAGCTGAGAAGGTTATTCGTAGTTAGTAGTATGTTGGTTATGCAGCTGAGAAGATATTTCGTTTTGGTTGCTTTGTTCAAGTTAGGATGGTACAGGATGGTGCTGTTAGCGACGCTTGGTAACCTGTTCTAGAACCTTAAAGGATGGTATTAAAAACAAAAAGTAAGAAATAAACTAAAAACAGAAAAACAAAATAAATAGTTCGTTTCAACCCAGGTTAAACTTAGTTAAAAATTAAGATAATAATAACTGGGTCTAAACTTACACAGATAACAACCTCTGAGTAACAACATCATATTAGGTAAATTTAAGATCTCGATTAGAAAAAAATTGAGCAGTAGATAGACAAAAAACCAAAGGTATAACAGAAAAACAAAGAGATGCTTGTTTTAGGTTATATTCTGCCGATTGATTTGCATCTACAATGTTTCATTCGTGAGTTGAAAGTAACTGATGTGCTACATCAAGATGCTAGAGGATAATTCTCCGTCAAGAACTCCTAGACAATAAAATATCGAGAATTTTCATATCAAAAACATTCTTTTTTAAGATTTGTTGATTCTTTCGTAGGGAAAGATTCTAAGCAATGATTCACTTTTTGCTGTGAGGGACTTCCTCTTTTCATCGTTTATTTTTTTTGAAAAACTATCTCTGGATTTATAGGGGTTGAAACGAATCGGTGAGCTTTTTTATCTCAGTACAGCTAAACCACATTAGTGCTTTCAAATAGATATAAGTAATTGAAGTTTCAACTGATTGAACTCTACTGAGTACTCATAAGGTCTAATCCTCACTTAATCAGTGCTCTTTTCGGTAAATTATTTTTCTCTTTTAGATAGCAAAACAATCCAAAATTTGTAATTTTTATATTCTACGAATATGTATTTTGTGGTAATATGGAATCAAGTTATTATATCAAAGTATCCCTCATTGTAGCTTTAACACTCAAATCACAATATGGCACTACCAGATAAACATGATATAAAGCTCAAGAAAAAGCTGGTAATAGTTGCAGGATAAAGAGCATCTTTATTTCCTTTCTCCGTGGTGTAATTGAAAAGAAAATTCCCCAAGCAAAAAGTCTTTGATATATCTCTACCTTTTTAATTATCCTTTGAAGCATTGAGCTTATTATCCTTGCGAAACCTAGATAATGATAAGTTCAACATTATATCACCGCCATCATAAAATCCATTAAACCCAAAAGATGGAAGAAAAGAAATAATATTGAAATTTGGATTTTTTAATAGAACTCTTTTTATCTATATCATATATTTTATCATGGTGTAAGCCACCATATTCTATTCACTTTCAGTTATAACTAGAGTACTTAAAGAAACGATCAGAAATACGAGATGAATATTTTTTTCGAACTCAAGTAAACTTTATGAACATAAAATTGTTGCTTTTTTTGCATTATTTTTTTCTATATTGACACCTGAAAGTTTTTTAAACATAGAAGATGACTTTGAGTCTAATGTCCAGATAGAATTACAAAAACAAAGATCTGTTATATATTAAGAAATATTCTATTCTTTGAACTATTTCTTTTATAAATATATTCATATTTTCAACAATTAGAAAATAAATATGACCTTTGAGAAACTTTTAATATGCTTTTTGGTTCCTTAAAACTAATTTCATATAAATTTACACCATAATTTTCCTATAATTGGCATCTAATACAACAACAAACACAAGAAAGAGAAAAATACTCCTAAAATATTAAAAAAATAGAAAAAAAATACCTCCGTGAAGTGGCGCAAAATATTGAACTCCAACTTCTGCAACTGGAAAAAAGATGAAGACAGCAAATACTAATAGTCCATTCCCACACCATAAAGTCATAACTAAGTTGATATTTTTTATTTGCACAATAAGTTCCGTAATTACTTCTTTTTTTCTTCTTCCTGGATTTTCATCATCTTCAATTTGAGTTGTACTTACAGTATTGTTTGTAGACGGATAAAACTCTAAAAGCGTATTTAAGTCTGCTAATAAAGTTCTCATCACAACTTGACATAGAATAAGCAAGTATAAAAACATAAGCACACCAATCATATTTTGCAAAATTTGAAAATTTCTAACAAAAAGAATATCTGCAAATTCAAAAGACTCTTTTCTCCTGTAGATTCCCATAATAATTGCTGTAATTATAACAGATGCTCCAAATCCAATAACACTTAAAAAAAAACTGTATTTTATTTGATAAAGAAAAAACTTTTCTAAATTAATACCACACCACATTGGTCTTAAAGTATAAAGTGCACGTGCTTTTTTCAAGTGATATTTCGCATGTTTCACAAAAAAGAAATAAATTGTTAATTGTGTTAAAAATGCAACTCCTCCTACAAGTAATGAACTATCCAAAGTAAATGGAAATTCTGGATCTTTCTTGAGAAACTTTTGGAGATGTACAACAGCCGTATAAACCAAAGTAAACCTTTTCAAGCGTTCAAAATTCTTAGACTTTTGTTTATTTTTTTGAACTTTGACTATAATAAAAAACACAAATAATCCGCAAATAAAAGCAAGTAATTGGATTATGTTCCACAAAACAGTATTTTTCGTACATGGTGCGGAAAGAGACAGTTCATCAACAAATTCAGGGAGACTTACACTACTTCTGTTTTGTTTCAAGGTGTTGAATATTTCTTCAGCTCCACTTCCAGAGTAAATATTAAGAACGTGATCAAGTGAACGAGTCCATCCAGCGTCGCAAACACAAACGTTTTCTACACATTGTCCATGATTTCCACAAAGTTGATTAGCTGGTTCTGTTAGTCCTAATAAAGTTAAACACATTTTGTTTTGGATTTAGAATGTATTCTAGGAATTAATAATAACAGTGAAATTCTGGTCAGTTTTTACAGTACCTGCAGTACATTTTGTTACGGAAACTTCTCAATCTTTTCTGTGACATATGGGATTATCAAACGGGTAAAAAGCTGGTTTTCGTACTTGTTGTTTGTTCGAGAAGTATTATAATTTCAAACTGCTCGAATGCGGAATGTTTTCGGGAAGGGATATTGATTTCGAGATCACAAGATCTTGGTATATCTTTCTCTCTTGGTTTTGGTACATTGTTTCGCACCTTGTCTATGCCCTAAAATGTAAAGTTTTTGGGTTTAATAATGTAGAGAAAGAACAAACTAAAAAACATAAATAAATTTTTGATATTTAACAAGTATTCTCTCTATAAAATTAGAAAATTGAAAGGAATATAATTCTTATAAATCTTTTGGGGGTTAAATCACTGTTAGTATTTCACATAGAGTGTTAACCAAGAGCAGTACATTCAATACTTTTCAATACCATATCTCAGAATTTTCTTCTCAATATTAAGTGAGATACTCAGTCTCGTATTTTTTTTTTGGTAATAGGAGGAATTAACCTGGTACAAATTGTTTATGTATTAGTATATCAGTGTTAGGAGGAAACTGTGTTGCACTGTACTTGAATAAACATATCTCTTTTTATGAGACTTGAGAGAAGAAGAAGTGATAGTAATATTTAGAGCCCGTATCTCAAGATAAACTGACTTTAACAGCGACATGCTTGGAGGTGATGTTCAGTTCTTAAGACTATTAACTTTTTTGGTGATTATGAAATTAAGAAAACATACTCGATGGAACTTGTACACAATAATATATATATGATGATCCCTCATTTACCTGGTTACCTTTTATCTTCATCAATCATTATCATTGGTCTTGTGTCATTTTCAATTTTCTTCAACTTCCTAGATGTATTTAGTTAACAGCGAAACACCTGCAGTTATATTAGTTTTGCCGCTTAGAATTCTTGCCACTTAAATATTATTCTACGTGAAAGTGGATCCTTAACTTATATCTTAGCTTTCCCACTTATCTTGAATATTTTGTGCATGAATGTCTTAAGAACATTTTTACTAATATGGTGTACAGAACTTAGAGTTCTATGAGTTTTTTAGTAGTTTGATTATATATGTTTTCAGTTCCTCATGACAGTTGCTAGCCAAAGTCTCACAATAGTTATATTACAGAGACAAATCGCTTATGCTGCGCGGTTCCTTAAGAATTCTTTAATAGTTTGACCTTCAGTATTCATATTCTACTCGTAGTAGAATGTCTTATGCATCTTAAATAGGAGTTCAGCGACCAATAATCTAATCTTGCACGGTCATTTCAAGAACATAGCGCTCCAGTGGCATAGGCAACCATCCACCACAAATCTACTCTGTCATGGATTAGGCCTAAAATCTTTTGGAAGAGAAACGATTGACCATTCCTTGTTTCTTTTCTTAGTACTATTTCCAAGGATTTAAGTTTATATCTTTTGAACTTTAGTATACTAAACAATTATGTAGCTATTCGATAGACCAAAGCCTCTTTTCGGGATCCAATTATACTTGTGTATAAAGTAGACACAGTAAGTGCCTCGGTTTTTTTATTTCTCGCAGAATTCTTAGACTTGTGAGCCTGTCATCTGCATGGTATTTTTTCAAGACATAGTTGATTCTGTGTTTGTACCCATTTTCACCATTACCCAGATTGTACCTGTTTTACATTAAAGATGCTCTCGGCAAGAGTAGATCTGAAATCACGTTGATTCTCCCTAGCTTTTATTCACTTGGTTTGGTAACTCCTAATCCCTGAACTATCGGGTATGTTAATAACAATTCTGGATGAATGGAAACTCCAAATAATAACACCAGGAAAGTTTTAATCAACCACAGTGTAGAATCAATATATTATTCCATCAAAAATTCTCAAGGGAATTCAGTTATGCTTACTCTTACACGAGCAAAAAAAAGAAATTTAACTTCAGACAGAAGTTATATCTTCCCTTATACTACCTATTAAACGCTAGAATAAACTTTTATTAAGAAGCAGAACTAGTTGTGGTTGGGGATCGAAATTGATTTATTGATGGCTTACCAATGAACCTTGTACCTAGATTAATCTGATTGAATCACTAAGATGGCTCTCGAACCATTTTGATGCACTTTGGATGATTAACTGATATTCAAAAATAACCTAAGATCATTTGATGCAAATAAACATTCTATGTTTCTAGTAGATAATGAAATATAAAATTATAGTATTCTATTTTCTTTAATTTCTTTAGAATCCAACGTTTTGTTGCAATGTGGTACGTTTATTGTTCTTTAACCTATTTTTCATTGGACTATGCTGAGGATAGAATCTATAAAATGCTCTTAAACTGGTGAATAGTACGGACCACGCTATTATTCATTTCATATTAATACTTCTTCAGGTGAAGTGAACCTAAATAACTAAGAGTGTTGGCTTCGGTGACCTCCTGGTATTTCATTCTTACTTCATCATTAGTGTCAGTTCTACAAAGAATATAATCATCAGTGAAAGTATTGCATTTCTTCTTAAGATCATAAATGTAGTTGCACGTCATCTCTTAAACAACTATTTTCCTACCTTGTAGTTAAACCAGAAGTTATGTAGCTTACCAAGCGTCAACAGAAATTATTCCTAGGTCTTCTTATCCTTAGGCAAGTTGTCAAGTCTTGCTTGCTTTATACACGATGATTTGCTATAGTAAAAGGAAACAGGTTAAAAAAGGGAATACTATGTAAATAGTTAAGACAATAAAATATGATAGCTTCGCTACGAATAACATTATTCTATATTTGCAACATCTCCAGAGTAATAAGCACGACTCTTGATAACCCACAGAGCAAATATAAAAAAAATAATTAATTATCGTAACAAAATAAATATTATTTCCTAAGCAAACATACAGAGCTTGTCATTTCCGAACACCTATTTACACCACGTCAGTGAAACTACCTAAAAAAGTAAAATATCCTTGGATATCTCTTTCAGAGTTAAATTTTATTGTTAGATTTTTAGTTTTTAGATAAGGTTGTTATTTTGAAAAACTATGCAAGAATAAGATTACGGCTCATTTGAGCTCATGAACGGGTAGGTAACAGAATGAAATGTAGGCAAGAGTTTCTTCAATAAGTTTAAACTGTATTAATTACTTTAGCAAAACAGGGGACGAGCATCTTGCTCAAAAGGTATTTTAATAGTTCAAATTACCTTTTTTCCTATCACATTTGGTTGAATCAAATCATTTTTCGGTATTATAGACTTTAGAGAGCACATTTCCGTGCAGCTGTACCCTAACTTAAATAAGGATCATGCGCTAATTCAATACATTATTGAAGTGTATAAAATCTGCCAGTCTGGGCGCTCATTTATATATGTAATATGAGTTCTTACTACAATTGTCGCTTCATAGTGCAATGCCTTATATTCTTTAGAATAACGGTGCTTTTCGGATAATATTTCTATAAGTTAGTTTTCCGGTATACAATCAGTTTCCACAATTAAGGCACTGAAATGTTAATGAAGATGCTCTATGTTCTTTAAATTAAAAGTAAAATAGAGATTATCCAATAACAGTACTAGTGTCCACCTGAACTGAAAGTCATTATCAGAACTATACGCCATATTCTGGTTCTCTAGGGCTATGATTTTTCGCACAAAGACAAATTTTGCATATGGATGAGATTCTGGATATGTGGAAGCGAAGGATACCCGAAAAATACTCTCAAAAAAATCTGAATTTAGCCAACCGCCCCCTTCTCTTCAATTAATCAATACCTAAATTATGGCTTCAGAATTGTGTTGAGTCAAAGCTTGCTCTAGGAGATACAGAACGGTCATTGTTATCCAGAATCTACTTTATGCACACTTTCATACATTGTGGTGGACCTATGTAGGTTTCATTTATGTATACTTGTCCCAAAAATAGGTAAATAAATCCTGTGATTAGATTGGCTTAAATCTAATAATTTGAAGAATACAATGACTGGGTTTATTTTTTTGGTTTAATTATAAATTGAATACATGGTTAACAATTTTTCTATTACACGTTATAGTCTAACCACAATTAGAGAAGTGGGGTTAAAATTTGAACTAACTTTAACCGCCAGTTCGTTAACTTAAGCTAGAGTGGCTGCAACACCTGTAAAGTTATCCACGAAGGCGATAAAAATAATAAAGATATGAGTTTAATTCATGTATTCTTAGCAGCTCAAATACGGGTCATATTGAGTCGAGGGAAACTCTAGACGCTCAAATTTCCGTAACTTGTTGAATTTTCCGAATATATCTATCCGTTATTCACTAATGAAAGCTTCCAATTTTAATTAGCTTAAATTCTAAATTGTATCCTTACCATTCACCATGTGTTCTCACCGCTTTGGCTTAAATTATATTTGGGAACCTCTTAAGAATAAGAAGAGAAGCAATCCAACGCTTAATCAAGAATTAAAACTGTACATTTTTCTATGACTGAAATACTTTGTTTTGTTTTCAACGTTACCAAGTGTAATAGTATTCGTTTAACATTTACCAAGTTCTAACTCCATTCTGTATAAAGACCACTACATGACTATGTTCTTAATGTTCCCAAGCTGAATGCGTCCAACCCCGGTCCTGATTCTCCCTAAATGTTTTATTTTACAAAACAGCAAGTGCCATGCCAATACATTATTGTGTTTTCCTTAGGAAATCGTAGCCACTTTAAAAAAAGTTCAAGTATTGATATATCCCGAGTTCCAACTTGCAATCAACCACTTATTTTCTTCAATGTAACATTAAAAACTATATTGCCTCGCTTTCAAACCAGATAGAAACGACAAAAATAAAAGGAAATATGTAATTTTTTAATAAAAATTCAGTTTAGGTTCTCGGGTTAAGTTTCATAAAACCCTCTGAATCCACATTTACATCGTATCGCGTTTTGTATTATGCGTGGTAATGCCCTCAATTGTGTATTGCTAAAACTGTAATACCGTTATTTTTTGGAATAGTTTCATTGGTATATCTTAGTGACGTGTCATAATTGAATAGGGAATCTTTGGAGATTTTCTATCTACTCGGGATGAAACTTCAAGCATTCAGATACCCTATGGTGAGGTAATGGAACTAAGAATAACTTTAGGCTTCTGAGCTGAAATAGATTAAACTTCCCTTGGTATTGTATAAGTCGATCTAAGTTCTAAACTCGTAAGAGGCGTTTCTAATGAACCAAGAAAATATTTCTTTTCCTTAAATGAGCTAAATGTACTTAGACTTACGTTGCTAAGGCTATTCACTCGTAACAGTATTTTTTCCTTTCATTTTTATAGCTTTTATTTAGCCTTTGCTCTTTTGTAGTAGTCTGTATCTAAATTTTGTTCTTGGATTTGTTATGTCATAGTTGCCCAAAATAATATCATTATAACATGATACTATTATCGTAAACTGTTAAATCATAGCCGGTAAAGTTGATCAATTAATATACATAATTTGGAAAAACACGTGAACAGTTAAATCTTAACTATTGTTGACAAGAAAGAAGCAAAAGAGAAATTGAAAAGGAAATGAAAGAATATTTTATTGTTATTCTTATATATTTCTGACAACTTTGAGAACCAGGTTTTCTGGAAAGTCTTATTTATATTCGAAGGGTCTGTTACGGTATAACACCTCTTTTATGAATATTTCTTATGTAGTTTATTTATATATGTTGTATTTATATTTCGTTATGAAATTTATACCATGCCACGTCATTTGGTTACACAAGTAGTTAGAGAATTTTTAAGTATTAAGTATACAAAGAAGGGAACATAGAACTATATTTTTACGTTTACCTCTACACGACTGCTACTCGGCCGCGTCTAGAGAAGAATATATTTACTGGACGAAAAACTCTCAATAGGTCTCAGTGAAATACCCATACTTCAAACACACCTCATTCTTGTTCCAATACTCCTACTCTTCCTACTATTCGGTTTTATAGATGAATTAAATTCTTTTTCACGTCTCGAGCTCTTCTACTGATATAGTTTCTGCCAGAAAGTTCAAAGTTACAGTTTCAAGTTTCTTTTATAACAAGTTCTTAGTTCTTAGTTCAAACGGTTCTCATTTACAATATAACTATATTACACTACGTTTGTATCACGACCGTTATTTCATCATTCCACGTCATCACTTTCAATATAGCAATTCTCAAAATACAAATCTCAACTTCCAAATAAACTTTGTTAACAAAACATTCCTTCACACAACTAAGTAAACACAACATTGCCCCTTAACAAAGTTTAGGCTACAGCAAGTTCCCATATTTTCCACTTCAAGTTCATAAAAGTTCAAAGATCACAAGTTCACAACCACCAAATTCCGTCCATTCAAATTAAAAAGTTCTAGTCCAAAACAGAGTATCAACTCCACAAGTTCAAATAAAATATCCAAGTTCAACAAAGTTCTTTATTCTCAAATGACATTACATTCAACCCAACTCACTCATTTCATTTCAAAATTTATCTCACGAAGCTCATTTTTCTATGTCAACTTTTATTTCAAACATTATTCATACATCTTATAACTGTTCTCCCACAGATGTCCACTCAGCCCTCAAATTATTCTTCCGAGCAAACAGATCTAAATATCTAGCATTTTTACCAAAGCATTTCTCTATTACCTCATAAACCTCTTTCGGTTTTCGACAATTACCACTACTTGGAGCCATTAAAACTTCCTTACCAAAATTTCGACTTTTCAAACTCTTCGGCAACTCACCTATCCTACAAATTAACAACTCCTCTACACATTTTAAAGTCAAATTCCCCAACGTCGATCTTATCTTACCAGTCCTTGTCGTTTTTATCCAAAGCAAATGATCCACATATTTTAAACCCCATCTATTAATCAACTGAAAAGTCAAATCCCTCTTGCCCCAAAACGTCCAAACGAAAACTGATGAATTTTTTACTACACGTTTCAGGTTCAACTCAACTAACTCCTTATCATTCACTTGATTAAAATTATTTGACGGCCCCCTTATTGAATCCTTTGAACAAAATTTGTAAGGTGGATCTATGACCACAACATCGAACGGTTTACCAACATACTTATCCAAGAAATCAAAAACGTCACCTTTTATTCTTATTGCTCCTTTAGGTTCCAACCATCGCAAGACTTTAACCCTTGTAGTGCTCAATTCAATGGAATTATTACAAACTCCCCAGTTAATTTTCACACCCGAAGCTTGGCAGGGCATGTCCTCTAAAACTATCTGACCAAAGCAGATCAACTCATATATTCTCTGAATTTTATTTCGTTCCTCTACTATCAACTTCTGCTGCCTCATCAACTCAGATATTCTCACGCTCAACTTTTCCAGTTCACCATCCAAATTTTTACTAATTTCCGGATATATTTTACCCTCAATTTTCTCACCTTTAATTCCTTTTATTATCAGTTTCATTCTAGCTTTCATATGACTCAGGTTATTCCAATCGTGAACAACTAGTATTTCATTTCTATTATCAAATTCATTCAAATTCGTATGCATCCTCTCAAACTTCCACCTTGTCCACCATCTCCTCTTTTCCAGCTCTACTACAGATCTTATTCTCTTTTCAATCTTATACTCTTTTCCAAACCATTGTTGATTCTTTTCTCTTACTGCATTAAGGTCCAATTTTAGGTTCGTGTAATCTCCAATCGCCTGCACGTTGATCCAGGATTGCAATTTAGTATATATTTGCTGCCTATTGCGACCCGGCATATACTTTAGGATCATATCATAATTCGCAAAGCCGAAATGCTTAACAAGGCTATTCAGCAAATTCTCCTGATGGACCGTCCACCCTTTTTCCACAATACAATCCTCCAAATCATATTCAACTCTTCGAATTTGCACATCTTTCACTCTCACTTCCGACAATTCAAACTCCTCCCATTTCCACCCCTCTGGATACACCACCTTTAAATACCTCAATACATCCTGACTCTCCTTCGTTCTTTCTTTCAACGAATAATTCATTAACATTTTAGGTAGGTCTTCAAATATTATATTTACAGGTTCCCAAGTCCAATCATCTTCATCCGCAAAGCCTCTCCACTCTATTCTCACCAAAAAACCTCCCGCGTTCTCTTTCAAACCTTTAAAGCACTTCACTTCTAAACGACCACTATCATTAAGAAATGCCACCTTCGTTCCAGGATTGGGTAAGAATTCACTTGGCGCAAAGTGCATCAATCTAGACGAGTGAATTTCAGATACCTGGCCCATGATGGTCGCAACCTCGTACAAATGTTCGCTTATCTGTTTCTTGACGATATATGGACCAATCCATTGTGGCCTCAACTTCTCATGCTCCACAGCTTTACTCACCAGGACAAAATCACCCTCACTAAAATGAAGCGGCGTTAATTTGTATTTCTTATTGTATAGGGCATTCTGGTACTGCCTTGCTCTGTAAGCAAAGGTAAAGGCACGTTCTTGGTACTTCTCTATTTCTTCCTGAAGATCCAGCACTAGATCCTGCAACTGCTTATCCTGCTCTACAGAAAAATCCAGAATTGAGTTTTTTCCCAAGGCATCTTTCCTCGGTATCTTACCCATAAAGATTTGAAAAGGTGTTAACCCTCCTCTAGACCTCATGGATGAAGCATTCAAATAGTATTGTACTCGATGTATTAGAATTGGCCATTGTTCTACAGTTAAAGACAGCTCAGATACCAGCGTTCGAAAATGTTTATGTATCTGTCGATTCTGGACCTCTGTAGCACCATTGGTGTATGGTGCATAGGCGCAAGAGAATTTTTGAGATCCACCACTTTCTTGAATGAAGGTTGTGACTACTTGGTTAACGAAATGCGATCCTTTGTCAGATGCTAAAACGAAATCTTCAGCCAGTTCATAGTACGAGTGGAATTTCCATAGTCCCTGGACCACAGCACTGGCATCAGCATTTTTACACTTATGAAGCACCGTCAGTCGCGACAAACTATCGATCTCTGTTAAAAGGTATCCTTCTTTCTTGCTTAAATATAGAAAATCACTTAGCAGCACTTCCCTACACCTCTTTGCCAATGTCGTAATGTTAAAAGGTCTTCTCATCACCTTCACTGGTCTCTGGCAATGAACACACTGCCTTCTAAACCTCACCCAGCCCTCCATGAGAAGATTAGCTACGTCCTTGTCCACTGGTACATATTCTTTCTCCAAAACCCTCTTTTCAGCTTCAGCGGAACCATGATTGAACTTCAAGTGTGTGTCCATCAGGATTGAAGGAATCAATGAAGGCGTCACCAGAAGCTTGTTATCCCTCCTCTGAACCTCTGTTATTCTCTCTCCCAAATCCTTACGCTGCAGTTCCAAAAGGTATCCTTCATCCATTACTGGCCACGAGTTCGTGCAGTTTGGACTCCTCCAGCTCAAGTGCATCTCGTCGATTTTCTTCCAGAAATCGTCAATCATCGTAACTTCCTCCATGTCCATCTGCAAATTGTAAATGCAAAGCAGCTCCCTTTCCTCTTGATCTTCCTTACTGTCAGGGTTTAACCATCGGCTTAATGCATCTGCGGCAATGTTGCAGTCCCCATTTATGTGATGCACTTCAAGCTGAAAATCCTGGAAGATCACGCTCCAATGGGACAATCTCTCTGAATAAGCCTTTTTCCTACAAAGGCTAGGATTAAGAATATAAACGAGGTTTCTGTGATCCGTAAATAATATTTTCCTCACTGAATTACCTTTGAGATAGTAGTCGTATTTCTTTGATGCAGCTATGACTGGATACAGTTCCTTAGAAGAGATGTGCCAGTCCAAAGCAGAACCTATGAAAGTTCCGCTTGACATGGCAATCACTTTAAATTGCGTATCAAGTATCTGGTTCTCATCCATCTTCTCATCAGTCTGACAAATGAAGTAAACCCAGTGTCTTTTTGAAGCATCTACGGACAGTACCACGTCTAAAGTTGCGTCGAAATATCCTAATGTAGCTTCAAATGAATCTTGTAACTTAGCACAAAGTTCCTGGTACGCGTCATTCATCTCCTTTGTCCAAATAATTATTTCTTTCTTCCTTTCCAAAGCCTTAATCTTTCCTACTATTGAATATTTTTCAGTGAGAGTGAATCTTATCCTCGAGAAGTGAGGTAAGATGCCTGCAATCCAGTTTCCAATGAAGATTAACTGAGCCAATTCATGAACATACTTCGGTTTTCTTCTACCTAATAGGTCCGCCGCATATTTCTTATCCAGACGGTGACCCTTCTCCGTCAGCAAATGACCACAAAACACGGCTTCTTTCTTGATGAAATCACACTTTGAAACGTTCAGTCGTAGGTTCTTATGAATAACTTGTCTCAAAAATTTCTCTGTAGCTTCGCAAAACTCCTCGAACGTCGTTCCTAAAATGACGTTGTCATCAATCCACTGCAAGGCATTCCTACTAAACAGCTCAACCGGTTCAAGTACCTCACGAATGATGCGCTCTGAAAATAGAGATGGGGTGTTACACCATCCTTGAGGCGCGCCTTGGAAACTGTAACACAGTCCCCAAGGAGTGCAGAAAGTAAAGAACCTCTGCGATTCCTTGTGAGTAGGCAAATAATCAAAACCACTAAGGAGATCGTATTGTCCAAAAAGCTTCTTTCCCTTCACTTTTGCCAATTGATTCGTAATATCAGGTAAAGTCGAATCCACCTTTCGCGTGTAATGATTCAATGGTCTGAAATCTACCACGAATCTGTACTTCTTGGGAACAGCTTTCGGTACCACTAATGACTGCATGGAGATGGTGGGATTTCTATTAGGTTTTATAATGTTCGCTTTGAGCATCTGGTTAATCCTTCCTCTCAAAAAGTCTTCCTTCTCTGGGCCCATAGATCGAGCCGTGCAAACACCTACTTCTTCCTCGTTCTTCACTTCACACCTGATCGGTTCCAAAACAGAGATTCGTGTGGGACTTTTATCGTCTCCAAATCCTTGTGCATGGGTTAGAATGATTCTTTTTATCTTCTCCAAACTTCCTTTCGAGAAAATACCATCTTTTGAAATAATCGCAAACTTTTCACAAATAGTCTGCTTCATTCTTAAAATATCTTCATCAAAACTCACTTCTAGGTTTTCACCCAGACCGTGCTCCTTCTTTAACACTTCGTCATCATACGCCTTGAATATAACGGGATCCTTCTTTTTATTCTCGAACTCAGCCCCTCTAATCTCAACTCTTTTAACCTTTATTCTATCCTTTTTCTTTGTAAGGACCTTCTCTTCAAACCAATGCGACATGACACCCTCTTTCGCTACTTCTACGTTCTGACAGTTCTTTGCTCTTCGTTTCAATGCTTGTAATGGTGACAGTCCGTGCATCTCCAATAAATCATTTCCAATTAAAAGGTTTGTCCAGTTCTTGACCTCGTTCACAAGTAAAACTTGGATCATCCCAAAATCATATTCTTCCCCTTTCCCTAAACATAGTCTTACCTTCATTTCTCCTTTGTGAGTCACCAAATATCTCGCACCATCAGCTACCTTAACTTTAGTGGGATCATCAAGCTTCGTAATCGACACACAATATTTCTCAAACTTGTTCCTTGCTGCCGCGGATGTATCTGCTCTAGAGTCCAGGCATCCTTCTACCACGAATTTCTTTCCATTCTTCTCTACCACAATATTGTATCCCTGTTTATTCTTCTTCTGCTGACTCTGTTCTACTGCAATTTCTATATTTCTCACTTCTTTGCTATATTCTCTCATCAGTCTCTTAGCTTCAGCACTCAACTCTAAATCCTCTCCCTTATTCAAATCTTCAAATGAAAGAGTCATTACCTCAGTCCCTTCCCCCTCTTTAACATCCTCTTCATTATCCTCTCCTACTCTTTTCACATCTTTGTCTTGTAATCTTCTTTTCGACTGCCTCATCTTCTGTCTCTCTTTGAATTGTTTCAATCTTGCTTGCATTACCTCTTCAGAAGGTTTCAAAAACGGCCTTGGATTTATTTTTCCACTCTCCACTAAATCTCTCTTGGCGTAGCAAACTGCTTCTTTGTGTCCGTATCTATGACAGAAAGGGCATAAATCGATTCCATTAACCACGTACTTAACTTCGTTTTCCTTTTCATTATCTAACCTTTGACATGCAATCTCACTTCCTTGAGCTATTTACACGTTTTTCACTTCTTTCTTTACGAAGCGCGTACCTGTCACTCTATTTTTATATCATTTTCGTACACTTTGCCTCGCCGCATTTTCAGCCTTACATGGTAAGGTGGGATGCACTCAAGTATATATTTTTCCAGTTCTTGCAAGTCTGGGCTACATAAAGAAGGTTTTATCGCAAGCATGTCTTGTCTAACCCAAATATAACTTGGAAGCAGTTTAAAGATTGAACTGCATATTTTCTTCTTGGACTTAGCGCTCTCCTCGGGTAACAATTCTAGGATTTCTCTCACTTCGCTAAACATAGATTTTACTGCGCTTTCCTCAAGAATTCCAAGTTTAAATCTAGCATTTTCCAAGATCATCTGATCAGGCGATTTAAGCTCTTTAATCTTCTCCTCATCTACGATCTCTTGCAAATGTTTGATTAGAATATTGTTTGTCTTTGTTACGTTCAATCTCTTTAGGTGTTTAAATATGGCCATGTCCATTCGAAGATTTAGGTTCACGCGCTTCTTTTGGATCGAGTTTAGCCTCTCATACTGCGAAATAAATAACTCGCAGCTTTGTTTTGACAAATCTGTTAGCTTCTCTATTTCAAAATCCATACAGCATTCTTCTTCTCTTCTATTATTTCGGCTAACCTCTCGAAGCACGTTACCTAAATCAGTCAATAAATTATTAATTTGATTGGAGTTCATAGTTCTAGTTCTCTCATTTTCACTGCCACTTACAGTATCCATATTATCTGGCATGATCTATACTCAGTTTGAATATTGATCAATATTCGGTTTTATAGACGAATTAAATTCTTTTTCACGTCTCGAGCTCTTCTACTGATATAGTTTCTGCCAGAAAGTTCAAAGTTACAGTTTCAAGTTCCTTTCATAACAAGTTCTTAGTTCTTAGTTCAAACGGTTCTCATTTACAATATAACTATATTACACTACGTTTGTATCACGACCGTTATTTCATCATTCCACGTCATCACTTTCAATATAGCAATTCTCAAAATACAAATCTTAACTTCCAAATAAACTTTGTTAACAAAACATTCCTTCACACAACTAAGTAAACACAATACTACCATAGTTCATAATTATATGAATTTTTATTTACATCAACTCAATGTTCATTCCATTCTTAACTTTATATAATAATATAAATACGGAAAACTAGTTAGGAGCAACTTAGAAAGAAACTATTGAATGAAAAGAAACAACATCATTTGAGACAGCTATACAAAGTTTTGAAAATAACTGGCAAGATAAATAAGTTAAATCTTTCCTATAATATATTAACTGTTACTTCGCAAAGATTTCTTAATAATTTTTTTGAACTTAAGAAAAGAGAGCGATAACTTATCTTCTCGTGAAATTTTGATGAAGATTTTTCGTTTACTTCAAAGAGAGAGCTTTTGTGCGAATGCATCTGCAGTAAGGTTAATGTCCATGTGTTTTTTTTATATCTAATATAAGGAAGAGTTGTATTTTCCTTGACTTTTGTTCAATTCTTTCTTTGTCTAATAAAGGTCCTTTCTATATGGGAATATAAATGAGAGCTCATTCGAAGAAGGAAATAATTATATTAGATTTTCTTGTATTCATAAATCTTATTATCAAGGCACAAGTTTTTTCTTTTATTTCTTTAGGTATTTTATTCCTAAGTTTTATCTAACTCATTTTAGTTTAAGAAAACTACTGGTGAAAACGAATCTTTTCTCTTGTTAGATTATTTTAACAAGAGTTGTGAGAATTCCAGTTGGGAAAAAAATCTTTGTTTGAAACTATTCTAAATATAGTAGAGTTCTTTTGCTTTAGATTAAACACTAACTATTCTATGGTCAATATAAGAAAAGAATTATGAGACTATGCTTAAACAAAACTCTAAGTAATATTCTTTATATATAAACCAAAATATCTATTTACTACCATACAATACATATTTAACCAAGAGATTAGAATATTCTCTATAAATACAGTTTAATACAATACAATACATAGCAATGGGAAAAATATTCCTAAGAAAGTTAAAAAAAAAGAAAAATATACCTGTGTGAAAAGGAGCAAAATACTGTAAAATAACTTCAGCTACAGGAAAAATAATAAATACAAGAAACATTAAAAAACCATTACCACACCAAAAAGTCATAATAAAGTCAGTATGTTTAATTTGAGATATAAGTTTGGTTATGGAAATAGTCTTTTTTTTTCTTGCATTTTCTTCATCTGCAATTTGATTGAAAGTTGTTGTACTTTGTGTTGAGGGGTAAAATTGCAAAAGAGTATGCAAATCTCCCAATAAAATTGTTGTCAAAACTTTAGACAAAATCAACAAGAAAAGAAAAGTTAGTGCACCAACTACATTTTGCATAATAGGAAATATTCTCAAGAAAAGAATTATAGAAGAATCAATAGCTTGTTTTTGATCAAAACCTTGTACAACAAGAGGTGAAATTATCCACGAACCTCCAAACGCAATAACATTCAAAACAAAACTGAAATTTATTTGGAAAAAGAAAAAATGTTCTAAATTTACACCCCAAAGCATTGGTCTTAGAGTATAAAGTGCCTTTGCTTTCTTTAGATGATATTTTGTGTGTTTTATGAAAAACAAATAAATCACTGCTTGTGATAAAAATGCAACTGCACCAAGAAGAATTGAAGTATGGAGAGTAAAAGGAAACTGTGGATCTCTTTCCAATAATTTCACAAAGTGTACAACTGCAATATAAAATACTGATAGCTTTTTTAATGTTTCAAACCCATTAGTCTTTTGCTTGTTTTTTTGTACTTTTGTAATAACAAAAAGAACAACAAGTCCACAAACTGAAGCTAAAATGTGGATTAAATTCCAGAAAAATAAGTTTTCCGTGCAAGGAGCTGAAAGAGACAGCTCCTCGACGAAAACATTCAATGTAACTATACTTCTGTTCTGCTCTAAGGAGTTAAATATTTGTTCTGCTCCATTTCCAGCGTAAACTTTTGGAAAAAGATCAATTGAACGCGACCAGCCAGAGTCACAAACGCAAATGTTTTCCACACAGTGTCCATGTTTCCCACAAAGCTCCTCCGTAGGACTTGTTTCTCCAAACACAGTTAGACACATTTATTTTTACTTTTTAATATAGAGGAGAATTAAGACATAAAGTTACCAGTCTAAGATTGTGTTGTTTCCGCGTTTGCAGTTCATTCTCAAGTGAGAATCTTCTCATTATTGATTATTAACGACTGAGAATTCTAAGCAATTTCGAGACTCAATATTATAAATTCCTTCTCGTATCTCAAATGAGAGATCTGAGAAATTCTCGAAACAATATATTTTTCTTAATAGTTCTACATTTCGTATTATTATATCCCTAAAATCATGAAATGCTTTACTAAATAGCGGTTGATAACAACTGTAGAGAATACACGTAAAGAATTTTAAATGTTATCTCAGAGATCATGTTGCCTTATTGAAGAAAAGTAAATAATCATTTGGTTGATAACTTAGGATAAGAGGAATGTTCAAGCAACGTCTTTCATTATTCATTTATGTTTCCATTAATAGTGCAAAGCAAAGTAAGCTAGTTACGATTTGTCAAATCAAGTTTTACATTATTGTTTTCATAATAGCTACTGCGACTCTCTTTTCGATAAGTCAAAAAACTTTGGGGACAATGGTAATTCTAAGAGCTTTGCCTGAGAATAGATAAAGCTCAAGTGATTTTCATTTCGCTACTATAAGCTTTCTTATCTCACAACTTTCAGTGTTTCAAGGTGTGGGTTTCATCCTTTGGCTACTTAAAAAAAGAAAAATTGTAGGGATACAAAGACAAAATAGATCTAGAGCTTAGAATAGAAGCAATGTTATGCATATTCAGAACATGGGCTCAAGTAAGAGAATGTTTTCCAGAACAATTGAGAGAGTGGGACGCCGCAAGAAATTACACGCCATTCTTGGACCCGGTAGTAAAATTAATGTCTTGGATTAGATCTGATATTAAACAAGAGTTTAAATTGGGAACAGAATAATGAAGCCGTGAAATGGGTTTATCTTGACAACAGACCACAACTAGTATTGTTAAATATAGAGCAGTTCTAAATAAACTAGTATATCTGTTTCATGAAATAACTGTATTTGCGTTATTGCTCTTGCGTTATTTCTCTTGCGTTATTTCTCTTGCGTTATTGCTCTTGCGTTATTGCTCTTGCGTTATTGCTCTTGCGGTAATGCTTTGTTAGTTGGGTCCTGAGCAGGTACGGGAACAAAGAGAGACATTGAATTGATCGCTTCCCGCCTATTAAAGGGAATTGAAGAAGACTTTGATACATTTTGAATATCTATGAAAAATGTTTGAAATGTGAATAACTGTTATGTTGAGAAAAGAATATTTATTAAAGCAAAAGTAGAATAGGTTGAGAAGTTTGGGAAAGGTACTGAGTCTTTTGCACAAGGAGAAGACTGGTAGCATGAGGTGAATATAAGAGTACCAAGAAAGTGTGTAAAAAGGCGTATAAAGAAAAGCAAAAAGAATTGAGTAAAGAAAAAGAAAAAAAAAAGAATAAAAAGAAAGAAAAAGTAAACGAAACTTTAAAAGGTTTAGAGTGGGAAAATGCTTAATTAAAAGTATTTTATTTAACTGAGTAAGTTGTGATACATAACAATAACACACTATATCCTGTTTGAAAAGAGAAAATAGAAGCAGCCTTTTAAAAGAAATATGATCAACGAGCTTTCTATCTTAACGAGGATCATTTCTTCCAAGATCTTTAGTCTATATTAGTTACAGCAAGTAGCGAAACACAATCTCAACATGTTCTCAGCAACGTAGCCTTCTTCGTGTATCATTTTTGACATTAGATAAAACTCTTAGAAGGGTGAATGTGTCAAAATAAGAAACTATGCACACATTGAATTCTTGACTATATTGATTAATTTTCGAGTGCGTTATTCTGTGGCACTGACACCAAATTAAGTTGTGCTTAATCATAAATTAAATCATTTTTTAAACTAATTATCTGGAAACATACGTTTTTTACTTCAAGATATCCTACATGGTTAGACTAATGGAATTTCTAGGATCTGGGTGATAAGTATACGCTCTGTTTCTACTGTTTCTGGCATTAGGTAACACCCAGAAGCCGAAAATGAAAATTTAGATTTTTCTTCAGTTTAAACCACCTTCCTTCAACAACAGATGAGGTGTGCTCAGAACATGTAACTCGATCTAACAAAGAACACAATTTTACCAACGTGAAGTCACGCTCAATGACGAGCCTTTCTGAACGGTTTCCTCAATATCTTATAGCTCTATTGGGTTTCTTTTATGGTTACTCAAAACTTTTTTAACCAAATGATAATTTATACCGGCATAGGATTTTTTTTTCAATTATCTGTCATTATGACATTCTTGGAGATTAGTCATTCCCGCAGGGATTTCTTGTCTTCTATCGAACTTATGTCCTCTCTAAACTGTTTCACTATTTACAACCAATTTGAATCGACCCAGTCATAAGTATAGATGTTATCGACTTTGTACTGACACCACGTCGTATTACAGCAACTTTACGATTAACAAGATCCCATGAACCCTTCCCCATATTTTTAGTAGCTTAACAAGTGTATAATATCCCAAGTGTATTCTTTACTTGATAGTTTTGCTACCAAAATGTCTAATGCTAATAAATTCATTATCCGATCTCCAAAAATCTTCCAACTTCGGGTCCATTGACCGCTACAGTTTCATTGGGTGATCTAGCTTCCCAAGAGGACATGGTATGTAAAATATGAACAAGAAGTTGTAAATAAATAGGTTAAACTATAATCTGAAAATTTTAACCATGAAGGGTTCGAGACAAAAACACAAATATAGATACATAAATGCTGCAGGAAATACAGGGGTTTGTTGTTTATATTTCTCTCGCGATTGTTTCTACCTGGTGAAAATGCTCTTTGCAGGGAAAACCTTGGAAAGTTGATGTACTTTGTTGGTGTATTGGGTACTATCTTTGGTATTTCTAGTTTATGGCTTGATATAAATGGTAGGGTAGTCTTTTGTATTGGGGATTCTGTGTGGTGATATACAAGGATGTTTTTTTCCAAAATATTCATCAAAAATCTCTTGGATTTAACTAACTAAGAACCCTCTTTAATAATCCTTTTCTTAACAACCAATGTTTACACCAGTATTTATCTATAGCCACACCAATGTATCCATTGAAGTGTCTAGTTTCTCTTTACATCATCGTTATGACTGTAGTCTGATACTAAGGGTATAGCTATTCTTCTTAACTGAAGATATGAATAAGTATTCAGGTCGGAATGGTCATTTCATATTGGCAAGTTCCTGTAAGATCTACAGCCTTGGTTCATGGAATCTACATCTAGGATTCACAGTCTAGTGAATAGTACTGTACTTTGAGCATACTTTCATCTTTTGGGGGAGAAAAAAGTTACAAATGTTTTTTTTTGTACTTAAAATGTGTACCTTTGTGAATCTAGCATCTGGATAAAAAAATGGACGATACTCGATCAGGATTGAAAATAGCTGGAATTTTTCTACTGGCTAAATAAGCCTTGTACTCTCAAGTCGTATTTTATTAGTTTGGGTATTGAACGTATCTACTCTGACGTTAGTCTTGTGACATCCAAATATTCAGAGCTAGGGCGCCTATTATGCCCAATAATTATATTGTATATTTTTCAGTAATGTTTAAGTAACGTTCTTTCGCAGGACTATTTCGTTTCTTTTGTATTTCTCATACGTGGAATTCATCAGAAGATAGTGATGTATTTTTGGAAAGCTCGATACTAATGATTGATATTCCTTAAGTACTAATTTTGCCACTGATGATCATGGGGTGTTGCTTTACCTTGTGTGATTTTCAACTCAAAGGGGTATGCCTGAGCTATTATTATAGAAAGGTACATATACATCTGTAGGAAATGGGTGAATTAAGTGCAATTTACTAAACATAGTTCTTTCAAGTACTTCCCTATTTTTCTTTGGTACGAAGCTTATTCAAACAGAAGGAGTAAGCGGGAAAATGCGATGTCTGAAAAGTTTCCGGTTACAGTTTATTAGATTGGATAAATGTTTTCTTCCAGCTTTTACGTAAGAACGCTATCATAGAGCTCATTTTGTAGATTCTTCATTAACATGAAATCCCTGAAGATTGAAAAACTATCCATATAACTCGCAAACACAAGAATTTTTTGAAAATAATAAATTAGAATTTCCTGGTTTATATAACAATGTATTTATCTGAAAATATTCTCCTTTTCTCGTGATGAATATATTCTTATACACCTCACAAATTGCGATTGGTTGGAGATATTTCAAGATTGTCGTCTGTAAATCACACTGCTTGTATACTAGATAGTGACGCTAAGCAAAATACCGAGCCTTTTGCTACTTTGCTGAGTCTTTTTCTTTATTTGTAACTAGGGGTAGTTTACCATGGATAATATTTTTTACCAAGATTCTAGAACAATATTCATGCACAATATATATAAATTGCGCAATTCCTTAAAAATTCTTATGACGAATTTATTATAGTTTTACCATTTCCTAATATGTTTTAACATCTACAGCTATGAAAGAGTTTGAAGTAATAAGAGTTCCGTGTATTACAAAACTTTAGTAGCTAAGACTCCGTACCTCCTATCAGCCTTTACATAGCTAGGTAACAAGAGCTGACGTGGACCTGGTTTTACAAGATGGAAACATGTACACTTAGTTTTATATAGAGATGCCCGTAATAAATAAATAAATAATCAGAGATTCTCTAAAAAACAAAAATATTCTTAAGATGCTAAATTAATACATCACGTATTGGAATAGGTAAGACACAAGATCTTGTGTTCATTGTGATGCTATCAACTGTTGTCTTGGTGACACTTTCTTATATCCTCATACACACTATACCTCTTATTTTCTTTCCTCAACTTAGAACAGATCAAGGGCAATCCTAGCATTTATAATATTCTGTACTGATATCAATATGTTATAATACATTCCCCAATTTATTAGTATTACATTGACTGCTGTAGTAACTCCTTGAATCCTACATTCATGTTGATGTGATTTAACATATATAGTCCATTTCAACTTCATTTCTTCTTATCTTTGTTAATCAGTGTTACTAAAAAGCGACTGAATTTAAGCGAGAGTGATATTTTTACTCTTAAAAGCCTAAAGAACAAATACTTTTATAGCCTATGGAGATGGTATTACATTGTAATGATATTTGTTGTAAAAACAGGGTTCTTTCGGTTCTGATTCCTGAGGTTTATCTTGGTCAAATTGTTAGTATTTTTCTTAATTCTCCCCTTTCTATACTACCGTTAGTGCAACATTCAACTGTTTTCCACGGTCCAGAAGCTAGAGATTTGTTTTTTCCAACCATTCCCTGTTCTTTTATATTTCTATTTTTACGCCTAAGTCTTTGTACCAACCCCTGCTTAACCTGCTTTTTAAGATTGCACAAAAATGCTAAAGAATCGGTTTGTTGTGTTGCCGATATGCGTACTACGATTACTATTACGAATGCCCCTGTGTAATTGAACAGTAATTTTATTTTAAATACCTTTCAACTAGTCATATATTAGCCGGGGTTATGTTCGAAAACTGTAATCCTACCTACATAGCGCAATAGAAGTTATGTTATCATACTCACACCCCGGGTTTGCACTTTTTATATAGTCTGTGTCTAAGTTTTAATTGCATGGTGTTCTTATTGCTAAATAGCTGCCCCTTATTTATTTTGAAACCAACCAGATTTGCATAAATAATTGAGAATATGCATTTAGAGCAAATAATACTACATGTAAACTTTATTATACACATCATTAACCGGGTGGTTCTGAGTTAAGTTAAAAAATATAAGTTTTACTTGAATATGTCCCATTTTATTTCAAGGAGTAAAATTTTGGAGATAGTATGATCTTGTAACAAGAATTTAGGCTTAATAATATCACTTGCAAACTTACCGCTCAGAGTCACCAATACTTGTAAAGCTCATTGATTTCATTAGCGTTGCCAAAACTTTCTTACAGCGCTTAATATTTCTTATATGGCGAAACAGTTAACAGCAGTTATTTACTGGCTGAGTCAAATTTAGATGAACTCACTATATTAGGCCGAATAATATTTAGTTGCCTGTAAGCTATAAAGCTTGTAAAACATTGGATTAAATATCTCTTTTTTTACATGATATGTAGAAAAACTGAGAGCTTTATTGTTAGTTGCTATTATTTCTTTTAGCTTCCTTTAGTGAATAAATATAGTTGTATTGTTATAGTGTAATGTGTCGAGGTTGAGTTATTTGAGGTATATGTAGTTAAACTAGTACCGTAGGAGTTAGTTTAGTTTATAAAGCTTGGTAACACCAGTCTTAACGAGTGAAAATAAGAGAAAACACAACTTATGTCACTAGGTTAAGAGCCTAAAAGCATTCAACTTATGAGCCAAGATCGAGATAATTCATATTCTAAAACTGTCCGGAAGTAAGGGACAATAACTTGAGAGAAGAGTTCTTATCCACAAATCACCCATATACCAAATAGCTTCTTTGATCAATATCATATTTATTTAAATAAAATATTTCAAGAGATAAACAAATAAACAAGTTGTCTAATTTCTCTTTTGTCATTGTTTTCGCGATACTAACAAGGCTGTCACACGATTTTGGTAATGTTTGCGTTTCGAGTATGACAATTGTTGATGACAGATACGCGAAGTATGTTCCAAAGTTGTACTCCCGGGTACCCTACGAAATAAAACGAGTACCAAATAAACCAAAAGACAAAAATAAAAGACAAAAGACAATAAAAAAGAGAACCATGAACTATGAAAAACAGGCTAATCAGTCGCCTAAACTTTGAACCCAACGAGTTATCTTCAGAGACTGGCAGGCATCACTTCTAGCTTATCTTGGAAAGAAACACTTATCTATGTATATCAAATACCATGTACATCCTCCTCAGCTAGTAGAGAAAGACACGAAACATTCAGAAGTGGCCAAGGAGATGATTCAAAAAGCTAAAGGTTCCAATTCATTCAATATTGCAGCAATTCAACACTACACAAAAACTTCCAATGGAACACCTTTTGATTTGTTCAAGATATCCATGAAAGCACATGTATATAAAATCGACGATGATGTGGTGGCCTGCTATGAAGATGAAGAACATTTCTATGACGCCAAATTCCAATATGCAAGTGATGTCAGTGCTGTTAAACACATACTTAGGGTGACCATGACTGTAGAGGTGGTACATTATGTGGACAATGCTGAATCTTTATTCCAAGGTTACAACGCAATTATGTTTCATTATGAGAAGGAAAAGCATACTTCAAAACTTTCTGCAAAACGACGACTCCAGAAAATTCAATATCGCGACTTAAACTCCTATATAAATGTATTCAGAAAGAGATTTGCAGAGTTTAAACTACATGGAGGAACTGACAGCAGAGAGATTATAAAAGCTTTCATGTTCAACCTTCCAAATAATAAGTTTCATCTTCATAAAACAATTTGCAATACAGATACATTGAATGACACTATATCACACTTTTTGAAAGTAGCAGCTAATATGTGTTTGCGATGTCCAAAACAAGAATTCTCAAAAACAAAAGAGATAAGCATAAATAAGACTGAAATCATGAACACGAAGACTTTTCAGCCGAAGAAACGTTGCATGAAATGTGGATGATTTGGACACAAACTCAACTCTTGTCCAAATGAAGAATATGCTTGCTGGAAGTGAGGAAGCAATGATCGTAAATGGAAAACCTGTTCTGTCCAAGTCATCCGTGTCAATAAAATAAATATTCTTCAAGAGGACGATTACGAAGATACTTGTGACCACAATGATATTGAAGAGTCAAACCTCGAACCATCTTTCACTCCATCTGATGATGAGGATGAAACAACTCCATACCACTTGAACTTCAATATCCTAAAAATGAATATAAATATTAGAAAGAATATAGTAGAGGACCAACCATGCAACTGCAGATTCAGGAATCTGTGTATTAAAGCTCTGTTGAACTCTGGATTGACACGTCATGTTACTGGTGATAAACATCTTTTGCGTAATACATCCCCTGAAACTCGAGTATCTTTGTCTGGAGAATTAGAAGAGGTAAACTTCGACACAGTGAAAGGGAACATACATATCCTACTACTCAACACCACAGTTTTACAGCTCAAAGATGTAGTATATGTTCCAATGCTTAAAGAAAAGCAAACCATCATTAGCGAGTCATTGTTAGTTGACGATGGCTATGCTGTTCACAAAGACCAGAGGAGGAGCACGCTTACTAAAAACGGCTACACCGTATTTACATTTGAAAGACAAAAAGGGCACTTCTTTCTGCATGGAACAAACAACCCAGAAAATAACATTGTAATACTTCGGTTAAATATTTCAGCTACAGATCTCATGCACTACAGACTTGGTCATATCAACGTCAGATATATACTGTCCACTGAGCTCAAACCAATGACACAGTCGTACTGTATCGGATGTTCAGCAGGAAAGATGTTCAAGAAAAAAAAGTAAAACGGTGAATTACGACACCTCAAAACTATGGAAAGCCACTTATCCTTGGGAAAAGATCCATCTCGACACAATTGGAAAACTTCCATCATCTATCAACAACTTTAGATATATCTGTCTCATTGTTTGTAATTACTCTGGTTATCTAACACCTATCATTGTCAAGAATAAATAACATATACCTGCATTAGTAAAGAAGTTTATTAAAGGAGTAAGACAGCTTCATAATGCACGTGTTAAATACATCTTCAGTGACAGAGGTACAGAATTTGCAAAGTTGAATGAATATTATTCTAAGGAAAATATAATAAGAGAATAATCTAATGAATATTTTAATTCAGAAAATGGAAAGATAGAACGTCAAAACCGCACGCTTCTGGAAATGATGATGTCTCTCTTAATCCAAGAAAATATATCTGAGAAATATTGGTGCTACTGCGCGAACCACAGCTGCCATATTATCAAGTGCATTACCAGAAAAAACGGAACTTCTTCATATAAACTTGTATTCAATAAAGATCTTAAGGTTGATGAGTTCAAACTATTTGAAGCAAGAGGATACGCACTCCTATCTAAAAAGAAAAAATTCCAAACCACAATACCATATATATATCTTGGTCAAGATAGCGAATCCAAAGCAAGTATATGTATCAACTGCAAGAATGGGAAGATAGTGCGCGTAAGAACAGCTAAGCTAGACGAAGTAGGAACCATCAACTCAGCATATGAAAAGTTCGTCCATCAAACTTCCAGATATTCAACAGCATCAAATATTCCAAAAATAGATAAAGTTGTCCAACATACTACCCAAGATATCCTCAAACTGCAAGAACACCACGAAGAAACAGCAGAATTATCTGCCGATGACCACTCAAAGGAAGAAGGGAAGGAAAATGAGCAAGTTACATCACCAACTGAAAATACTGAAGCGTTCACACTACACAAATCATCTAATAACACGCTAGGAAGCTTCGACATATCCCAAGAAAACGTTGTCAGTGACCAGAGACGTCGCATGAAGGTTCATGTTTTAAATTCTTCTTTATCTGCAAATATTGATTTATCAACAATTCCCCCCGAGAAATTTTGGGCAAATTAACGGTAGAAAAGAATCAGCAGCCTGATATGCGGCCTATACCAAAGAAATCGAATCTTTAGAGACTACCGGTACGTTTGCAGTTGTATCTCGTCCAAATTCTCCTACCCAAGTGATTAAACTGGGGGAACTGCTCAAAGTTAAACAGAACATGAACAACGAGGCTCTCGCCAAGGTTCGCTTATGTATCAAAAACAGCAAGTATGGAGCAAAAATTAGAAGAAAAGTCCGGAATATTACGCCCCAGTTGCACCAGTAGCAACTATACGCATTTTCTTATGTATTGCTCTACAGTTCAAGACCTGGTTACGTCAGTTGGACATAACCGGTGCATTTATATACGGTACGCTAAACAAACCAATATTTATTGAACTTCCAAAAGGACATCCCAAGAGAGAAGAGAATAAATATGTCTGGAAAAGCTGCACGTCGTTATGTGGCCTGAGGAATGTGCCAAAAATATGGAACAAGAAGAACAGCTTAGGATGATCTCGTCAAACTGCTGGGTGCGCACGTATCAATACTTATTGAGGTTTAGTGTTACTATACTTAACTTCGATTATATCCTTCTAATCGCGTTCTTTGATATGCAATGTCTTGATTGTCTTTCTCTTTTTTTTATTGGTTTTTATGTTGAATTTCAATTATTCTTAACTCTGTCCTTTTTTGCCATAATGTATATCCAATCAATTTATATAATCTAACCAATCATATTCCTCAAACTATTTATGAAATAACTAACAACTTTAACCCCACATTGGTACAAAAGACAATTTTTGAAGCCCTAATTTCAGCTGGATTAAAGCCATTACTAAGTGAAAAAGGTCTGTTCACAAATGAGAGAAGAGAGAAGAAACTAATTGTATTAGTCTATGTGGACGACCTACTAAATAGTGGTGAAGAAAAGGAAGTCTATGCATTTGAGAACATGATGTCTGAAAGGTTTAAGCTGACGTCTAGTCCTGTTGCCGAGACCTACGTGTGATTATGTTTATCTAAAGGAAAAAATAAGACATGCTATGTAAATTTACATAACCAAATTGTGATTGGTTTTCAACAACATCGACTGGAAGTGTCGAAGAATAAACTGGAAAGGCTAATGAATAAGGATCTTATTGCTGATGACACAAACAAGCTTTATGCTGTAAGAGAATACCACCAAATTGTAGTTCCGCTGAACTACATAACATTCTACGAAAGACCGGAAATGAGCTTTTGTATTCACATGATGTCAACTAGACTGAAGAACCCGACTCAAAACTGTCTGGAACAATCAAAGGGAGCACTGATGTATTTATTTAAAACGAGAAACAAGAAGCTGAAATACGAGTCCTTAAAAGATTCAGAGAACACAGTGTATTTACTCACTGATAGTTCATATGCAAATGGTGAAGATCGAAAAAGTGTATACGGAATTCTGATCCTTCTCAATGATAATGTTGTATTCTACAGAAGGAAGACAGAGCCCATCGTAGCTACATCATCTACAGAAGCAGAATATGTAGGTATAAGCTGTTCTATAAAAGATCTGAGAGTTATTTATAACCTGCTGAAATAAATGGATGTTGACTTTAAGACGGTGATTTTGCTTGACAACCAGCCATCTCTTAGATTGTGTCAAGGAGAGATTGCGACCGGAAGATTAAAGCATCTTAACACCAGATATAAATATGTTGCCCAGGAAGTGTCTGCTATGAAAGCAAAGCTGCAATATGTACAAACAAGTGAAAACTGGTCCGATATAAGGACGAAGTTGAGGGGCAAAAATATGTTTAATAAATTTCTTGAAAATTACTACGTTAACTAAGGGAAGGTGTTGTAGTGTAATGTGTTGAGGCTGAGTTATATGAGGTATATGTAGTTATAGTAGTACCGTAGGAGTTAGTTTAGTTAGTAAAGGTTGGTAACACCAGACTTAACAAGTGAATATAAGAGAAAACACAACTTGCGTCAATATGTATTGACTACTTATGAAAATGTGTTTAGGTAAAACTACATAATATGTTAAAACGGGCTCTAACCCTATAATGCATGAAATTATTTCTTCTCGCCTAATATGTCAAAGACTAGAACAAATGGTGGGCCAATACAACACAGAGAAGGGACAATGCTACCGACACTGAATACCAAGAGCAACGAAACAGAGAGAAGTAGATTAAAATAGATTTCAGCCTTAGAGTTCTATGCTGGATTTCAACTTTGCTCTATTGTCAACAGTTTGTGCTTTTCTTTGTTTCCGAGCCCGGATCTACACCCAGTAACTCCGGTATACCTGTATTCAAGGATTCACTTAAGAAATAGATGAGCTAATATGCTGCAGTTACAGTTACTAGTGTTCTATTTTGACGTCATCATATGCACATCATACTTTACACAGCCACGATCTATAATACTTCTAGAGTTGAACAAGATGACCACTTATTGATTTTCACTGCCCTGCTGATTTTTATTGGGTATGTTCTGAATCATATAGTGCACAACCTTTAAACATGTCTCTATGAAGACTCGACTCTTAAACTTTGCTAACAAGAACAACGCTTTGCCTTTTCGCTCCAAGTTATATTAAAAGAGAAAACAAAAACCTCTCAAAGGAAATCGACAACAGCATGACTTCTGCTGAAAAAGATTATTTTCGTTTCTTTACTCATTTCCTGTACTAAACCACAATATATACTATATTGTACTCTTTTAAATATATTCTATATTAAATATTTGAACAACAAATAACTAGTTTATAATTTGGATTCAACGCCTTTCGGTGCCATTTGCTTCATGAACCCAAACATATATCCAGCAACTCTTCTTTTCTGAATCTCCTCCGTACCCTCAGTAATTCTGTATCCTATAAATTAACTAAAAACAAACATAATTTACTTCTATGATGTCTATAAATATGCTCAAATGGTTTATGCCTTGAATATCCCATACCGCCATGAACTTGCATTGCTAAATCAGCCGCATCACAACATAATTTGTTTGCAACATAGTTGCACATGCTAACTTTATCACTTACACTAAAAGCCCCCTTCACGTCCATTTCTCTAGTAGTTTCTCTGATTAATGATCTTAACATTGTTGCTTTCGTTCGAGCTTCAACCAAAGGAAACTGGATCCCTTGATTTCTAGCTAGAGCTCTACCAAAGGGTTTTCTTTCTTTCGCATACCTAGAAGTAAACTAATACTTTAACATACTTGATTGACTCATTTATACAATACTGTGCTGCTCCGAGTGATGAAGCTGCTTGTCTAATACGATTTTCATTGAAAAAATGCTGAACAATTTGTAATCCTCGTCCAACTTGACCAAATACTGCCGAATCCGGTACATGCACGTTTGTAAAACTAATCCTCCCATGATCACTTGGCATGTTAAATGTCCAAAGAAATTCTTCAATCTTAACTCTACAAACAAATACAAAATTTAATAAAACATACCCCTTAGCATCCATTGGAACCAAGAATGCAGTAATTCCAAATCCATCGCCTTCTTTCCCCGACGTCCTAGCAAACACCAAGTCGTGACTCACTATGTGTATACCAGTATTCCACATCTTCTCTCCATGAATAATCCAACCACCTGTATCACATTTTACCCCTTTAGTCTCCATATATGTAGCATCACTCCCATGTCCAACTTCAGTTATCCCAAATGCAAATCCAAACTCCAACTTCAGCATTTTGTTAACGTATAAATTCTTCATGTCCGTTGAGCCATATTCTAGCATCAACAGTAATCCAATATTGTTTCCAATAATTGAATGCTCATTTTGTAGGTCGTTGAAAAGACCTAATCCTTTTGTAGCAAGATGTTCACGAATTATTGACATACCGTAATTTGTACCATTCATACCACCATATTCTTTAGGAAATGGATAGAGAAAAATTCCTTCGTTTAGAGCCAATAGTTTAGCTTGATGAAGAAGATCTTCCCATTCTTTATGGGGAATTCCCGGATACTTTGAGTTCGTGAAATCTGTTCTCGAAAACTCGCGGCGATAGTCAAAAAAACGTTGATTGTCATCTTTCTCTTGAAGGGGTTGGATCTTCTTTGCAATAAAATCATCAATTCTTCTCAAAAGAATTTTTATTTCCTCATCAATGAATAAATCGTTCTCATAGTCCATTTCTTGGAAGCTTGTTCTTTATAGATAGGAAATAATTTTTATGTTAAGAATATCTTTATGTTTTTAAATTGCCCAAAATATGTTTTACCATCTGGCCAGAATTTACAGCATATTGAAATAATTGCCCAAAATTTAATTCATTGGAGACAGATTTCGCTGAAAGAAACCAACCAAAAAAAACATGAAGATCAACATCGCCTGTCCAATGACAGGAAGTCAAAAGCTAATTGAAATTGAAGATGAAAAAAAGCTTGCAGTTCTTTATGATAAGAGAATGAGTCAAGAAATCGATGGAATTAACCTTGGTGAAGAGTTTGAAGGCTGCATTTTTAAAATCAGCGGAGGAAATGATAAACAAGGATTTCCTATGAAGCAAGGTGTCTTGGCGAACAAAAGAGTAAGACTTTTGTTAGGAAAAGGACAATCATGCTTCAGAGAAAGAAGAAAAGGAGCAAGAAAGAGAAAGTCAGTAAGAGGATGCATTGTTGGGCACGATTTAGCTGTTGTAAACTTAGTTCTTGTCCAATCTGGAGAGAAAGAAATCGAGGGATTAACAGATACAGTTGTTCCAAAAAGATTAGGACCAAAAAGAGCTTCAAATATTCGCAAGTTGTTTAACTTGAGCAAAGAAGATGATGTAAGAAAATACGTAATTAGAAGAGAATATACTAAAAAGAATGGAAAGCAAAACTGGAAAAGTCCAAAAATACAAAGACTTGTTACTCCAGCTAGAATTGAAAGAAAGAAGAAGAGACTAGCAAGAAAAGATGAGAGAAGAGAAAAAACTGCTGCTGCAAAAGCAGCTTATGCTAAACTTGTTGCAAAGAGAAATCAAGAGAAGCAGGCAAGAAGACTTCAAGAAAAGAGTGACAGAAAAAGCAGATTGTCGAAAAGATTATCTAAGAAGAATTAATCATTTAATTTTTTCAACATTTCAACATATTTTTTACACTAAACTAAACTTACTTTTTGCATTGTTCTTGTTGCAATATTTAGACTATTTTGAAGTTGCATGAAATACTCTAGTATAATTTTGTTTTTGCTAACCCAATTTTTAAATTCTATGAAACCTAATCCAAAAACTTCTTCATTTATAAAAGAATCTTCGCTTTCAAAAGAATCTCTATCAAGTAAGAAATAGTCACCTATTTTCTCAGACTGAAATTGTGGAAACACAATTTTATCCCAAAGAGACTCAACTAAATATTCTTTTTTCTCAGTAAAGAAAACAAGAATATTTTCCTCCATATCTTTTTTTACATTTTCACAAATATTTCTAAACACAGAAACTTCAACTTCATTTTTCTTCTCGAGTTCGCAAATTTGCACTTTTTGATACACTAAATCTCGCATCTCTGAAGGAAATTGCAACTCATATGGACTTCCTTTCACCAAATATCTTTCACAAAATCTTCTAGCAATATCCACTTTTACTTTTTCTTCTGTCAAATATTTATTCATGTGTTTAAAAAACATGTACTCAAAATACTTTTCTTTTGATTTCTCCTTCAAGTATCGGTTAAATATTTGACTAGCATCAAACATTTTTAATACGTTAAAAAAATTTTGGGAAAAGAATTTTTCTAAAAAAAAAGAAAATTCATTTTTAGAAATTGTCCCATCGTGATTAATATCAAAAAAGTTAAAACCAAACTCTTCAATACTTTTAGTTTTATTTAAACTCATCAAGTATTGTATTCCAAGTTTAAGTTGGTTTTCTGTAAGTGTTTTTTCCTTCTGCATCATAAAAATAGCTTTACAAACAAGCTGCGATTCTGAAGAATTTAATCCCATTCGTCTTAATGACCGCAAGAATTTTTTCGGAGTGATTAATTTCTCTCTTCTTTGCTTTGGAACGGGATTTGAAGCTCTTGATGTAAATCTTCTTAAAAGAGTGTTACTCTCAGTGCTGGAAACATGACGCATAATATTTTTACTCACAGATCTCGCACCGGAAAAAAGTTCTTTTCCAATCGCGTTTCTGTAACTCTTCTGAACAAACTCTTCTTGTTTCTTTGTATCTTCTACAAGAAAAGTTCTTGTATTTGGAACAAACCCAGAGGTTTTTCTTACTTCTGTTGGATCTCCTATTTCAATTTCAACCTCCTTTTTCTTGAAACGAAATAGTTTGAAGAGTTTCATTTCTTCTGCGTGTTGCTCTCGGTTTTTTTTGGTTTGCTTCTGTTAATAATCAGTTAACGGTTCAGTTTTGTTTCAGTATAGAAGTACAGGCCGTAATGATAGTTAAAAGTCCAATAGTTTCCATGTTAACCAACTGTTGTTATAGCCAGTTTCTTTCTTCAAAGCTGGATATTTGTAGTTGATTATGAAAAGTGTTACAAAATAAAGAAAACAGATCAGATGCTATTCAAAGACTTCCAGTAGAGTCACTAAAAACAAAGAACCAAATAAAGACTTTAAATTAATGCTTTAGTAAAACTTGACAATAAAAGAAAGTTTTTATGTTGGATAAGGTGTTTGTTTTTACTTCATGCACTTAGGAACTGATTCTTTGTTTCTTTCTTCATTCTAATGGGTAAAGTACTGCAAAGTACCACCAAAAAAAGCTGGATAGATCAATGAGATGTCCACCACCGGTGCAAAGGGTAACGACAGCAATGCCTTGCTCTAATTACCTTAGAAGTGAAGTTGCAACCAAGCCAGGTGGAAACCTACCCCCGTATTCCTTGATTTTATAGACCTCATTTTAAACTACTTAAAGCAACATCTTCCGAAAGGACTGAGAACACGTTTATCAACTAGGATTGTCATGCAAATTTTTTCAGAGCAGGCTTGCAGCTCATTATCAACAAAAATTTGCATAAATGATAATTTTTGCAGTCAATACAGTGAGTCTTTGGGTACATAGAAACAAGACAATATCCAACAACTCATAACCTTCAATTGCGGTGAAGACTATATAGGATTCTGTATTGTCATTTAAAAATGTGTCATCCATGTCGGATAAAGCAGTTTTGTATGAAATACAATGGCTTTGGTTTGGTAGTTTCACTTCTTATGGCCTCATAATCCCAATATCTTAACGTGCCTTCTCTCATTGTTGAAAAATGTACAGTTTGGTTTCGCTATGATGTGCTTGCAAAGTTAGTTTTAAGATGACGTTCCACTATGATTATGTTGGCAAAGTTTGCTACGTGATGAGGTTACTAGTTTTTATTTGCACGTATGAGTATTCTAGCTCTTCCAGTTGACCTAGAGCTGGCAAGGTCTAGCTAACTAAAGATGCATATATGTTAGAAGTAAGTTTTTATTTTTTTTAATTTTAATAGTTAAAGTCTTCTTATCTTCTTATTCAAAAATATTACCTTTCTCTTTCGTACACGAGGTACCAACTTTCAACTACCAATATATGCCAACTAGAAAACCAAATAACCTCAGCCTCACAACTTATAGATACTAAATTGCATACCGGCTAACCTCAGCAACACAACTTATAAATACCAAACTATCCAACATACGATATCCATTCTTTTACTTCTCTTACATGTTTTTGTTCTTTTCTTCTTCTACGTTAACTAACCATTTCTTGCAGTTTCTCAGGATTACATTTCTTGAAACTGGCTCTGCCAATACATCTGAATCATTTTCTTTTGTACTAATATATTGAAAATTTCGCTTTTCATCTTCTAGAGTTTGTTTTGAGAAATAATATTCAATTTCTAATTGTTTTATTCCAGAATAACTTTCTCTCACTCCCATTTTCTTACATGTTCCTTCATTGTCATATCTGATATTTACATCATTGATCTTTAACTCCATAAATTCCAAGTTTATTTTCAACCACTTGAGTTCTTTAATTAACGTAGCGCAGGAAACTATTTCTGTTTCTATTGAAGACCTTGCTACTCTCTTTTATTTCTTCGTTTTATAGAGTAAAACTGAATTATCGGCTTTCACAGGAAAAGCTGTTACCGAACACCTCTTGTTTAAAGACACATGTGACACGTCACAAAGCGCTTCAATATCCACCCTGCTTGCTCCTTTCTTGTATTTTATACCATGTTTCTTTTTGCTCAATAAATAACCAAATACCTTTTTCACTGCGTTTAGATGCTTTATCGTCCGTATGCTTGCACAGTGTGCAAGCATGTTAGTCTGGAACGCAATATCTGGGTGACAAACCCTTGTAATATACGTTAACGACCCAACAACCGACCGATATTTTCATTTAATTTCCAATTCTCTGCTATTATCAGGTTTGTTAATATAATAGTTGACAACATGGGGTGTAATGTTTCTCTCATCTCATTTCCCTTCAAACTTATTAGCTAATTTAACTATGTAGTTCTCCGCTGTTAAAAATACATATTCCTTGTTTGCAAATATTTGAAAACCCGCATAGTTTTTTTCTTCAGCTTTATTTTTAATGTCATAAACTTTCTCCAGTTTCTCCAATATCCAGTTAAGCTGTTTTGCTTGATTCGAGGCAAAAAGCATACCATCCACGTATAATAATACATCTTGTTCTGTGCATAAATATTGTGATTTCTTGAACATTAACCTCAAAATCCAGGTTTTTCAATGTGCTGTTTATTTCTTTGCACCAATATAACGGGGGCTCCTTGAGCTCATAAAGTGCTTGTTTTGATTGCCATATACAATTCGGGTAACTCTTTCTTAATTTCTGTGGTAACACGTAATAATATAACCTACCAAGTGTTGCATTTAGGTAAGCTTTTCCTATGCCTACTTAAATCCACTTCCAGTTTTTTGATGTGATTACAAATAAAAATAATAATCTGATAAGTTAGATTTTTGCAATTTGAGAGTAATATTTTAAAAACTCATCTTGCATATCTCCTCTTGCTACGAATCTGCACTTGAATATTTCTTCTTTTGAAATAGTGTCCATCTTTTTCGAATATAGTTCCATAATTGGAATAGCTTCTGAGTGCTTGATTTTAGATTTTTCCATCAGTTTCATGTTTCCAGCTTTAATTAGTTTTCTTAATTCTTTATCATTTGCTTCAAACTACTTTTCTGAGTGTGGTTTATTCTTTATCTGGAAATATGACTTCAGAATTGTATTATCTTTCAGGATCATTGTAGCTGCAAAGTTGATAAGATTTGGCTGCATAAATACAAGAGCCGCATCTTCGAAAATTTATTTTGTATCATTGTTAAATACTTGAGCATACGCCAATCTCTTAGGTGGCTGAATTTTTCTACTTGACCGTCTCACGTATTGTTCAGGAGGAAGTAGAATTTCAGTTTGTTTTTCTTTTCGAGTTTTATCTCCTTCAATGTTTTTATCGTTTTATTTCATTTCTGTAATACGTTTTCTTTAGATACACCAACTTTAGGACAATAAGGAGAAATATTTTCAGTGTAAATATTTTTATCCAACCCTTTTTATTCTGTATCAACTTTTCTTCTTTTAGTTATCTTGAAGTTCCGCGTTTTTATTAAGTTTTTTATTCTTATCTATGATTAGTGCTTCCCTTGTAATATAGTTATAACCAGTAAAACACACTTCTCTTGCTTTACACTCTACTTTTGAATTTGTTTCCGTTAAATATGGTACTAGAGAACCAAAAATGTGCATCTTCTTTAGTTTAGGTTTTCTGTTAAAAACTGTTTCATAAGCCGAGATTGAGTTATCACCTTCTATTATTCTGTTCGATATATACATCATAAAAAGCTGCGAAGTCCTAGTACAAATTTCCATCCAGTGCATTGGAGTTAATCACTGTCCTAATTCTTGTTAGTACGAATTGGTTACTTCTTTCAACTATGTCATTATGTTCATGAACATATGGTGCTGAAACAACGAATTCAACTCTACAATCTTGGCAATATTTTTTCGTAGTGATATTATACAGCACTTTTCCTTGGTCACTGTGAATGTTTTATATCTTAATATCTGTTTGTCTTTTAAACCAGCGAAGAAACCTTACAATTTGATCTGCTATTTCAGACTTTCTCTTGTAAAAATATAGAAATCGATATTTGGAATTTATATCAATAACTAGATCGAATCCAATGTTCCTAGCTCTGCTTGTAGTTAAGAGATCTACAGATTCGAGCACGAATAATTGCCCTGGTTCTGAAGTAAAACCCACTTTTTCTTTTCTTGATATAATGATCTTTCTCATTTTCGTTAATTCACATATTTTGCAACTGGGTTCTTTTGGTGTATCCATATTTAAGTTCAGCTTATAGTAATTTAGCGTATTCTTAAACGGTTCCATTCTTTGATGACCAAAAACTTTATTATAGTATTCAGCTTGAGCTATTGTGTTCTTAAAAGGAACCACTATCGGTTGCAATGTATTGTCTTTAAAAACTTGGTCATAAGATTCTTCTTCACTGTCTTCTTTAGTATTTCATTTTTATATAAATGAACTATTTATATTTCTTTTTGCTTCATATAATAATATTTCGTTTTTGTAAATTAGAATTGTATCTTCTTCTGCATTTAAACATATCCCTTTACTCATAAGCGTTGTCATAGATACCAAGAATATATTTAATTCGTCAAATATCATCAATTTTTTAGAATAATTCTTTGTCCGTTGTCTAAGATAACATAAAAAACTCCTATTTTCCTAGACTCACAAGTTTTTACTCCATCTGCATTCACCTTTTTAACTCCATTCAGTTCTTTTACTTTTTTCATGTGACATAAGTAATTTTTCCGCACACATGGTAACTTGCCGCGCTATCCAAGACCAATGTATCGCTGTGATAAGTAGAAGACTCCAACTTCAACATTTTATCAATGTCTTATTTAAATTACGCGATACCCATAAATGTGTTTGCAAAGTCTTTCTTTTCTTTGTGCCTCTCATACTTCATATTATCAGTTGTATTCTGTCGTTTACAAGTATACGATGAATGTCCTTGAGCTTTGCAAATGGTGCAACACCACTCGTTCGGACAATTAATTTTGCGATGTCCAGGTTTATTACATTTGAAAGATATGATTGACAAATACCTCCCGTTTGTATTTATTCTTCTTTTATGTTCATCCTGAGCTTTCGCAGCAATTTGATGCAGTTTTCCAAATACTTCGTTGTAACTTGGTTTCTTATTGGGTTCAAATTTAGCTGATAGCTCCACATCTTTTTTCAACAACAGAATGTCCATCGTCTTAGCAGAAAAAAGAAACAACATATGGATGACTTTTTGCTCGTCCAATTGATCATTGAGCATCTTAATATTTCTGTATGATTTATTGAAGCTTGTAAGTCTTTCCAGGAAATATCTTCCATCAGGTCTATTCAGATTATCCTCCTGAAGAAGTAATATGTCAGCTCGGTTTCTAATTCGATAGTTTTCAGTAATTGCTATATTTTTTGGTTCCGTAATACCATGAAGGATGTAATGAAGCATAATATCTAGGTGTTGACAAATTATTCTGAGAACTTTGGCTTTTGAAATTTCTGTACTATTTGTACTACTCGCTTCAGTAGCTGAATTTACGGATGTATTTGGTTTACTTGGCTCAGCTCTATCTTCTCCCGTTAAAACTCGCTCCAGATATTTTTGACTCAACTAGATTTATAATATACTCTTTCCATTCCATATACTCTTCTTTACCATATAGTATTATTCTTGACTTGCCTCTTACTTGCTCCTTTTTTATTTTACTTAATTTTACTTTAAAACTATATTTTTATCACTTTCGACTGTTAACCTAGTTATAAATAAGTTTTTATTTTTCTTTTATTTTAATAATATACTTATTGAAGTTCAAATGAAATGAAGGTTGATTCAATCTATTGGAGTGATGAAGATATCACATTTAGCAGCCCTATGTCTTCTGTTAAAATAGATATTCAGAATAACTAGCCTATATTTTAGATCGTTATGTTCATATAGCACTCGGTAATAGAAAACCTAAACGTTAAAACTAGCAAAAGCATATATATATTTGTGAAATATTCATAGTATTTTCTATGTATTTCTGTAGAACTGCTCAATTATTAAGAGATATCAGTTTTTCAGGATATAGCTCTGTAGGTTAGTAGTTATAGTTTTGTCTGTAGAATGGAAGTTCCTGTAGTGGATCCAATACCAGGGTTAATTCAGAGAGGCGTAAACTTAACCTATTAAAACTTCCAGTGCACGATCACTGCATGAATAGTATTCAATTTACTACTTATTCACTCTGGGGCCCTAGATCAAAGTTACAGATGACTTAGTACGCTCGATCAAGACTAGTTCATCTTATTCTTGTTGTGGTTGTTACGATAACTTGAAGATTAATTCTTAAGCAACTTATCTAAACAGATGTTCCTCGCGAAGCTGTTCCATACTCTAACTATTGCGCAAATATACACCTACTATAATCAATAGCTTGGACAAAACTAGAATTGTAGTCACAGATAGCTTAGATAGAAAGGTATTTTCATTTTGTATAGCTCGTGTTTTGAAAGAGTAAGAGATAACAATCCTCACCAATGTGGGAAAATATGTGAAAGGTGTGTAGCTGGTAGTGAAACGGTATCTTATCCAGCACTAAAGCAGTTGAAATAAAATATAATTATTTTGCATTGTAAATCGTTTGTGATTTAATTGATAGAATCAACGAAAATATATTATCATTGAAATTGAGATCACAACCAATCTTTACTTTCTTGAAAATAAAAAAATAGAATTTGATACTCATTTTTATGTAAACTTTACATTTTGTTATTTAAGCTATTCAGGTAATAGAAGAATTAATCCTGGAGATGAGAAGGTTTAGAGCTATTATTAATAGGGGATATTAAAGCTATAACCAAGAAGAAGAAGAAAAACAAGCCGAAGAGCACGGCCAAAATATAACAAAAAAATATTTTTAAAATTGAATTGAATCTAATCCGTACACGAGTCGTCATTATAATACCTTGACAATGCTAAAGACCTTTTATTTAATTGAGAAGAATCAGTACATCCCTCTAATAATCAAAAATGTGTTATTTCGACATAAGTACATGTTAAGATTTATTATAACAGCAAGTCGTTACTTCTGTGAAAGGTCAAGCTCAAAACAGAAAACTACTTTGTATCTTAGTATTTAACTTATTATAGATCCAACAAAGCTAAACTGAATACTGTATTTAAATAATTTTTGTACAGTTAGATTGTCTGATCAATTTTTGACTGAAATTTCTAGAGGCATACTAAGATACACGTCATAGAGGTGTGGCAACGGGGATATAATAATGGGACTTGTAGATGCGGCATAATATATTCATTTCATATTTAACAATTTTTGGATTCTCTGATTCATGATAATTGCTACCATGAATTTCAGTGTCACTTTGCATGGAGTTTGGTATTGTCGTTTCCATTAATTAACATAGTGGGCCTATGAACGAATATTATTTGATATTTTGATACTTTGATTCTATAAGACTTGCTTACTCTTCACATCTTTTTTGGTATTTCATAGTAGTTTTATTGGTGTATCAGTCACTTAATAGGCTAGGAGATAACGTACAACTTCTTTTCATGTATTGTTTTTCTACTGGGTCAGCAGAACCATTGATAATAAACTAACAAGAATACAATACGATACCCGTGATCTATGGTTTACACAGTTTTTGTTAAATATTCTATTTCGTTAATAAGCATTTTAAGGCTATCAAAATACCGGATTAAAAGATCCTACCCCGGATTATAATCAGGATTTTTTCTCGCTGTATATTAAAATATTAATTCATATATTGCAACACATGGAGAAACCTAAGGGACAGTTGAGGAGTATCAAAGTTCACAGAAAATGAAGCTTAATACTGTTGGCAATATTATCTGACCTCTCAAAGTTTCTTATCAAACCAAACCTCCAATATGAGGAGAAAGAAATTAAAAGCCAAAAATATTTCAGAGGTACTATTTGCTGTAAAAATGAATGTTAGTGTATTCTTCCTAACATTAATAATTCTTCAATTAAAGGTACCCCTATGTTTTCATCATTAAGATTCTCCGATTCTTATTGTCGCAGGGGAGTAGAATCTTCATTATTGTTACTCAGGATATGTAATGAATATACCACAAATATTATCTGATTGACCAGATGTAACCTGTAGTATTAACAAGTTTCCTCAAACAAGTATTTGACATAATGTATTTCCTTCTATAGGAAGTTACTCCCATAAAACGCAACCGATAACCCATAAGTGATCAATTCTAGAGTTTTAAGTAACTCTCTTACCCTCCATGAAAACTTAGATATTTAGTGCTTATATTTGATAAAATTGATGAGAAATACCAGCTTAAAATATTACCAATCAAGGGATTTTATTGCTTTAGAATCTGGTAAAAAATAGTAAACCCAAGTAAGTATACAACAAGGTGAATAGTTATAGAATTGTGTTAAAGCCGATGGTACCCACCATTGAACCAAAGCATTATTAGCTTTACGAAATTATTCGCACCTTAATAATGGGCTTCTAACCTGACTGTTGGATGGATACAAGTAATTTGTTGTGCTTAGTAGCTCCATTGGTGGCAAATGCTCTAGTTTAGAAAGGCCGAGAGAATTTCTACCTTAGGAACAAGGAAGGTTAACGCTATTGCAGTTAGATAAAATGGTAAGAAGCAATAAGTCAAGAGACTAGTATTATTAGAATAGTACAGGATCTATTTTACATTGAAGCACCATATTAGAAGGCTTAGCAATCAAAATATCGTATATTGGCTCTAACAAAACGAAAAATTTTACTCTCCAGTGAAATTCTCAACTAAGAAAATACCCTCAGTTGATATAATACATTTAGGAAACAAACTAATTAAAATTCATGACCTTATGGAAGCCATCTTCTTGTGATACAGTTTGAAAATACAAGCTGTACACTCGGATGCCATAGGTTTCAATTTATCTCCAAAATAATGAAATACTGAACATCGTGCTATAGCCTACTATTATATCCTCCAGATTATATGGTTTAGCTACAGTTGGTAATTGACTCAAACTAAAAATCCCGGAGATTTCAGTGTGTGTCAAAATTTTCCAAACCTAAGTACTTTATAATAAACGCTTTTCTGCTGTGAATCTAGGATATATTCTTTTTACCTTCTTTTCTATTCACAAGACATTTCTCGTGCCCCTCCCCCTTCTCCATATCTATTTTCTACCACAGGAAAGAGTATACAAAGATTTTTAATGAAAAATGGATATTACCCGAGAGGTTCTTTAACTCGTAGATATAAGACTTACCTAAATGAACAAGGGACAGAGCAAAAACCAAGATACGTATAAAACGAAACAATGGTATTAATATCAAGAGAGATTAGGGACTAAGATCGAACCAATGTTCTTGCCTATGGCGCTTCCTTATCATTATAAGAAGTTGAGAAACGCATATATACTTAAAAAATCCTATTCTTATTGTCTCCGAAGAGCTTATTATGTAATAAACACGAAGAAAACATTGATGATAAAGTTAGCGGTTCATCAAAATGTAACTGTTTCAAAGTACGAGAAACCTCTTTGACTTAAGAGTTTAAGTATGAGAACGGGCAATTTTTTGTTAATGGGATTTCAGCTACTAATGTGTTGGATATATTGACTATGAGAAGGAGTTACATTTGCCACATACTGGGAAATAACATGAAAAATAATAATACATAATATAATAGATGGATCTATCCTGAGCCAACTTCTAATTATTTATGAGAACCGGGTTGATAGCTGCAGTATCCGTGCTATTAGAGTCTCTAAATATAAATTAATAAACATCGAAAGCCATATTTCTCTACAGCGCCGTGCTCAATAAATAATTCAAGTATTGTATATAATGAAAACACACTTACTTACTTGCATGAAAGATTAAGTTACCACTCTATTCTTTTCAAGCTCTTACTATAAAAGATTTCTTTACACTCCGTTTAAAAAATTTCTTGGAGCAAATTTTATGATCTTCTGCATTAAGAGTGAAAACACGGAGACTCATATCAGAATGGTTACTATAAAAGAGACTGGCAAAAATACAAGGTTAAAGACAATCATCACAGTTTTGGACAAATTGTGAAAGAGATACAAAATTACATTTCCCGAAAGTGGTTAAAAGATAACCCAATTTTGAACATTAATATATTTTCATCATTTAAGAGTTCGTGGATAAAAAGCTTACCACCTCTTCCAGTGGCAACATTTTAACACGCTCAGACCTCTGAAGAACCAACTCCTCCTTTCCACTAATAATCATAATGACCATAACTCAAATAAGACCACTAACCGCTTTTGTGTACACAAAACTTAAATCATTATTTCAGAAACCGTTAAATATAACATTTAAATCATTGTTTACATATTAACCACAAGCAATTCTCACAGTAATCATGATGAATACAGTCGAAAAAGCTGTGAACAAACAAGGCTCTAATAGAAAACTTAGAAAACCATGAAACTTGTTATCTCTTTGGAAATGTATTACAACATCCCATATTATAAAACTAAGATCTAATTTGTGATAATTAGCTGTACCAGGAGTAAAAGACTCCAGGATGATCGTCCTAATGTAGAGAAAATGACAGGAAGGGCAAGGGAGCACCTCAAACTCCAATAACTTATCAGACTGCGGCAAGGCCGCTTTACATCCCTATTATACATCATAAAATAAAATTCAGAACTTTTTTCCTCTACAAGTTTTATTTGAACAAGGTGGCGAAGGAGGTTATCCGTGTGGAATCTGTAAGTTGTACCCTTGGGTATAGCATTAACTTGGTAAGCTGAGAATTCTATGCGTAATCGATACGAAACTATGATAATGAACTTATTAATACTTTTTTATATGTAAACGCATCGAATACAAATATTTCTGTATGGTGCAGTGAATGCGTAAGATAAGAATGTAATTTTCCTGTGGAAAAGCACCTCTAACCTTAGAGAACCCCTATGCTGCATGTTAGTACTCTAGCAGTATAGGTAATTCAATATTAATGTTCACAATACAATATTTTCAAGTAATTTCTTTAACCAGAATAAACAGTATAAGGTAGTTTACTAGAATGTGGGCTACTTCTAACAACTCAAACTGTGTAGCTCGAAAAATATATTTTACTTATACACAATATTGCATTACCGTTAATTTATCTAATGTTAAAAACATAGAACGCTCATTTTATATTACACATTCTAATAATTTTAAAACATATTATCTCATGTACCCCACAAACAATTTTAACAAATACCAGGACTTATATGCCCACCACTAGTTATTATTAATATTGTCTTTCAAATAGTCAAAATCTTGGCAATTAAGCTGCAGGAAAATGAAATTGAGCTTTTAAACTTACTTCCTAATAATATGATCGTACTTAATGTGGCAACATATAATAAAATAGACTTAGACAAAATAATTCAACTCTTCTGTCTCCACTAATTGCAAAAAGTTGATCTTGATGCTTGAAGAATAGAAATAACTTATTGTTGTTTTATCTTAGAAATAATATTGTATATTTTGTTCTGCTTAATTATTATTTTAAGGAGTACCGTTCTCTGGTTCAATAGCTAACTCTAGCTGCAATATCTTCCCTTACTCATGAAATATGTTACTGCAGAACCTGTTCACAATATTTCTTCTACATACTTTAGCAAATACATCTGCTAAGTTCTCAACGGTATATATATAACGAAATTTGGCATTCATAGCAGAAACCTCATTCTTAGCAAAGTGATATTTTATGTCGAAGTGACGATTTCTTCCTACAACAGCATCATACTTCAACATTCTTATAGCAGCCTGGTTATCACAATAAATATAAGTATTAAACTCAACCTTCAAGGATTTCAGCAAGTTGTAAGCAATCTTCAAATCTTTCACTGACAAACTCAATGCCAAATACTCAGCCTCAGTAGAAGACAGAGTAATAATTGGTTCCTTTTTTGATCTATAGCTGAGAACATTGTCGTTCAACAAGATAATATTTCCATAGATAGATTTTCGATCTTCAGAGTTTCCAAATGAACTGTCAACAAGAAGAATTAAGTTATTCTTTTCTTTCAATGTCTCGTATTTCATCTTATAGTGACTCGTAACATAAAGGTAGGGCAAAGTTCGTCTAGCTTGTTCGAGTGTTTTTGACGTTGGAGAAGATAGTTTAGTTGAAAGTAAATGCACTGCAAAAGAGAGATCTGGTCTGGAATAGCAGCAAATATAACTAATCAGTCCAACTATCTACTGGTACACTTTGAGGTTATATAGTTTCACACTCTTATCATCAGTTAGATTGCTAGAAATGGGGATGTACGTCTTCTTCTGAATCTTGTCAATACCATGTTGAAGACAGCCATTTAGAATATGTTTCTGGTTGTTAACAAAATAAACGCCACTTTTCTGTTCCAATTTAAGTCGAATATATGTATCAACTGCTAAGGTAGACGTTAATTTATATTCTTTCTTCATAAATGTTTCAAACTTTTCGACCATATTCTTGCATCCAGCATATAATATATCCTCAACATATACGATTAATATAAAATCTATATCCTTATTTCTTCCCTCATTTATGAAAATACAGCGCTCATGTGTTAGTGTCTTTAAACCAAAATTAATTAGATTTTTTGTCAACGTTTTGTACCAGATCTGCGATGCTTGACGCAAACCGTAGAGAGATGTATGACATTTCCAAACTTTCTTGTTGCCATCTTTAGCTTTGTGTTCTTTTGGGAGCTGTAAATATATCTATTTTTCCAGATTACCATAAATAAAAGCGGAAGATATATTCACTTGTCTAATAGGGATATTAAAATTTAGTGCTCGAATAATAAAGGTTCGTGTTGATAATACCGTAGCAACAGGAGAATAGAATCTTAAATCGTTTGTTGAATATATTGAACGTTGTGTATTATCGTTTGCACAGATACGAACTTTAGCTATCCATTGTTGCTGAAGAGACTGCTTCGCCTTGAAAATTTCAACCAGTGGAATAACTCGTTCCGGTTTTTTCGACCAATCTATAACTTCGCAGTGTCCTGTTTGTTCCAGAGAAGTAACCTCTTTTTGATAAGCTGTATTCCAGTGTTCGGCGTCTGATCTAGATTCAATACAATTATAGTTTCTGGGAGGAGCAGTATTCTTGTCAATAACTGAGGTGGTTCTCAAATTGAAGATTTTTATTTTTAGCTTTCGTATACGTTTACCGTGAATTATGTTTTCGGTACTGATCTCACTATTGCCCAAAAAATTGAAATGAGAAATGGAAGAAGAAACAAACTTTTCTTTTGGAGCAGTCTTCCCTGGTTCATCAGAAGCTTCACTGGATTCATCTGAATAAATTTCATATACTTCTTGGTCATCTGAAAATAGTTCTGTATCTGCTTTGGATTTTATTAACTTCGCAGTGGAGATAACTCGTTTTGAATCAGATAATTGTTTTGAGGACATATTGATGAACTTCTTATTGTTCCTATCTCATCTACTTTCCAAGTCCAAACCGACATGCATATCTGGTTCTTCATCTCTGCCTAAATACACGATGGACTTGGCGGCTTCTAGTTTCTTTTTTTTGTGTTGAATGCCGTAACCACGAGCTCCAAATAGCAGAATTTTGTCAAAGTTGGGAGGTTTTTGATAGACGCGTTCATGGGGAGAAACTTCGTATTTTCTTTTCATGGAGTTTAATATTCTACAGGAGTGAAGCGAGGCAAAGTCCCAGTATTTCATGCTGATGTTTACTTGAACAAGAATCGTGCGGTTCATGGTCATGACAGAGCGGTTTTGGCGTTCTACTTTGCCGTTTTCCGAAGCGAAATAAGTAGATGAGAACTCGCGTTGTATTCCATGTTTCTCGCAGTATTCATTCAGCTTATGAAACTCTGAACCTTGGTCGCTAAATATGCATCTTGTTTCAAAATTGAAGGTTTGTCTCAGCTTTTCTATTTTCTTCACAACTTTTGATGCTATTTCTGTTTTAGTTTTTGCTAGTATAGGTATAATGAAGTTAGAGTAGTTGCATACGATGAGGGAGGGATATTTAAATCCTAAAGAACTTGGCTTTAATTTACCCATTGTATCTATGTGAAACTTTTCAAATGGTTTGGTACCTCGAAAAAACTTGAATCTTTCATAATTAACTGCTTTTCCTTTGTTTCTTTGAACAGTTTTTCCAGCGGGGCATCCAACATAGAATTGTTGTCCTAAACTTTTAAAACCTTCAGCTCGTAAATAATCGTTATTCATATGTCCCAGACGATAATGCATCAAGTCAGCAACGGAAAGAGAAAAACTGCATATAGAAAGATTGTTCCTTGTGTTCAGTTTAGCATGAATAAAGAAATGGTCTTCTTTCCTGGAGATATGTACAAAAGTGAATTGGTTCTTCAGTATCTTGCAGCTTTTTGATTCTTCGACTATGCTGAAGTTTTCGTCTAGTAGCTTGGATTCAGACACAATAATTTCATTGTTTTGTAACTCGGGTATATAAACGACATTGGATAAGGTGAAAGGTACATTGTTCAACAGGGTCACTTCTGTTTTTCCAGAAACAGTATCAAACGTTTTCTGTTGTAAAGCCCCAGTAACTGATACATTCTTTTCAGGGGCAGGATTTAGTAAATATTTTTTATTTCGGGTTACGTGTCTAGTAGCACCTGAGTCCAGTAACATGAATAAGCACTCTGTTTCAAATCTGCAACTGTATTGTTCGTTAATGGATTTTAACTGTTTGATGTTTAAGGTCAGCGGAAATAAGGAAATATTTGAATCTTTTGTAGCGTTTTCTTCTGCTGTATCTTCGTCTTCCGTATCCGACTCTTGCTCGTTTTCTTTGATTAAATGCATCTTCTTTACTTTGATGACTTCGATATCGCAATCACGAACGACATGTTGACTTGAACCGCAGTTTAAACATCTTGCATCTTCAGTGGGACAGTCGCTGGGTCTGTGACCCCATCCAGAACACGTGGAGCATCTTGTATTGGTTCCTGTATAGAATTTCTGTTTGTGTGGACCTTTCTTTTTCTTTTTTGTTTTCATTTGTTTTACTTTCGTGTTCTTGACGCGTATTTTTGAACTGTTATTCTTGGATTTTGCATCGTTGTTGTTTCTTCAGCTCAGGTTTGCTTCAATGGCTTGAAAGTAGATAAACACATCTTCTAGCTTCTTGGCAGTAAACATTGATTTTTGAGCATGGAATGAACCGTCAGGGATACCACTGATAAAGTCTTCAAGAACCTCTTCATCTTCTTGTCCACCGTATAGTCTGTATTCAGCTAACCGCTTTTTGAAGAGATTTATATATAAATTTAAGGCACGGAGTTGAATGTTTCTTAATTTTCTTCTGGAAGATATCTTTGCAAACTTAACATCTTTTTCATAGTGTTTGCAGATCTTTTTGAAACCTTCATATACGTTATTACTGTAATCAATATAGTGCAGCAATTCTTGAGATAAGGTTCTTCTTAAAGCATGCTTTACAGACAACACAGAAGAGGCAAATTGTACTTTAGCGTCCACAAACTTGTAAACACCATTATAGCAAGGAATGACAATATCCTCAAAAGCAACGGTTTCAGACGTAGATGATGGTTTAATAAGCGGTATTGGAGTTTCATTTGACAGTTTGGTATAGGTTTTCATATCCTCTGAAGATAACATCTTAATTGACCTGGTAGCTAGCAACTTAATCATAGTGGATGTAGAGGTGACTTTGTCGGAGAGAAGAAATGGAGGCTGTATGTCATGCAATAGGAACATTGAAAGGTGTTTCTTTCCTAAATAAGCTAATATGCTCTCTTTCCATTCTCTAAATATGATTTTTGTGTTTTCTAGCTTCGGGATGTCATTGATATTCTTAAAGTTAGTCATCTTTGTATTGTTTTTGATTTTTGAAAATGTAAGTTTAAACATGGTAATGCACCAGCGATACAACAAATGAAACGAAGTCAAACGACAACAATGGTACAAGAAAGGTATAAATACACATTTTCTAGTTTCCCGAGTGAGAACATGTCTCGGGAGATAAATATTTGCGAGGAAGACCATATCTAGGTCTTTTTTATCAGAGATAGCTACTTGAAAAGGTGAATAGAACATATGAGTAGCTAGAAAGTATTTTTCTTCTTCTGATTGATTTTAGCTTATATTACTAAGCTTTGCTTGATAATTCAATCTCTCAAGGTGATATCTTTGTAATTTAAAGATCCTTTTAGCATTAATTATCAAAAGAAACCGCGGAAATAACAAGGGAGAGGTTTTAGGCTCTTAACCGGTTGTTTTATCTTAGAAATAAGATTGTGTATTTTGTTCTGCTTAATTATTATTTTAGGGAGTACCATTCTCTGGTTTAATAACTAACTCTAGCTACAACACTTATTTAAAAAATATGAAAAGCTAGATATAAGTTTCAAACTGATGCCAACAATCTTTTTAGTTCTCTCAAAATTTTCTTTCCCAAATAAGATGTTCTTTAAAAAAAAAAATGCATAAAAATCAATACGCAGTTTTACTAAATAAATACAAAAGGAGAAAAAATATATATTTAAAATATCCTTAATAAAGTTAAAATATAAATATTAACCAAAGAAAAAATATCTTCAGTAAAAATATAATAGTTTCTATATTTAAACGAAGCAAGAATCAAACACTGAGTTAAGTTTTCCTTCATCAATAACACAAACTGGAGTTGCTGCATAAATTCCGTTTTCTTTAATATAAACATCAACTAATTTCCAAGCTAAGTTTTTTTCTTGTTTTGTACTTCCAGATCCACGCCAGATAAAAATCTGAACACCAGAGTCAATAATAAATACATCTGTACTATCAAGTTGATCTCTTGAATATCCTTTTTCATTATTCTTCTCTATTGCTGTAAAAGAAACTTTTCCTGAACTTTCATCTTCATGAATATTGTAAATTTTTACTTGAGAACTTTCAAGTGGACAATCTGCTTTTCTATTTTCAACTACTTTATCATCTGCTAAGTCATTCTCAGTTCCTCCCAAAGTAGTCCAAAAATCTTCATCATCTTCAATATTACATAGTCTAGATTTACCTTCTCGTCCATTTACAACATTAAATGCAATATTTCCTGTTTTACTTTTTTCAAAAGGAGACGAATTTGGTCCAAAATATTTGTATACTTTTGTTCCTAAGTCTAAAACATAACAATCTCCTTTATTCATAGAACTAACATTTGTTTCAACTTGTACAACTCTTGTAGCTTTGTTTGTTCTTCTGATTTCAAATAATCTTGGTACATATTCTTCAGGTTTTACTTTACGAAATCCAGATTCAATTCCACCAGACAAATAAGTGATCCCATCTTTAAAGTAACTCTGAAATAATGGACTTTCATTTCCCATAGTTTCTCTATGTTGAACAGGAACATCATTTAGTAAATCATCAAGTTCAACTGTTTTATAAGCGGCTACTCCAAGTTCATCTTGTGTAGAGAATTTACCTAGCCAGAAATGTACATCATACAACAAAGCTTCAGAGTCTTTTTGTTTATAAGTGTTTAAAATAATATATGAATCTCCATCATAAAATTGACCATATTCACTTTTAGGCCATCTTTTTACACCAAAATCTGGTGTATCGTTTTCTGTTCTTCTGTTTTCTACTCTCCAAATTTCTAGTCCTGGTTTACTTCCTGCACCAATGTACTCTTTCTCAGTTTCAGCAGCTGCTTTCATAGCATTTCTATGATCTTCTCCTCCATAGTTTGCTAAATTTGTTTCTTCTATTTTTAAGTCTGACATTTTGCTTCTTGTTTTGTATTGTGATTATTTCTAGTATTTAACTTCTATTAAAAAAAAGCGGGTACCGGGAAATCATCTACAGTATTGCAGTATTGAGTTTTCCCCCGATAGAATAAACAACTTCTACTTTTTACGCATGCGTCGGGGACAACTAGAACTTGCTATTACTTTTTCACTTAAACTGAGGAGTAAGAGTTGATATGTTCTATTAAGAAAGAATTTCACAAACTTAGTACTTTTCTAGGACGAACAGAATGGTTAACTTCAACTACTTTGTCTGTTAAGTAATACTAATTGTTAAAGTAATAAGTTTCATATAGACAAATGAAAAACGGAGAGGATGGTGGTGTTACACCAAGTGTTTCGGATGGATTTCAAATATACACAAGGCTCTCAAGGTTAGCCTAATTCTTAGAACTTTTGCTATAAATACTGAGCATTTGTTGTAACCCTTGTACCTGAACTACAGGATTCCGTTCCTGTTCCCAAAGCTCGGCACAGTTTCGGCAAAAAAGGATATATAAAGGCAATGTTTTCAATGTAAAGAAAGTTGAATGCCTTCACAGTCTACTCAACTAAATATGATTTTCTTGTCCACCTACAATTGACTCGAAAGTTACATTAGTTTCAGATTCTAGTGCAATTAGAAAATTAATTATGTTACATTAATGAACCATGCTGCTTTCATTCAACAAATGAAGATGCTTGCTCCCTAAATGCAAATGAAGGTCAACACAAGGGTTTAAGAAAAATTAATAGGTTCTATGCCGATTGTTTCATATCTTCATCATAGGTGACAACGCTATAATGAAAAGATGATTCCTAGAAATGTTTAAATGAGAAAATTATTCTTCAAAGTTCTTTTTTGCAAATTTATGGCACCTGCAGCAATACGAAATATACATGTACAGGCATTCAATTGAACCTTTGGTACATCGCTGTTTACTCTCTACAAAACTCCGTAGGCTGGCTATTTTCGCTGCTTATTTTAATAGCTAACATCATACCAACTCTGATCTCCATATGAAAAGAGCTCTAGCATTTACAGTGTTCCAGTGTTGCCAGTGACGATTAGTTTAACGCTAGCGCGAGGCATAGCTCTTAATAGTTCAATCAACCCATTTTTTGTCATCAGCTCAACTAAAGCAAGACTAAGATGCTTTACGGAGAAACGGTTTAGACTTGGAAGATTTTGGAAAGTGATAGTGTATATAAAGAGTGGCCATTGGGTCTTGAAAAGGATTTAATGTATTTGTTATCTAAAAACAATAACTAATAGACGAATTACTTCAACAGAAAATCGGACAGGTTCACCAGGCTCAGAAAAATATATAAACCTGTATCAGCAAGTGAAACTTGTTAACCCGCTTCCACTAAACGCAAACTCTACATATCACCTTTGAGCTTCCAATTCTATTCCTATTCTACGATAACCATATTTTTGGCCCATAGCGGTGTCTTTCATAGAGCAAATTGCTCTGACCTATGCTATGGGCAAAGATGGGAAAATACAAGGATTATAACCGCTAATTCATCCATACGCAGTTAAAATATGAAAAAAATTCTGAAAAGTTTGCACGAATTCCAATTCCGGTTGGCAGGTTACTACTTCTAGAGAATATGGTGTAAGTCTTTTGCCAGTGGAGAGAACCATGGGTATTAAGAAATATATCCTTACGAAAAATAAAGCGATAGATAAGCTGGTTAATGTTTCAGAAGAAAGTTTGCTATAATTATTGGAATTCTGTTGAAAATAGCCATGCATAATTAGTCAACACTCACTTTTGGTGTACAAGGAAATTGCCTTGAAGGGCTTAAATGCAACTAACCTTTGCTAGCAACAAAGACCATCGTCAGATGGTGTAGCCGAAAGTTCACTACGCGTTCAAGGCGACCAAATAATATGTTTAAGTTACAGTATTAGTGAATAGAAATTGGATTAGCCAAAATGCTTGGGGTCCTTGTCAAGAAAGAAAAATAGTTGTTTTCTCTGGACCTAGGTGAAACCCCGTATAATATGTTGTTTTCGGTAAGATTTTAATCCTTAAGTGGTGATTGAAGAATATTTGTTGAATTCAAAAGAAAAATATTTTAGAGAAGAAAGGTAAACTGTAATAAGAGAGATAAAATCTATTAACCAGTGGTAGCTTTTAAAAAGCAAAGACAAAGACCTCCTGGAACTTCCATGAAGGTTGATATGGTGGATATTTCCAATGCCGAGAAAATTGGATATGTACTTTAGACTTTGGGCAGTAGTTGTGCAAGAATTAAGTGCTCTTTTTGAAGTAATTGAAATATGGAGCGGGAAAGCAACTCTTGTTTCAAGAAACGATTTAACTGAGCTCTCCATTCAGAAATTTTCTTGCGGATGTTGCATTGTTGCAGCTTTTTAATTTGAAGAATATTTTTACAGGGAATCAGGTACTATTGGAACATTTGAGTTAGTTCTTTTCATTGAATAGATTTTGTGTATTTCTATAACCAAAGTTCAAGAAGTAAAGAAACAACCAAGCGCAAAGTTGTTTGAAATTACAAGAACTTTAAGAGTAAATAACTACTCATCCATAAGAAACAGACTTTAAGAAGAAATTGTTCAAGCCGCTAGTCTTAATCGAGAGTTTATTCTACTTTGGGATATTTATCTTAATGCCTCCGAGGTAATTTGATGGAAAAGATAGCTGGCCTTAGAAAAATTCCAATGATACATGTGAATTTGATTATTAGTCCAGAAATATCTAACTTAACCCTAGATTGTATTTTCCACTACTGTCTTAATCTACCCGCTAAAATAATACGCACCAAATTATATAATCAGAATACTTGACACAACTATGCACATAAGTAGCAAATACGGCCTAACCCGGAAATAGCCCTATGATAAATATTCCACTACATATTACGTGTCTTGTATAAACTGCAGTGTTAGGCTGTGGGAAATACTAGCATAATATTATCTTGGATGACATTTTAGTAGTTAAATTTGAAAAATTGACTTCAAGCATACCAGTTGCTAAAGAGCAATTAACTATTGATCGTAAGAAGCTTTTTTAACTACGTTAATACATGTCTTCTTATTATATAAATGCAATCAACAATGTTATAGTGCGAAAATGATATACTTAGCAAAAACTAATAAAACATGCCCATTACGCAATTAGGAGAGTCTTTCTCTAGTTCTCTTTATCCAATCCTTTGGTCTATAACAGCAATACTGCTTTAGAAAAACTAAAAGGTTTTTCATTAGTTGGAGTGTACCTCTGTCTCGAATGAGCTTTCGAGAGAGAATCACAAAAGCAACACTTCAATACAAATGTCTCAAACTTGATCTCGTTTTAATAAAGTCTCGAAACTCGAAACCTTTGCACTCACTCTATAACAATAAAAGAACAACACAAAAATGGAAAACATGTAAATTTTCGGATAATCGAGGTGTATATAACTGTATCCTTATCTTGAAAGACCAAATGTACTTTAATATTATTTGGAACAAGATATTCTTTACAGACCATGACAGTAGTTCAAATAGCATTTTCACCACAGAGCAAACACAATGAAAAATAATCAATACATTTACTCATATAAGCCACAAGATCCTCATAGATTACCTCCTTTCCACAACAACGGTAGTCATAATCCACTTTTTAATGCTGGATTAGACCAAGAGCTTAACAATTTCTGGGTTGAAGAACCTCAGCAAAATGCTGAAGACCTTTCTGTAAGTACGATTGGCGGACACGCTGCAACTCAATATGCTGTTAGTGTTCATTCGGATAAAAAGGATGAACAAAAGAAAAGAACATCGGTTCTATGTAGTTTCAAAATAAAATTTGTGCTTTTTTGTTGCTGTTGTGTTATCTTGCTTGCTGGAATTATCGCTTTAGTTTTCCCACGAGATCCAGATTTTACCCCAGATTTGAATAATTTAAACATCGATGGAGTTGATTTATCTGAAGGTGGATTTCTAAAAATGAGTTTTCCTTTGAATTTTCAAAATGTTAATTTTCTTCCTTTAACTATTCTTGAACTCAAAGCACAAGTTGATTTTGAAGATTTTATTATTGACTTGAATATAGATGATAAAATTGAAATGGGTATTCGAGGAGAAGGAAATGGAACAGCACTTTTATTCCTTGATTTTTCAAATACTTTTGGTGCTTTAGGTCCTATTTTAGGACAATGTACAGTTGGTTTAATTGGAGATATTGATCCATTAATTGGTACTCTTTCAGGAGAAGCGCTTGCAAAATATTTAGGTATAGAAGCTTCTGCGCCAATTGATCCATCAAAATTTGAACTTGGATGCCCACTTGTTAATGAAGAAGAGAAGCGTTCTTTGTTATCTTGGGTGAATGAAGAACACTTGAATTCTTCTTTAGTTTCTATTGGTGCTCAAAAGTATTTTGGTGAGTTGATGGAGATGAAGAAAACTCTTTAGGAGTTGTCGCAATATTTTGAGCTGGAGAAGAACTTATTTTTAATTTGTATTATAGTTAGTGCATTAATTATTTACTCTATCATTATTTTGAAGGAAGTAAGTAAAGAGTTAAAAAAAGAAACGGAGTTTTATAGATGTTTTGTTTTATCTTCATTTCTTAATAAGGTATACTTTCAGTTTTGTATCAGGTTAAGAAAATGATCACATAGTTTTCCAGCTACTAATAGTTTAACTAGAACTTTATACTTTGTCATTTAGTATTTCTACATGCTAAAGAAAAAAAGTGGGTCACAAATACAGAAAATGCGTGTCCTTCTGAAATAAAGCAGATATCGTGTTGAGAGAGGAAGAAGAAATAATATGAAAGGAAAACAAATCATAAGTTTGGTGATATTTTTGTGAGCTCTATTACCTTTTAAAGGCTGTTTTATTGAATCATTAAACAGGATACTAGACACAGGCAAATGCTGTAGGAGATATTTATTTCTTTTCTGAAGTGAAAAAGAAAACTACCCATGAGATGATTTTAAATATAAGATGCTTTTAGATATATATTTTAGTTAATATTTATGTAATATGGTAGAAATATCTAGTATTAAAACTGTTTATGCTTGAAGTTATAGACTAGAAAATTGTACGCATTGCACGTGGAGCGCAGATGGTTAATTTTGCAAGTTCAACCGTATTATTCGTGTTTATTGGATTTTATTCTTTAAAAGAGTACTTAATCGTGCCCTCATTGCAGATTTAAGCTCATATAGAACAACAAGCTTCGGTTGAACTCAATCCGGGACTACAATTATTACTATTGCGGTTTCGCAAGATAATGCTTGTCGATAGTAATGCAGCATTGTGTCAATTGAGGTAGGCCCTACTAAGCCAGTCCATATTCTATTCGTCTTTTTTTTTCAAAAGGAAATTTCGCGGAAAAACATAAATATAATTAGGTAACAATCCACAAAGTGAGTGTCACAGAATCAAGTGAATACCTAATTGTGTTTTTTTTACAAAATTTTCTTTCATTTTGTCACTAGAGGAAGAATGTGCCAATTCGATTCGGAACTCGTAGGACCACTGCTATACTTTTGTTAAGGTGTCAATGAAAAGACTGAACACTCCAATTTACATATTATAAAATAGAAAAAAAATATTATTAAAATCAGTAGTAGCTGTTTCTTCAAAGTTTTTGCAAGAACAGTTACCATCATAGGGGAAAGCACTCAAACAAGGGAATTGCCAATAGGTCCGTGAATAAATCGTGTTCTTGAAATGTATTTTGCAGTTAGGAAGTAAATCTTAATTTTGATATTATAATTTTTTTGATCACATTCCTTGTTTGTCTAGAACTTGATTCATTTTACGATTTTGCAAGAATCTGTCGTATATTTCACTTGCACCTCTAGGAGAGAAAGTTTGCTGAAATATCCTTTGTATTATTTCAAGTAGTAACAATCGGTATCCAGATGTTATGTCCCAGTCCTAAAATAACGAGTAGCTAATTAAGCGACATGGAATAAACTAGATTTCATTGAAAATTTCCTTGCTTATGAACTAAAATCGTCGCGAAGTATTTCTGAAATACCCTTGAACTTTAATTGACAATAATTTAATTTTTACTGAAATGACGCTTACACTTTGCCATACATAAAAGCGAAAAATTGGATCCAATTTGAGGGGTTTTCTTCAAAGTTAGATTGAACCACCTTTGATAAGTTGAGAAAAAAGTCAAAGCCGGGTTTTCTAAGTAAAAAAACTTTACTTCCCTGAGCTTAAGTATTTTACCTTTATTACGAGTTGTGTTATGACTGGGATTATATAGGTAGCTTAATAGTCCCACTCTATATCTTATGCCAAAGAAGCACGCGATATGTTAAAGGTTATATTTTGAGATTTTGAAATTTAGTATAATCACAGAAACTTCATTTGCATTCAGATATTATAAACTTGAGACAAATCAGAAAAGTATCTATCTTTTTTCACTCTATGTAATAACCATTGTCTGCATGCTTAGAAAACTCTCACTCTTCTAAATTGCGTTATAAGATGGTAGGATTACATTCTCTGAAGAGAAGAACCGATAGACAGAGAAATATCCTAAAGCAAATTTATTGATGCCAAGAAGTTTGAATTATCTAGTGTATTAGTTGATGCTCCACTATTTTAAGTACCCCACCATGGGGATACTCAATAGAATTATACATTTTCTCCCCTATCTTTCATGTGGTTTCCAATACCAAGGCAATTATCTAACGACGATTGTAATTCTACATCGTCAATGTATTTAATTAAAATTAATTATCGGACTTAGGGATCTAGTAAGAAAATGCAAAGATTTTATATTTGCACTTAGAAGCTAATTTTGAGGATGTTGGCTTAGAAATATTTGATCTACCGAATTTCCTGACACAATACGGTAATTTGCAATGGTGGAAAACATGCTTACTATAGTGAAGGAGGTTTTTTTGGACACTCTATTGAAGTAATATATAGACCTAGGGTCAAATGGTAAAGACAAAATGAACTATGTTAACATCTTTGTTCGAAACTGAATATTCACTGACTGTGCAATAAGATGTAGAATTGCAGGCTAAAGATACAAGTTGTGACCATTTATTCCATTTCATCAGCAAAACATAGATCGCAGTTATGTAGTATGATTAATAGTGCTCTTCAGAGGGTTGGGCGTGAAAAGATTATATCAATAGACAGAGTTTATGCATGTAGCAGTAAAAGAAAATTCCACAGAGAGGGTTCAACCACTCATTAAGGTGTAATGTAGATGTATGAAATAATGTCTCTACTTCTTTAAGTACGATGTATCTGAAAACACTCAATTAGTTACCCTTACTATTATTTGCTTAGATGTATAAGACCTATAATACTAAGTTATACAGGCATATCTACCTGAACTTTTATCTAATAAGATATACTTAAGACAAAAATATAAGTAATCTCTACAAAAGTAATAAATGATAGATTTTACGAGTAAGCTGATTGTGAAGGAAGAGATTCAACAAATATTGTACTATTCACATCGCAATTTAAATATTCCATTTAAACGATGTGTATCCGAAATAATTATTTGTTTCACGTAAGGGATTTGACACTTTGAAGGATTTTGAACAAGTATCGAGATCTGCTAAATCCTGGTAAAAGCGCTCCAAAATCTTTACGACCCACTCAACCTAACAAATATAACAATAAGAAATGAATAAGATAACACACAGAAACTAATTGTGAAAACTAAAGAAAAAATATCAGGAACCCAATGGATTAAACCCAAAATTTAGATTAATACTCAACTTTCTTTGCCAGAGTTGGCTCTAGGGTTTTTTGTTTAGCCAAGTTAACAAGAAACAAAAAACCATGTGAATTAAAACACTATTTGGATGCTACAGAGAATCTACATACCACGTTCGTGAATGAACACATGAAGCTCCTCATCGTTGTTAAGATTATTAGTTGGAAAATAAGTGCCAAAATAACAGAAAAAATTGTTTTTGACAATTACTGAGAACGAAATTGCCATGAAAAATGCCTGATATCAAGACATGGCCATTTATGTGATATTAACAAATATAGAATCGTTCAATAAAAAGTAATCAACCATAAATAATACAATCTTAAACAAAACTGCAAAGAAACTGATAAGAAAGCAAGATATAGGAAAATTCAATCCAAATAGAAACAAGCATTTTGCAGCAGCTATGACCTTCCAACAATACAAGATGATAGCCCTCATTACTAGGTTTTATACGTGTTTTCTTGGTAAAGAGAAAAAAACAATATTTGACAACGAAAATTAATTTGATAAAATCCTTAACTAATAATTTAAAACTCTTGACACTGTAATCTATAGTGCAAAGTATATATCAAGGTATCTCCACAGTTGCTATTGCCAGATAACATTCCAAAATCTCCAACAGGGATATTGTTCAAGAAAATTTCAATTAAACCTCAGAGTAAATACCCAAGAAAATACTAAAAATAACTTAATTTGCAGTTCTAAGGAGATACTGTACAGATACAGGACTGAAGTTCAACTTGACTAGAAATCCCACGAGATTACCCTTCAAGATGGTAACCTAAGAGAGAACTTAAACACCATATAAATCTCATAAAGTTCCTTCACCAAAAAAATAACACATAGATCAGAGATTTCTATATTTTATATTTTGAATGCAAAAAATAGAAGAACAGAAAAATAAATTAGCAGGTCTTCACTATAGATTAAATGAGCGAAAAACTTAATAATAGTTTGAATCATGAAATAATTTTCATTTTGGTAATGTGATACTATTCCAGCAACTATGGAAAATATTTTGAAATGCTGCTAGCAGATGAATCGAAGCTAGTAACAGATGAATTAGCTTCATTTTTTTGACTACGAATCTGTTTGTAAGAAATTAATCAGGCTAAGGTACTACCTGCAACACATTTTGATTTGTTGAGCTTGCATTAGGTTGGGTTTCATATTAAGTATTTTTCCTTGTTATATCAAAATTAATATTATTGCAGCATTAGTCTATATCCAGACAATAGAATCTATGTTGTTTTATAATAAGTGAAATGTGTTTTTTATGTGAGCATAGTTTTCGAGAATACTGTCTTGATTCTCATTCTCGGCTTGGTTTTGATTAAGCATTCGAGAATAGTTCAAGAACGATTAGGGACAATCGCATTTCATGTACAACCAACAGCACCAAACTTAGAATCGGTAACAAAACATTGTTATCGATATTCTTTTGATATGATTATTTCATTATGTATAATAAAACGTGTATTCTAGGAAATACCTTACCAATACTTTAACAGGATAGTATTACCGATATTGGAAAATATTGTATAATTGTGAAAAGTATTGGCAGTTCGAAAGATGAAGAACTGTATTTCTATTTTAGCTGTACAAATGTATCCTAATATTGTATTTAATAAAGCTCTTTTTAAGACAGTTACAGTAGTTCAAAAAATACTTTGCACAAACAATAAGATAAAAAGAAAGTAATGAGAAATTTTCAGGGTTCGTATTCATACCAAGAACAATATCCTTCTGCCTTTCCACCTTTCAACCACACTCGATTCTATAATCCTGTTTTTGATCAAGACCTGAACAGAGAAAATGGAGAGCTCTGGAAAAAAGAATCCTTTCCAAGAGCTGATGGGCGCTCACTAAGTGGGATTAGTAGGTTTACATCATCTGCATATAGAGTTGGTGGAGGAGCTCGCAAAAAAGATAAAGCGAAAAGAAAAATCTGTTCACTTTGTGATTGTAAAGGTAAGAAAAAGTGGTTTTGCTGTTGTTTCTTTCTACTTCTTGTATTCGCAGCATTTTTATTCCCTCGAAGTCCAGATTTTACCCCAGATTTGAACAATTTAAACATTGATGGAGTTGATTTATCTGAAGCTGGATTTCTAAAACTGAGTTTTCCTTTGAGCTTTCAAAACGTTAATTTTCTTCCTTTAACTATTTTTGAATTCAAAGTACAAGTTGATTTTGGAAGTTTTCTTATTGATGTGAAACTAGAGGATAAAATTGAATTGGATATCAAGGGAGAAGGAAATGGAACAGCATTATTGTTTCTTAATTTCTCCAATACGATTGGTGCTTTAGGTCCTATATTAGAGCAATGTACAGTTGATTTAATAGATGATATTGATCCACTTATTGGTGTACTTTCAGGAGATGCGCTAGGAAAGTACTTGGATATAGAATTGTCTACACCAATACATGCTTCAAATTTTACACTTGGATGTCCATTAGCTGATGGAGAAGAATAAGTTTTATAAATGGCTGAAAAGTAAGGAAATGGTAAACGTTTCTTTGAGTTGTACTGGAGTATAAATATTCTATAGTTTCTTGATGGTGATGTGGAAGAAGATTAAGTGCTTCTTGAGTAAACTGGAATAAAATGTTTAGGTTTAGTTTTATTATTTCTTATTTGTGGTAAAATAGTATTTGTTGTATATATCATGAATAGAGCTAATTATTAAATAAGGATAAAAAACACACAAACCTAGCTTATTTAGTTTTATTATGTCTACACTGAAGTAAAATATTTCTATTTTTCTTTGCTGTGATATTTTTTATTCTAACTATACTAAGCAAACACATAGTTTTTACAGCATTTAATGAGAACTACGTTTTTCGAAGAGATGGGAATTAATGAACCATCATGCTTTGAAATCTACTTGATGTAACCACGATTAAAGTTAAAACTGACAAATTTTAAAACATTTGAGTATCTTGATTACAATCTCTATGTGCATGAAATTTTGTTTTCCAGTATGGAGCTTAAGCTCTATAAGATTAAAGAATTGGTATAAAAGGTTCAATTTTATTTTCTTGTTACTTTTTTTGCAAACAATAATAGAAACTGCGCTATTAAGAATATTTATCCAGATGGTTAAGCTAAAAATTTTTCGAGTTCTTATTATGAAATTACGGATGAGAGATTGTTGGTGTTTTAGGGATAATATAGTTAAAGCCTACTTTAGGATGCTTTTCCTGTTTTACCTAAATGTATGGAAATAAGTAGAATATACATATTCGTGGTCGGTTTCATGTTGGTATATTCCTCCCTTAAGTGAACCATAAATACTAAAAGAAATACAAACAAACTCTTTCATATTTCATTGTCAATACAGATGGAAACTTGGAGCCAATAATAAGCTCAAAATATTCATGGAAGACCTCATCTGGGATAAAGATGTACAAGCTTGTATTACTTTATAAAGTACCGTCACAATATTTTTCGAAACAAGAGTATGACTTGAAAAGGTTAATCTATTTCTATGCTTTAGGTTGATATTCTTTACGCCATAATTTGCAAGCTGTTGCAATTTTTATGGTAACAGAGTTTTAGTGTTGGTTCCTTCTTATATACTAATTTCTTCTGAGGTTTCCCTTAGAGAGTATATATGATTTCACCAATTGCAATCATTACGTAGAAAAATAGGTAGGCATTTCCCTAATTTATCTGTTAGTATAAACTTACAGAGAATCGAATTGGATTTATGGTTTTATTTGTTCTTGGTGAGCTAGACTATACAAGAAAAATTGAAACAATAGAACTGATGTATTCCAGGAATACAATAAAAGATTGATTTTTTAGTGAAATTTAAGAAAATATCTTGAAGTCTTATCTAAAGTTCTCTTGCAATGACTTCTACAGTCAAGGAGTCTTGGAGATATAAGTAAAGATACTCTTGCCTCAATTTTTTCTTAGATGCAGATACAACTCTAGACTATCCTCGGCGTGTTGATTTTATCAATCTGTTAGATAGAGGGAAAGCTAAAATCATAACGTACAGGTGAGCTTAAGAAATCAGCGTCTGTTGAGTCATATATAAGTTCTTGTCCTGGTTTTTATTTGTTGTGTGGTATTTCTCCCCGCCTCTACTTGATCTTTGTTTCATGGAATATCTGAATCTGATTATTGTACTTTGACTAAGTTATTATCTTATCCAGATACGTTTTATTTGTCAGCAGGTAAGTGTGTTCTACCTTAGACTAATTCGGAACTTCAACCAAGTTCATCTTCCGTTTATACATATATTAGGTAGAGTTCTTCCTTGCATTGCAGACTATAGCATCACACATGGCTTGAAAGTTAAAACTAAACAAAATGAAAATTGTGAATGCATGGAACTGACAGAATTCTGCGAGATATAGTGAACATAGGATTTCTATTTATTGACCCGATTGATTTATATAAGAGGAGTACCTTTTGCATTTAGAATTTTTTTCTCTCAGTAGGTCTTAATACCGGTTCTATCTTGACCAATAATATTGATAATTGGTTAGTATTATCCTTATATTCTATAACTACTAGACAAAGAATCAAGATAATCGAAACTTCAAATCATAATTTATTCAAATTGAAGAAATAGCGAATCTTCGGAATTTCCTTATAAATATAGCAATTTTCTTTTCGGAAGGATTAGTAAATAGAGGTAACACATATTGCAATATCCTGAAGTTGAACACCTTATCAACGATCTTATTACTTTCTTTGCTATTGTTTCATAAAAGTGAAATTTTTTCGAGCTGCTTAATAGGACTTGTGTAGCAGAATAGATAGAAGTTAATTTTATAAATAAAAATCACAATGCCATAATTATTTTCTAAAACTAGTATTGATATGGTATCCAAAGTTCAAACTCCAGAAGCCAAGATTTAAAACAAATTTTTTAAGTAGATATTTAATAATCTCCCGACCCTTTGCGTTTCTCACAGGTAACAATTTTTTTTGCCTCTCAGCACAATAGTGTATTTCCGCGATGAATACAGAGTACAGACAACTTTGTTTATTAACATGCGAAGGACCATTCTTAGTTCAAATAACTATTGTTTCATTCTTACTCAGCTGAGCGAAGCAGTAGATGTCTTTCTATCGAGTTTTTGCTTCGATACATTTCTAAGTAAAATCATGGTTTAAATGCTTCAAAGGGGTGGCATTTGATCAGATCCTACGCTTGATCTTTTTAAATAAATATTCATGACTTGAAATGTGACTTATGCAAATGTAGAAGTTAGGTATTAACGTAGAAATTAGATAGCTACATAACGGCTGAACTATCACATTCTACTCTTAATTAGTAGAGCATAGCTATTTCTAGATCATGCTGGGGGAAATTTTTTAGAACAACATTTCGTAAAATGCGAATACATTTTTATACAAAACTTCGCAGATTTTATTCTAGAAATAGAATTCCTTGTCATTTCCCACAAGAATATTTATGCTTTATTTACTTAGAATCATTGGCGGATGGGGAATAATAGATTGTAGAAGTCTTTTAATTTCTTACTCAAACTCAGGAATTGATCCTGTTTAATGTAGTGGGCTACAGAGTAGATTAATTGGGGCTACACTGGTAAACAGTCAGAGCCTACTGCCTAGATTCAAGTAAAAAATTCTTAAATCGTTTCATCAGAAAAAAAGTTTACTTACTCAACATAACGTTTAACTAGAATTCTCGAAGGTAGTTAAGATATGTGTACTTTGTAATAAACTTAAAACTAGTTATGGCGTTTAAAAAGTTGCATAGGCATAATTCTTACTAAGCCCACCTCATAAACTCAGGGTTTCATACAAGATTAACGGAAGTATGGCAAATGACAATTACGGTTTCCCCTGAGCTGGTTTGTATTATCAAATCAGTCTGTCGGAAATATTGTTAGAATGATTGACAACATGATTACTCTTGCTAGGACAGATGAGTTAGAGTTAGCCTTAGAATTAAGAAAGAGTAATAGAATGCGCATCAAGATACAACCAGTAGAACGGCTCTTAAGCCTTGGCCAAAAGACGCCGTGCATTAAACATTTTCTTTGATGCCTTCTCGGCTACATCATTGCAAAACATGTTGAATGGATATAACCAATCATCTAAACATACTTTCATACTAGAACATTTTCAGGTATTCTAATCTGTTGTTTGAACATGGTGAATGATGGTTTAGTTGAAGTTGAGAAAATAGGTTTTAACACGTGTTGCTGTAACCTGCCCAATTTAAGTGCAGTATCAGCATTTTTACCACGTTTCATAGCTTCATAGTGACTAAAATATAATTGGCGGCCCTTTATCCTGATTTAACAAGCTTCCAAGAATTACTTAGCTACTGCTCGTAATGCCATGTGTGTAAAAATATTGTTCACATATGGTATATTATGCTTCATGGCGAAGGTTTGCCAGGAGAGAAGTCATATATGTGCACATTTACCCAAGACTCAGATACTTTGGCTTAGAATAAACACTTGTGATTCTCTTCTCGTCATTGGTTTAATTGTATGTTATCACTGTGTGCGTTGTAACGACTTCTTCCAGATCTAGCCCCAAAAAAATCTCATAAGGATTCTGAGTAATTCTCAAACCAATATTTCTTTATCTTTATCTTTTTCTCTATTTGATAGTTGAGTTAATTCACCCCATTTGGTCAACAATAGTACATTCTTAAAAAAAGTGCATCCTTTATCTATTCTGTTAGAATTACAAAAGAATAATTCAATTATTAATATAGTGTGCAAACAATAATGTAGAAAGCCGTTAATTATACTTGAGTACGATACAAATAATTAATTATGTTACTTCAAGGTATAATATAGGAACAAAATTTGGAAGATTCGGGGAATTTGTGATCGCATAAACTGTATTAAACTCTTCGGAAGTATAAATATATTCTGTATTGTGCTTAATAAAACACTCTTTTGTTGTAGAAAATTAACCCGAAATAAAAATAAACTATAGAAAGTAAAAAAAAAGTTACAATGAAGTCAACACACAATGGATATTCTTACCAAACGTCACATCCTCCTGGTCTACAAGGTTTTAACACTAATAGAAGTCAAAATCCGATTTTTAGTTCTGGCATGGAACGGAAAAAGAGCGAATTGTGGGAGCAACAATCCGGGCAAAAAGTAGATGTAGTAACAGCGGGTGACAACCATAGCCTAAAAGGACCAGGATATGAATTTGGTATGGTTCCAATACAAAATCTAAAGGAGAGAAAGAATAGCAAGGTTCTTTGTACTTGTACAAAGAAAAGGATGTATATTTGCTGTGGAATTTTGTTCTTTGTGGCTGGATTAGTTGGGTTACTATTCCCAAGAGATCCAGAATTTACCCCAGATTTAGATAATTTAAGTATAGATGGAGTTGATCTTGCTGATGGAGGATTTCTTGAAATGAGTTTTCCTTTAAGTTTCCAGAATATTAATTTTCTTCCTTTAACAATACTTGAGCTTAATGCAGAAGTTGATTTTGAGGATTTTGTTATTGAACTAAATCTAGCAGAAGAAGTTGAGATGGATATTAGAGGAGCAGGAAATTCAACAGCATTATTATTTCTTGACTTTTCAAATACTCTTGGTGCTCTTGGTCCTATTCTAGGTCAATGTACAGTTGGTTTATTATTTGATGTCGAACCGCTTGTAGGTAGATTATCTGGTGATGCACTTGCAATTTACTTGGGTGTTGAAGCTTCTACTCCAATTGATCCATCTACTTTTGAACTTGGATGTCCACTTGTTGATGAAGAAGAAAGAACTGCGTTATTGTTGTCGATGACTGAAGAGCAATTGAGTTCATCTTTAGTTTCCATTGGTGAAGAAGGACATTTGGAGGAGTTGATGGCAATTAAGAGAAGTCTTTAGAGTTATCGAAAAAAATATTAAGTTTCTTTATTACATGCAGTTAAAAAGGATAAATAGTAAATATATTTATTTTGAGAAAAGTTTAATTAACAGCTTAAGTGAAGGATAAACAAAATATAACATCGAGTTTTATTTAAGTTATTTAAAAAAAACTAGAGAATCTGCTTTTTGTTTTTGTATTCTTACATGTGAGTTATAACAAAGAAAATAGATTTTGCGCTACAAAATCCTGTTGCTGAAATACTTCGAACAGTCTAATGAATCAGTTTCTGCTTTTACCAAAGAAATTAAGTTATAATTCGGCTTCTTGTTTATAAAGGAATAAATAAAGTTTTGCTCCTTTTATCTTAGACACACATTAACATGCAGTAGACAATAATCTACTATCTTGTTTTCAGCATTTACTGACTAACTATTTAAACAATTTCTTACATTTTAATTCACAAGTGATACAAATTTGTATTTTTAATGTCTTCTTAATATTAAGAACCACGTACTGAAAGCTCGAGAACAAAATTAACTAACAATTTAGGCTTAACTCTAAGTATCAATAATCATGCTAAGATTGGGAACAAACGTACTATTACAGTTCTCTTCACAGCCAAAAAAATCTGTCAAAAAGAAACTCTTCAACTTGTAGCTTTCTAAAAAAATCAGTCCATAGATGATTTCTAGCGTTATATAGACTAACAGCATTGATTTCGTCTTCACTTAGCAGAACAATATTTAGCCAAACTGGGTCGTGTTCATTCTGAACCTTTGTTGCAAAGTTTTTCATCCAAACATAATTGTTTCCTTGAACTAGTTTCAAGCTCATATATTTGCTAGATTTTAAGTAAATATCAATTATTTTCCTTCGCGAGAATATGATTCTTGCAAATGCTTTGAATAATAAAATTTCTTGAATATTATTTTCACCATTGATAAGCATATTAAAGACTCTAACAAAACTGTTTATTGTCCAATAACTAGTATGAACAAATAAAATATCTGATTTAGAAATTGCTTTAATGTTTTCTTGATTGCATATTGGTGGAAGCAACTCAGGAACTATAAACAAAGATTCCTCTTTTTCTACTTTGAAAATAATAAAATTTTTCAAAGCTAATCCTAATATATATTGTTTCTCTTTATCATTATATTCTTTTAACAATAAATTAAATAAATTTATATGTATTTTTCCAGTATCAATATATTTTCGATATAAAGGAAAATGAGGTAGATCTATTCTAAATGCAAGTTGTTGAAAGCTTGGATCACGAATAAATTTTCCTAAAGCTTGAGCCAAAAAAGAAGGTGCGAAAAAAATGTAATTTTCACTATCTGCAACATTTAGCACAGGGAAGTAAGATATTGTTCTAGCTTCAGCATAAACTTCAAGCATAGCTTTTGAATCTTCCTCTGAAAAATTACAAGTTCTTGCTTTAATCTTAAAGTCCTGAACAGTCATATAATTCCTTTCCTCTCTGCAATGATCAAGGAATAAGATACATGCAGTTCGAAGAGAAAAGTCAGCTCTAAAATAACCTGAGTGCCAAAACTTGTGTTTTATCAGTTTTGCTTCTGTCGAGTTTGGACCTTGAGAATTATCTATATAATAAAGTTGGTGTTTTCCTGGTGCTTCTAATAAAATAGGTTTTCGAGATAATTGGTTCAAAAAGGTATTGAATTTTTTGTTAGTTCTGTCCAAATATTTTTTATTATGTTTTCTCAAAAACACATCTAAATGAGTGCCCACAAACAAAATTCCTGCTCTAGGCGCAACCTTTAAAATACTTTCACACCAAAACTACAAATTTTTCATATCTCTTGAAAGTTTTGTCAAGTTGAAAATAATAATATAAACAGCGTTAGAATTCATAAAAATAGGATGCACAGAAGAAAATATTTCCTGACCTCCAAAATCTAAAACGCGAAGAAAAAGATTCCTAGAATGAAAATTGTTGTTGTCATGAGCAAAATAGTTTATGAAATTTTCAGCAGCTAAAGTTCTTTGAATTAACTCTTTTTGAAAAGGTAAATCATATATTTCCTTTTTAGTTTTATTTTCTTGTTGTTTTGCTCTCACTGCAACCGCGTTTCTAACTCTTTGAACACAGAGTTGATACTTTGTAGTTGGTTTTATTTCCTTAGTTCGAAAGACAACTTCAAGAATACGTGTGTCATTCAATACAAGTGTAGAAGGATTATATTTTTGAAAATTTTTTCCACAGAGTGTTCTTAAAAGCGAGGTTTTACCAGCTTGTGCATCCCCTAAACTATAAATTGTCAAAAAGTACACCCATTAATATAACCTGGTTTTCACGTATGTCTTGCAGCACATCGTATTTTTTTTCTAATGATAAAGCAAAGGTATTTTCTCGGTTTGGCTTTGAACATTTTGAAGCAAATCTCATGTTATTTGATTCAAAGAGAATCATTGAAGGATGATTGACAACTAAATTTTGGATATTCTTTACACCATTGGTATCGATATTTTGCAACCTAGAATATTTAAACACTAAATAGTACCAGAAAGTGCAAATACGATGTGCTTTACTTAAATACTTGGTGATAATATTTGTAGATATGTTATTAGGTTCCGAAATATCTGCAAGCTCTCTTATTCTAAGAAGTGAAGATTAAGGCAAAGTACGTTAGATGCTCTAAGTTTTCACACGAGGAAATTAACCTAAGTAAGTGTTTAAACTGTTTTTCAGACCATTTATTTTCCATAAGTCTAAAATAAAATTAAATTTAGAAAGCTACGTCAAATGTGTCATATTCTGGAGTTGATAAGATAACCTAAAAAGAGAAACACGACCTTCTGTTGAACAAAGTGACATCCTATGAATAATTATTACATAATTATAATACTGAAACCTTTTAATGTTCCTTACATTAGATATATTTGAAAGAGTTTTAATGTTCTCGGCACTAAGAGTACATTCCCAAAGTCTAAGTACATTAGAGAAAGGATGAAATACTCTAGAGAAACAATATTGGGGAAAGATATGAACAGTATTTCTAAGTCAGTATCCAGTTTTCTAAGGGCTATGTTTCTCAAACTAATATCATAAGAAAGAAGCGATTACTGTAAGGAAATGACTTCCGTGTTTGTTTCTAAAGTCGTAGTAAAATCTTGTAACTCTGATGATAATTTTTCCTTATCCTTGAAAAACCTTAAACTCTTGTTAAAAATAAGAATATTACCCTTCTTACCAGAAACTCCATTTGTGTTTTCTGTTCTTATATTGTTTCTCTATAGTCTTCTTCCACATTTAATAAAGTATTCCTATCGTTATAATTTCCTGCAATACTTTTTCCAATCCCCGTTCCCAAAAGACAATTAAAAAGAACCAACTATTATTTCTTAACGATGGAACCGTAACTTACCGGAATAAATTTATATTCAAAATCAGTAGCTTGGCAGTACGGTAATAGAGGGCTTACCGTAAGACCTTCTACGGTAAGATACGGTATATCGTCTCTACCGTTGGGTTTCTTGAAAAGGGAGACCTGTCTCGTACTTGTTAGATTTCTCGAAAAAAGACTTGGTGAATTCTCGAAACAAAATAAATCTCTAGAAAGAATGATTTAGTATAAGTTTTAGTATACAAGAGATATACCATTCAAAAGCTCTTTCCTTTCTTATTCTTTCTATATACTTTCTATTGGTTTTATATAAATTATTCCAAAGAAAATAAACGAAAATTTCACAAGACAACAACAATAATTCACAAGGAAAACCAAGAATGGACTCTAACTTGGTTTATACTTTGTTTCACCAAGCTTTAAGTACCTCATTCGAAAGATATCTTCATTTACTACATCTTGATAGCTAACAACATTGCTTTTTATTAAGTTAAATTCTGGCTTTGCGCACTTTAAATCACAAAATTGGGAAGAAAATATTGCACATCAATACTTGCTGCAGCAAAAACAATTTTTATCAGTCAATACTTCGTCTTTTCAAAACAAAAAATAGCAAAATATTTTAAATGATAGTTCTCAAGATTTTATAGCTTTTCGATTTTCTTTACTTGAAAATACTAGTGCTAAACTACGTATTTCTATATTTAAAAAATATTAGTCAATTTCAAGTCATATTTTGATTTCTCTTGTATCTCGCTTAATTTTTATGTAAAGCACTATTGTAATCTATAAGACTTATTTCACATTTTTTTTCTAACCGCTGTTCTTTAGTTTTTTTGTGTTTGAGAACTGGAAGATACTTTTCTACTCTGTTCTTTTCACATCATCCTGAATTTTAGAACAATTTCTAAATAATTACAAAGATCATTTCTCAACGAATTTTTTGAGATATAAAAAACAAAGCACAATTTTGGAAAACTCTTTCAAATATCTTCGTAGCCATAAAAGATAATATAGGGTATGAAAAGAATAAATTCGTGTAGAACGCAAAATATCACCAAAATATGGCATATCCATATTATATCGATCAGAAAGCGACGAAGAAAAAGGTTATACTACTTCTGTAAATAGTCAAGGTTAAGTATTATATTCAAGTTAGGCCTAGTGGTAAACAATAGTTGTTTATGGCTTTTGTTATTGCGGGGTGCTGAAAACTTTATCAACGATTTTTTAAAAATGCAGTATAGTGGCCATATAATCAACAATACCTTTTCAACTCTTCTACAAAGCTCAAAGCATATTTCAAACATAAGTTATTACTTACTCACATAAGAATTTAGAGGATTAAGACAATATAAAGCATAAAAAACCACGATTACAGAAAAAAACGTATATGGTATTTGTTAGTTTTTGTCACGAAATCTTCCTCAAAATAAATATTATCACCCACAATCTATTTCACATTGAAAAAATCTTTCCAACCATGTGTCTTGTCAGGGTATTTGATAATGATAAGTACTTTAAACCCTAAAAAAGGCTAATTTTAAGGGTCCTTTTCACTAAGTTTAGAGATCTCTAAAAAAACATACATTCAAACGTAATATCATGAAAAACAACTCTATAGATGATCTGATTCTTCTCAGATCCTAAGAATGGACAATACCTAACTTCTCAAACCTTTTCTCAGGATATTTTTTCTCTAGTTAACTATAACTGAGCTAAACTTCACTCAGAAAAGTCAAATGTTCAAAATCTGCACATCTGAAAATACGAAATCACTCAGTTTTGCTATAATCCCCTAAATTTTCGTACTAGGTAGCCCCAAACAACTAAAAAACATGACTTGTAACCTTTAATTCTGTTTTTTAGGATATTTTTAAGTTTTTTTAAGAAAGGTGGATATTGGGCTAAAATGCTGTTTTTTTAAACTTCAATCCGTGTAATACCTCGAGAAATATTCGTCTAGAGCCCAAACAGACCCCACCAGTCAAAATAACGGATCAATTTTAGTCTAGAAACAGGTTTATTTGAGAGCTGGGGTATTCTATATGGACTTCCTGACAATGTGTCGTATTTCCAAGATCTCAGAAACTTTGGAAAAGGATTCCCTTAAATATTAAATATCTCTGAATGGGTGATACCAAATAACAAAACATCCTGAGAAATGGAATTCAACCATAGGCATGGATGATTTAGGGTACCTCCGAGTTTTGTTTGAAGAAACTCCAAGAACTTCCCTATTAACCTCAGCAATAGTTATTTCGCTTAATTTAACTTTACTCCAAACTCAACTTTAAACTAGTCAAAACTGAATTTTTATGGGACAAAAAACTTAAAATTGAACTGTAACCTTATCTCAGATCAATTTGCAGAAACTTAAAATATAAAAAAATAAAGTTTGAAGTGTTTTTTGGTCTTAATTATAAAAAATTTTGTCATATTATTGCAAATTTCTATGTAAAAACACATGTTTTTTTTAACTTTTACATATGATAAATGCTTAAGAGTACATATAAATTGACATGGCAAATGCCAGTATAAACTAAGGAAGGTCTATGTTTTTAGTTTAAGAAAAGTCATATTGTGGTCGTTCTTATATCGTATTTTCAACAAAAAAGTGATGTTTTTGTTTTTCAAAGTTAAATTGGTTCAACTTTTATTTAAATAAGGCAAATGATATCATTCTTAAAGATAAAACATATATTGTTAATGATGTAACTTATATATTTTAAATCTAAGTAAAATGTATTTATAAACTTTCCTACTTTAGTTACAGCTATATTTTTTTTACTTATTGGTTTTGGCAGCGGTATATAAGAACAAACAACCTATGAATAGGGTTAACGTTACTATTGTTCTTTAATAAGAAGATTTCACCTATAGATTTTGGCGAACCAAAATAGGGTAACTTTCGACTGAACCAATAAAATTGAAGCAAATAAGCAGAAGAAAGAAGGATGAAAATGAACGCGATCCTGACTATCTTCGAAACAGAAGTTGACATTTCCCAAAATATATCCAAGTTAAAGATGAAAATCGAAGCAAGCAAGATAAAAGAAGATTTAAAACCTCTCAAACATATTCGAGTTAAAAATGGATATCAAAGAAAAATTAAGGATGTAGTTATATTTTGTATTTTGATGTATGGAGCAAGTTTTAGAGTTTTTGCTAATGAAATTTAGATTATACTAACAACATATCTGACTGCAAAGTCAAATGTGTTCTCCAAGAACAAAGATTGGTACTTATTATGACTATATCCCACATACTTGCTGCCATTTTCTCAGCTTACAAAAGGTTGCAAAACTGTTCCATAGAAAAAAACGAAGTTTAAAATATTTATTTGTTTTTTCTTATTTATTAGGCTTTTCCGACAGGAGTGGATAACCGCGCTGAAATAGTTGCAAAAAGTTATAAAACACATAAACAGTTTTTATTTCCGAAGTGAACCAAAAAAAATAGAAAATGACAAAAAAAGAAAGAAAGCGAAGAAAATACGAATCAGAACCCTATTAGCACTCTCTCACCACTCTCACTCAGTACTCAGAGCTCATCCGTTGCACCTTCGCCACTTGTGTATGAGCTGTCTCAAGAAGTCAATATCAACAACTGTTTGGACTCTCCAATTCAAGACCCTGGTCCTGTTGAGAAGATAATATGAAAAAGAAAAGGAAACCCTGAGAAGATATCAAGGCAAAAAAGAAGCGAGTGGTACGGCTATTACCATGACGCTGGACCAAGTGGATTTAAAATATGTAAGGTGTGTAAGGCATAAGCAAAGCATGCCACTGGAAGACGGGCCGCAAGTTTGAAATGTCACATCAAGAAACAGTGCAAGCTAACTGGAATTATTTACAAGAAAAAGATTGTGGATTACTTGTCAACGTTAAGTCCTACTCAATTATTTGGTCACAATAGCTATCAAGATGGCGACTATGGTGTTCCAATGTAGGAGTTAAGAGAGAAGCAACTGATATGTATGAAGAAAAGTAAGCTGCGTTTTAACTTTTTTCTCGGCCAGAGTTCGTAGACATCATAAAAGTTTTCCTCCCAAAGTATAAAGGATTATTAAATGACACTGTAAAGAAGCTTCTGGAGAAAGACAACAAAAAAGAAGAGTATATTATCAAACAAAAATTGACCGATTAAGTTAAAATAACACCGGCTGCAAACACAGTAGATAGCTGGACAAATTTTCGGTAACATAGAATCATGGCACTAACTTGTCACTCTATTAATAAAGATTTTGAGATAAAATATTGATGTTTGACCATTGAAAGACAGTTCTTAAAGAAAAATGCGGAGAATAAATCTGAACTTATTGTTGAGATACTTAAGAAGTTTAACATTCTTGGATATGCTGTAAGTATCACTACCGACAACGCTACTAATATGGTTGGAACAGCTAAACGTACAAGAGATTTAATTGAGAAGTATCTTGAGGAAAGCGACTCTGTTCAGGGTGAGGTTCCTAGAGAGGACTATCAAATTAACTTCTTGGCTCACATAATAAATCTTTTCTCCATGGCAGTCCTCAAGTCAATGGAAATGTATCTGGAAGAAGTGCGTTACTACATCAACCTCTTAAAAATGACAGTGTGAGAAACAGAATTCGAAATGTTGCCTGTGAGAAGTTGGACCTTAAGAAGATGCGAGCATTGCTTTCACAACTTGATGTAAATACGCGATGGGGCAGTCAGTTCAGAATATTAGAGGGCTTTGTATAAAGGGAAAGACACATTTTGAATCTTGATTTATTCATGCCAAATGAAGAAAACATCTCAGACTTTGCTCCTGAAGATAATCCTCGTCGAATTATGAATGATTATAAAGCGATTTCTCTGGAAAGGAACTCCTTTGTTCACTCTGGTGTGATTGTTTCTATTCTGAAAGGGTTACTTCATTTAGCAAAGCTATGTTCTTCCAAAACCAGTGTCACAATTTCGGGTCGTATTATACTCTTTAGAAAGCTGAAGAAAAACTTTAACGAGGCTAAATTACTCGTTGACCACTTTGTTGGTAGCTTCAATGGCGTAGAAAATGTGCAAAATATGGAAAAGGCTTTGTACACTTCATGAATCAGGTTAACCTTGGAATTGATGATGTCTTTAGCACCTACAATCCCACGTATGGATAAGTAGTTCAACTGGCAGTTATGTTTAAAATGTGTTTGCTCTTAGATAAGAGATTTTCTGTTCTATACAAAGATGGCAGTTCTGAGATGAAAGTGCTGGTAGATGAGATTTCTGACAAGATGGAAATAGTTAGAGAGCAAAATGATGATGCTGTGGAAATAGTTCAGGAGCTGATGGAAAACAATAGGAACTTTTCAAGTTTACTAGAAAATAACCCAGAATACAGCGGTAAAGCAAATACAATGTTCGCCGAGACAGTTGTGACAGAGTTGGATCAATATTTGCACCATCCTGCTGTTGAACAGACTTGCGACAGTTTAGATTGGTAATGTAGTAATGAGAGAACATTCACATTATTGGCTAAGTCTGCAAGAAAATCTCTTACTATCCACACGAGTAGTGTGGGTTCAAAAAGGGCGTTTTTGCATGGAAGGTTTGAGTATAGGGGCAAGCAGAACATGGCAGATGAGACATTTATGCTTAGAATGAAAGTGTGTGGGAGAATGAAGCTGCAGATTTTGGTTAATAGTTAAGAAATTTAGCAAGTTCTTCTCCTCAAGTATTTCTGAAAATGTATTTTATAACAGCTTTTAAAGTATTTTGTAACTTCTAAACACATCAATCAGGCATCGATCTAAAAATTGACCACAGAACCCTAAGGAATTAAAAGAAAAACTAAGAACTTTTACTCAGCATATCAATGCTTCTTTTCCCACCAGCAAACTTGTTGAATTTTCTCAAAAACTCGAACATGCAAATGTGACCTCAAGAAAGTTTTAAACACAAAAAAAAGTGCAACGTTCCATGTTCCTACAATCCACGCCGGCTCTTAAGTCTTATTCAACCAACTCTCACTAGTTTACACTTTGTTGTATTGCTCGTACAAGCAGTTTAATTTTTTCTCGCCGAAGTTGTTTGGTTTTGACTTTGTCTTAGAAAAGGAATTTCAAGTTTCACGAATTACCCAAGAGTTTGGGGCCTACCGTTATATTATGGTAAGAGCCGTTATGGCACGGTAGTACCGTGGTACTGTGTTCCGTTAAGAAATCCTACTATAACCAGACCTCAAGTAAATATTTTAATCGAACTATTTTAAACAATATTCTGATAGGGCCATAGCAGTAGTCACGAGTAGATTTCGGTAATGGTAAAATGGTAATTAACAGTAAGTAGTATGAACAAGGAATATATATCATTCAAAGCTGGGTATATTTCAGATGGTTCCGTTGATTCTAAAAATCAAGCTAATTTACCTAATTTTTTCTCAACCAAATAAAACATTGAGGTATTTCTGAAACAAAACAGTAAAAATAAGATTTAGCAATTAGACTTTGTACGGAGACTATAGCTACAGAGTGTTCGTAGATTATTTCTTTAATCTGTTGGCTCGGGTCTCCCCATTGTATAACTATCTAACAATGATTCTTGTATAATTTGGGCTTCTATTTAACTGAAACACATAGAAATTGTTTAGTTCACTGATCTCTTGGCACGTAAGTTACTGCAAATGTACAAGAACCTATGTTACCATCAACTTAATTCATCTCCTTGGTTTTCTCTGATTTGGGATCAAAATTAAGGCTTCTCTTCACAGTAATTATGATAATTTTCGTACTCAGCTAAGTGAAAACTAGAGCAATATCAAATTCTCAGTTTTAAGATTTCCACAGGCAAAGTTGACTTCATAATTGTACCATAACCTGTTCTGTTTCTCTTAGCTTATTATTTTTGTTTGCTCGAGGAATTTTTAATCACTTTTGGGATAACCCTATTTGATCTTTACTTCAAGTGAGAAGGCAAGCATCTTTAAAGTGTCCAATTATATCGAACGTAATCTCTTAACACAGACTTACCGGAAATATACGGTGCTTACTGGTATTTTTTAACCGATACCGAGTTCTTGCCACAACTGAAACCTTTTTGCATTTCAACATTTTAATTGGTTAGATTAACCAACCAAATTACATGAAAGAATGAAACAAGAAGTATGTAATACTATGTCACTAAACATACGAAGTCTTTCCAACCCTACATATACACTAAACTAGTAATAAAACACCACAAACGAACAACTTTGCTTTCAATATCCAAGCAAACAAGTTATTATTATCCGAAGAAGCGCTTTTTTTAGCTTGCCATAAAATAACATGTATTCTGGACAACAAAACCAGCAGCAAGATTTCTTCCCTTCTCTTCGTAACTCAATTTCAAATGCCTCCCGGAAGTTTCAGCAGTTCTATCCCAACCAAGGAAGTTCTAGTCAGCTCCCAGCTGGTGGGTACATTGGAGGAGTACCTCCTGCAAATTACGACCTCAAATCTTCCTCTGCAGTTTTCGCTCTGAAGAATGAAGAAGAAAAAAAAGGCTGCTGTGCATGTACACCAAAGAAATTAGGCTTTCTTGGATTATGTTTAGCAACCTTAGCAACTCTTATTGGCCTTGCTTTTCCTAGAGACCCTGATTTTGAACAGGATTTAGACAATCTAGAGTTTGAAGCCTTTTCCTTAAGTGATGGTGTAGAATTAAGTTTCCCTTTGATTTTTGATAACGTTAATTTTTTACCCCTTGATATTCTTGCACTTGATGCAGAAGTAGATTTCGATGATTTTCTAATAGGTGTTGTTTTAGAGGAAGAAGTTTCTATGGATGCGAGAGCTGGTGCAAATGGAACAGCAATAATTAGTATTGATTTTAGTGAAATTTTGGGTGCGGCTGGAGCTTTTCTTGGAGTTTGTCTTTTGGGTTCGGATCCGTTACAAGGCGCCTTTACAGGAGATGCAGTTGCAGTTTATTTGGGTGTCGAAGCTGAACAAGCTGTAGATCCAGCAATTATTGAGCTTGAATGTCCAATTGATTTGAGACTAATTGCTGGCCAAGAGATTGATTTGGATTCTGGAATTCAGTTGATGGAAAACTGGGTTGTGGAAAAAAGTGTTGGGGAAAATGCAGCAACTGAAGTTCACAATGTTTTTGCAGAATTAAGAAATAGGTTATGACATAGTTTAAGGAATAAGTAGTCATATCTAGATCTTCTCTTATTTTGGGTTCTCGTTATATCTTATTTTTAGTTTTATCACAGTGTGACATTACCGCAATACAAGGAATATACCGATGGAAGATGAGTTTTATTAGGAAAAGAAAGCGAATCGATACTTTGGAAGGCTTGTACTATAAGTTTTTCTCAAAAGCAGTTAATCGAAGATTATTTAGCTACTTACACTGTTTGTTCCACGGAAACTCGAAAAAAATTAGGTATCCAACTCCAACAGCTAGTTTGACACCAAAGGAGGAAAAATGGATGCGAATATTTGAACTTGACCCAAAAACTTTTCGCAGGAAATCCAGCAGTGCGATCGAAAAGATGAAATATATAGAGTTAAAAAATATCCCAAGCTCAAAGGGATTCCAAATAAGCAGCTTAGAAACTTTACTTCCAGGCGCATGGCTGAATGATGAAATATTGAATACTTATCTTATGATTCTTTCTTCTAAATTTGAGAATGTTCCGCATTTTATTTTTTCTACTTTTTTCTTTTCAAAGTTAATGGAAAGTGGCAAGTATAATTATGATAATGTTAGACGATGGACAAAGAGAAAGAAAGTTGATATTTTTAGTAGACATATTTTGTTTGTTCCAATTAACAATTCTGGAGTTCATTGGTCTTTAATTATATTTTACATGAAAACAAGAAAAATTATATTTTATGATTCTCTAAGAGAAAATTTTCCTACTGATGAAAAAAATGCTAAATCTTTTGAAAAAATGAAAATTCATTTACTTGAATGTTTTTTTCGTTACTTGGCTGATGAGTGGAAAGATAAGAAAAAAACAAGGTTGGATACTGGCCATCTAGAAAATTTTTATTATCTCGAAGGTGAATCATTTAGTTCACAACAAAATGATTCTGATTGTGGAGTTTTTGTTTCCATGGCTGTTCATGCAATTTTATCATCTGAATTGCCTAACTTTCCGAGTTCCTTAGCCTCAAAATATCGAGATCTCATGTTTGATGAAGTTTTTAACTATGTTTTACCTTCATAAGTAACAAATATATAGCTTTAAGCTTTTAGGAGAATATTCTTTTGTGAAGGTAACGCAGAAATAAATTTTATATTCTCAGTAGAATGTTTTCAACTCAACAGTATTATTTTAGTCCTTGGCGGATATTAAACCTTAATCTTATAGCAAAAATAACTAAATTACAGCTATGACAGTGTCTGCATAATATGATGGGTTATTCAATGTGTCAGAGAAGACTAAGGCGAGTTGTTGCCCGTAATGCAACATCTTCTGGAAATCTTTCTATCTTCTTTCGTTTGGTTCTATCTATAAATTGACGGTAGTACAGAAATCTGTTTATAAATATCAAAGTTAAAGTAAAGATTATTCATGCTCCATAAACAAATTTGAGAGCAATTTCTCTAGCTATAAACTAAGCACGATGCTTTTAAGATGAAGTCTAAAATATTCAGATCATTAGGTTTTTTTTCAACAACCCCATTCGTGAGCTAAACTCCCAACCATTTTTTATTAAAGCTCTTCTCTCTGTGTATAAGACTAATCTCTCAAGATAAGGCCGCTCAATATTTTTGCTTGAAACAAACAAAGGACATATTCTTAATATCATTGGAGACATAACACTATAGATTAATATGTCGCATGAAATTCGGAAAACTCTAAACAGTATATTACTCTATTGTAGAGTAGTTACAAACATTATGCTTCTCCGGCACATGAAAACTCTGAAACGAGTTAGACCTTCAATAAGTGTATATGAAGCTTTGCTATTTATTTCTATGTTTCGTCATACCCTCTTGTAGTTGTTTCTATGGGTGAATGACTAAGAAAATTTCCGCTACGTAGCATATGATTCGGTGGTAAACAGTAAGAGCAACTTAATCTTCCTACTTGACCAATTCATCTGGTGACCTGATATCAAATTTGCTCCAAGCAAACGGTTTCAACTCTACTCCTTGTATCGATAAAAGGTTATTATTATGCTTTCCCGGAGCTAAATGGTCTAATTCTCTATAAGGGAATGAATGACAATAGCTTCTCTCTTGTAGAGATAGTTTAGTTCAGTTTTATTCGTAGTGTGATTGCTCTAAGGTGTTTTCGGAGTGGTGTTTTTATTCTTTATTTCTTTTATTACTTAATTTGATATGATATTATTCAACTAAATAAGACAAGTTACTAACTATGCAAAGCATAAGAACTATCTAAAATATGTTCAGATAGTTTCTTTCTATTTGGTTTTCCTAACATCCAACAGGTGTAACGTTGTTAAATTAAGTAAAATATTAGCTAAGGCGTGTTTTATGATCATGGTGTATGTATTTACATAAACCATCTATTTATACAAGCATTAGAAGAATTCTTCTACCCATAGGTCTTCTATGGTGAAATCTATATGACTAAGGTTTTGAAGTTTTAGACTTTTTTATTGCAGGGCTGGTTGACCAAAATATGAAACCTAAGAGATTGATGTTAATGGTACGGTCTCATCTCAACGCTAAGGGGGAAGAATGTGAAAATCACCTTTTGGAAATTAAATTTACAGTGACCACAGATTTGTGATTATATATGTATTATGAAAGTTTGTTTCTTTTATTAATGTACTTATTTCCTTAACCCCTTATCTGAACAATACTATTAATTACGACCTATTTCTATGATTCAGATATAATATATTCTAGTTAACGAATATATTTAATATCTCCGTTCTTTTCTTTTCCTTTCCTTTTCTTGATCGAGACAACTAGGTACCTTCTTAACCTCTTGAAAACATATTCTTTCACCGACTTCGTAAATACGTCAGCCAGATTTCTCCCCCTTCTAAATATTGTATTTTCCATCTATTTCTTTTTAAAACAATCCTACTAAAGAAATATTTCAATTCCATATGCCTCGAGCTGTCGGTTAACGATTGTCCATGAAATAACTTAATGGCCGAAACACTGTCACTAATCAATGTCCATGTTATGTTTTTCACTTCCAAAAACTCTAATACATTCCTTAACCATTCCGCTGAGCTTAGTGCACTAGTGATACCTACTAGCTCCTTCTCAGTTGATAATTTTGCTATAATATTTTTTTCGACTTCCGACATATTGGTGTTCTGTTAATTGTAATGAGATGTTCATCCAAAGAAGATCTGTCATCTGGCACGTTTCCCCACGATGCGTCGCTGTATATTGCTATATTGCAATATTTTGTATTTCTTCTGTAAAATAACCCGTATTCTTTTGTGTGGTTCAAGTATCTTAGTATTTTCTTTGCCTCTTTTAGTAGTTGTAGTGTTGGACTTTTTGTAAATACAGCTAAACGATTGACAGCATACGCTATGTCTGGCCTGCAAGTTTCCGAAATAAAGTGTAATGTTGCAAGAATACGTTGAAAAAGTTTTCCATCTATAATATTTCTCTCTGGGGTGTGATACTTGCCAGGTTCATGTGGCGTTCCCTGATACTTAGTACCCTTGAAGTCGTAAGTGATCGTAACTGCATCTATGGAATTTTGGACATTTACGAGAACCCGCTGTCCAATTGGTTGAATTCGAAACCAATGAATTTTTTCGCCTTTTGCGTAGATTTCAAGTCATATCTCATCTGTAGTTTCTTCAATATGAAATTACCATTCTTCGGAATGTTGGCCGCAAATAAAATATCCCCAGCGTAAATAAGTAAATAAACCATTTCTCCGTCTGGCATTCGCCATCGAAATAGCGTTATTTCCACCAAACACGCTTGACATCCCAAAGATTCCAGCATCCTAGAAAAGTCGAAGAACCACGCTCTCCCAGTTTGCTTCAGACCGTATATTGCCTTGCTGGATTCCCACAGATAATTCTACCACTTTTTCCGAAACAGCTGTGGCAGTTTATAGTATCTTTTCTTACTTAAATTAGCGTTCAGGTAAGTAGAAGAGATATCCAATTGCCATAATTGTTTGTTGCTTGCAGTGGATAAGCCTATAAATATGCGAATGGTCCCCTTGTTGGTACAGGAGAATAAACATCTTCTTCGGGTTCCAGATGTTTTTTATTGGCGGCAAAGCGCACTTTATGGATAATTTCGTGCTTGATGTTATCGAACTTTTTATTATATAGTTCCATGAATCATATTGGAGTGATATTTGCAGGAGCGTGTTCACGTTTGACTTATTTGCACTGAGCGATTTTCTTGAACTAATCCACCTCCTTCACATAAGCCTCTAACCACTTGGTCTATCCTTGAATTTGAACGCTTGCCTCAGGTTTCTTGGTCCTCTGTTACTCTTTAGGTCTGTTGCTCTATAGACTTCGTGGTACGGTATCTTCATTTTGTGCAGCTTTTCAGCAAGTTTCTAGTTCGATGTTTTCTTCGCTAATTTATGGGTTATTGGACGTGCCACTTTATGAGGGTTTTTTTTTGGATCCAGTGTTCCGGTGTTTCGTCGTCTAGTTCTTTTCTTATTCTCAAAAATTCATGGTAAGTTGATGGAGGTTCTCTTTTATTTTCTCTCTGCTGAATCGTGTATTTATCTTCGTCGTTCTTTATTTTAATACCCTGTTTCAGATTTGTTATTAGACGTCTTAGTGTTCGTATATCTCTGCTCAATATGATCTCTTTGGACACGTTGTCTAATACTTTTGATTCAGACGATACTTTAGACCTTCTCATAAAGCTCAAACTTATTCTTTGACTTTATTATATTTTTTATCTTGGTATCTATATAAGTTACCTCTTCGCCAAATGTAAATACAAACTTGATTTTTGGTATTGCTCCGAATAACAATTCATGCGGGGATTTTTCGGTTGTTGAATTTATGGATATATTTTTTACTCTTATATATTCTTCTGCTGCATATGGCCAAAATTTCATTGGTAAATTTGCCTGTTGTAAAAATATTTTTTTCCAGATATTATTATGTGTTTGCTACTTTCTGCTGGTCCGTTATGTTGCAGTGTTTAGGTAGAGGAATATCGCCTTTGAGTTCCATTTTGGATGAGGAATCTTATTACACTTTTGTTCATAAATTCTTTTCCTTGGTCTGAGATAATATATTTATCTTTCGTTCTGCCTTCTTTTCTTTATATTTTATTTCCTGGATCAGCATTTTTGGAACATTTTTCTTTTTTCTATACATTCTTATGAACCTGTATTTAGAATAATCATCCACCATTACGAGACAGCCTTTATACCCGGTGTTTGATTTGACTGGTATGTCTAATGTATCACAATATACTCTTTGAAGTGATTTTCCGCTTCTTTTTTCTCTAACTTTATTCATAGGTACCCCTTCGTCTTTGGTTCTGGAACATGTTTTATAGATGTCCAGCTTTCCCATCGCAGTTGGTTTTATTTGATGGTATTAGAGGATTTTTAGAAGCAACTGTTTTGATGGGTGTCCAAAATATTTATGCCATGAAAAATTATTTTTTGTATTCTCTTTCTGTTTTATTACTTCAAGGTTTTTCTTGTATAGATTCTGGTTCGCTTCTATTCTTTCTATTTCTCCTCCATTTGCTGTTTATATAGTGATTCCTTTGCCATCTATTTCAGTTTTGATGCTGTTTTCAGTGCTTACTTTTCCGATTGATATTATAGCTACTGGTTTTCCTGTGTCAAGTATATATACATCCCTCAGATCTATTTCTAGGTGACCTAGTTTCACCGTCATAATCCCTTTTACTTTCAGTTTTCTTGTGGAAGCTACACCATCAAACGATTCTCCGTCTATGTTTTCTATATCTCTTACGTGTATTATTTTATCCATTGATATAAAGTGATTCGATGCTCCTGAATCCCATAAGAAATTGATATAGTTTTTGTTTTGCTTTTTAGTTTTTTTTCTGATTTTTGTTTTGTTTTTCGTTGATTATTTGTTTTTTGTTTTGATTTTTGTCGTTTTCTATATTAACTATCGCTACATTTACTGATTTATTGCCGTAAATTGTTTTCTTTTCAGTTCTACTTCTCGTCACCGAGTCATAATCATTATAGAATTCGTTTTGTGGCTCGTATTGCTGCTTTTTCTCTGCCATGTTAACTCTGTATTCTGTTTTCATTTTCGGTTTTTTACATTCATATGCTTTGTGTCCAATACCCTTGCAGTTCTCACATACTAATTTTGCACATCTTGCTCTTATATTTCTTCTTTCTCTACAGTTGTAACATTTTTGTTGAGGGTTCGCTTTTCTATAAGTTCCGTGACACCTTCCCCTTAAACCAATCGACTTTCTGCCCAAAATCGTTCTAATTCTGTCAAGAATATTTACCAAGTATAAAAATTTGTTAAAACTTTATCATAATTGTAAATTTCTCGGTTGTCCTCAACAACGATCTTCAACTGTGTAACCCTGTCATGTTTTATCATATTTAGTAATCTAGCTATCTTCTGGTCGTCATGCATAAGACCTCCTGCTGCTACAAACCTTCTCAAGTTTGTATCAAAATCTTCTATTCTCGCCACTCTCGTAGATCCCCTTGGATATTCTAATACCTCAAAACTTCTCCTTCTCTCCTCTCTGTCATCAACCTTGAATATGTTCTCCAACTTTTCCCACATGCTGTAGATATCTTCGCAAGCTTCAACTTTCTCTAACATGTTGTTACTGATTTTTCCTAATATTATGGCCATTGCCTTTCCGTTTCTCTTTTGTTCTGCACTGGAGAGTGTTATTTTCCTGGTTGCTGATGCTTCGTATTTTTCCTTCTGATTCTCAATGGTTTTAAATAGCCCCTCTTCCATGAGTTTGGTTTTTATTCTTATTCTCCACGTTTTGTAGTCCTGCCCTCTCTGCAAGAGCTCCAGATTTTCTTCGTTACTCATATTTCAAACTTTTCTTATCGCGCTGTTAACCTATTATAAAAGTTTCTTTCTTTTATTAATGTACTTATTTCCTTAACCCCTTATCTGAACAATACTATTAATTACGACCTATTTCTATAATTCAGATATAATATATTCTAGTTAACTAATATATTTAATAATATGATTAAAAACAGTTTACTCACTCCATTCTAACTATTTCTTATATAAATCCATTAGAGCAGCAATAATCTGCTAAAGGAAGAGAACGGTAACAAGATAAAGAAAGCTGGTTTGGAACCGAATATAGGAGGTTTTTCAATATCTCAGAACCGGACTCTTTTATGCTGGGGTAATCTACACCACTCTTCCATTAGGGAATATAGGAAGATTTAGACGAGGCGCACCGGTTAGGATTTTTAGTGCAATTCCATAAATATTACCAATAGATTAAAAGCACCTCCCCAAGATTCATTATTCTAAACCCCAACCCATACTTTAACTTTTAATATTTACTTGGTACCTTTTAGTGTACTTTGCTTTGTTCCCAACCCCCCCCTCTATATTTTATTAAATAAATCTAAGAATTTGAAGTTTTATTATACTTCTATAGCAGGGAATATTTCATACATTCCGTGTCTTTAAAAATGACCCCCATGACTTGGCCCTCGATGAAGATGGGGATTCAATTTCATCCTCCTCCTTCTTTTGAGCATAGATACGTTGGAGTGGGTACATTGGTTATGAACGAAGGGTTTGGAGAAAGTCATCGGCAGTTTTAAGGACATCAGTTCAAATACTAAGTTTCAGAAAATTTAGGTTCCTTAACGACATAGAAGTTTTAAGGTTAATAAAGTTAGTTAAGACAATAAGTATATACAAATAAATAAATATATATATATACATATATTCAATTAATATATTATTACTAAGCATATCAATATATGTGAACAAGTATGAGGTCCGTTTGTCTATTTTCAGCTCCTAAAAGGATCGAAGAAGCATTTTTTTATTAATCAAGAAAAAATATACCTCAGTCATGTTCTTGCAACTTATTCTTATATAGCTTGCCAATTGATCTGTTTCGTTGTTTCTTACCATGAAAGGAATAACCCGCATAGAACTATACTCAAATGGGAAATATAGGTGTTTAAGAACTATAAAAAGCTTTTGCTGAACCAATTACACATTCTTAATACAATTAATTCACTGGGTGAAAGGAATAGATGTTTTCTTTATTATCTTTTCCCACATAATCCTGGCTTATCCTCTAGTACCTTCAGCTGCGAATAGAGATGTATCAACATGGGTATTTAGAAATGATACTACATGTTGAATATGGGGGTAATATGTAGGTGGAGTTGGAGCTTTGTAGCATCGTATAAATGTTAGGTATGACATATATTTGTTTGATAAAAAGGAATTGAAGCTAATTTATTGTAGTTTTTTGTGGATGTTGTTTTTATTCCTGGATATTGAGAAGCTTTCAATGAGGTTCTTTAAAGGTCTTCAATGCCATAAAATTTCAGTAAAAATATTGACTTAGTTTTGAACAATTTAAGTATGAATGTAACAGATTTTGTGTTTTACTCTTAACACAAGGTCTTACATCCACCTACATTCCAACACTGTGCAAATAAAAATGATAAAATGTTGCAAAATTATCTTAACTGTAACTCTATGACCCTATTCTCAAGGCTCCTCCATTATTTGACAAAGATATCGCTAGTTAGGGCATTCTTCTTTGAGATCTTCTAAGAATCACTTCAAACGTTTATTGTTCCAACTGCTTTCTTCTGGTTCACTACTAAACAATGTTTAGGTTTAGGTTTAGGTTTTAATGGATTTACTTGGACCTGCTTGCCTAAACCTACAGCGGTGATCTAACTATCAATAAGAGCTACATACTAATATATTATGTTGTTGTTATATTATGTTCCATCAGTTCTCTTTGATCTTATTGGTGTTTTAGAGTATCCTCTGAAGCTGGTTGGCCAAAATCTCATTTCTCGGTGTGATTTCATTATTTCCCAAAATCCTATCGTTTCTGATACAACCCACAATCAAATTAATAAGACATAAATAACACAGATTGGAAAGATAATGTCACGTGTTCTCAGCTCAAACTGTTGAAGCTTTCCTCGTTGAAGATTTACCACGATACGCCTTTCTATTATGTTCCTGTTCAAGATTTTCATGATTTTTTTCATTATTATCCGGATTCTGCATTTTGGATGGCCTTTTTTTACCTTATGTTGGTTTTGGATGATCCTAGGCTTGTTTCGAGATGTTTGAGGTTAGGAGAATAGGATTTGGGTTTGCGAGGTTGAAGGGAAGCATAGATGGTAAGGTTTCTTGTTGTTTTTTGGGTGCTTTCTTCATTTTCCAAAGATTTTGTTTTTTGCAGTTGAAGTTATAGATGGTCTTAGTGATTCCTGGGTGGGGGCTCCTTTTAACTGAATTATGTTGTTCTCGAGTTTTTCTGTAGTTTGGTCTTCCGGTGGTGTTGTTTCAGGCCAAGAGTTTTATTTTCCAATGTTTTTCTGGTCATAGTGCGGTTTTTATCTTCTTGGGAGGATTGGGTTCATTTGTTCCAGCAGTTGAACATAGTCCAGTGGGTTCATCTCTTTTCCTCCAGTTGTTGTTCTTGAAGATTCACTTATCACTTTAGGTAATATTCTGGTTGTTGTGTTCCCTCTGGGTTGATTGTGGTTGTTGTATCTTAATCGTAGGATGATAGTTGTTAGAATTCTTTTCACCTCAAGGTTCCTGTTCGTACCCAAGTTCATGTACCTGTTCAAGTGCTGGTTCGCGTCCAAGTGTTCCTCTGGTTCCTGGCTTCCTGTGCAGTTTGAAGGTTGGTTCTCATTTTCAGGGAGGGCGTGAAAAGTGGGATGTTGGCGGGTCCTCAGACGGCACTCGGTTTTCTCCTAGTAATTCGAGTGTTTCATAGTAGCATATAGGTGTTGCTGTTGGTGGTGGTGATGGGTTTTGACGTTGGTATTCTCGCAACGCTGCTAGTTCCTTATCTATAATATCTTTTGCTGTGGATCTATGGTTCTCCTGACGTTTTGTTACTATGTTGACAAGATCCATGTCTCCTTCCAATTGAAAGCTGTAACCACCTATCTTGTCGATGACGTTCTTCAGCCTTCTTGATATTTTGGATAAAAGTTTTGTTATATTTATGCTGCACGGTCAATTTTCTAAATTATATATGACTGGAGCTATTACTAAGCTTCTTTCCAGGTTAATTCTCGTCTTTTTTTGGATGTTTGAGGAAGATCGTATATTTCTGAATCTGTTGATGTGACTGTGAGCTTCTATTAACTTCCTGGAGATGGCATCTGAGTTGATACCTTTTGAGTCAAACATAGCACTTAGATACCTGTATTTTGTCACTGCTTGGATTGTCTCGCCTGCTACTTCAACATTATTTGTTCTGGGTTGGATCATATCGTGTATGATCGTTCTACTGTCAGTAACAGCTAAAGTCCCAGCTCTGTTTCTGTTACGCGTCCCATCACAAAACCTGGAGTTTTGGTCATATTTTAGTGAGGTTTCAGTGTGGAAATATCTGTCACATATTCGTTCCACCGAGTGTTACAAGAGTGGAAAACCTTAGGATAAAATTAGAATAGAATTAGCGTAAAGAAAGGGTAGAATAAGAGACAAGGAATAGATAAATAAGTTGTAAGTGTGTAAATAAGATAATAGAATCTAGAATAAAGTGAATAATAAATTTGTTCGCTTGTAAATAACTTGTTCTTATCAGAATAACGTTCGGACTTAAATAGAAATAGCTTTGTCTTTGTTTCTTGAATTGCAGTTAACGATTAATTAATAACAGTAATGTCATATTGCAAATAGCTATAACAGGTGCCCAAAACAATCCACACCCATTTAAAGTACGACCCAATTATTGCAAGAGGTCACTATTTATAACAAACTAGAATACAGCTGAGCGTTAGTCACTGCTACATATCAAAGCAGGACTAACACACAACACTCACTAAACAATGTTACTCCGTAGTTGACAATGTCAATATCTGTCATTAATACTGATTCTAACATTGCCCAAAATATTGAGTAATCCTCTTTCATCCGATAAGCATATTCGGAATTTAATGAAAGAGATAAATGAGTAAAAATTTTACAGCCGAGTGTGTAATAGAACAAGACAACTCAATCTTTACCGAAATAAAAGAAAAACTATATAACCAAGGTTTTTTTGGTGAACCACAACCTTTAGAATATTTAGACTCTGGACAATTTTCCTACGGACCACAAAGACCTTCTCTTGTAATTTTGGATTGGGAAGCGTACTGTGTTGTTCTTATTATATCGGATATATTTCTCGTTCTCTTTTTTCTCATAATCATCCAAAACTTCAAAAATATCCGCTTGAGAAACTTCTCTCCGACCTTTCGATATCTTATTGGTAATATATATGGACTTGTGCGTGTTAATCTGGTATTTTTGTTCATATTTTCTTACCTTTTATAGATCCTATACGCATTCCGGGGAAAACCAAAAGCCATTTATAAATACTTATCTCTTTTTTCTTTTTTTATATTTTGTGTTCTTGGTTTTTATGCGTTATTATGTGATGTTGGACCATTTAATACTTTGAGAGGAAATTATGAAAAAATCTACTCATTCTATAGAAAAGAAAACCCGTTGTTTTGGGTTCATAGGTGGAAGAATAAATTGATTAAAAAGTATGAGTATTTCAAGCTGTCCGTATTGGAGAAGGATCCAAGGAAATATTTGGTAAGGAGAACAGTAAGAGGTCGGACCAAGAGCATGGAAAAGATCGAAAAGTCGAAGAGTTTATCGAATTTTACTCATTTTCACAGGGAGAAGCAGGATTTGCTTGGTGAAGCCCTTGAAAGGTTAAAATTCGTAACACAGGAAGGTTCAAAAGCAACAAATGAGCATAGAAGTTTCATAACCAAATGGAATGAGATGCGTCTTTTCTATGCTGAGTCCCTGCTTTTATCTCTCTTCAACAAAAATAAAATTGTTGATTCAGATTTCTTCCCTCGATCACTGTTATCACATAAATTTTATTCAAGGCTAGCGCGAACTGTTCAAGAAGAAAAATCAGAGCAAGGATTTAACTTGCTCTTGAACTGGGCTTCGTTAGATGATTTTGTTCCAAAAGAAAATACTAGAAGAAAGAGAACGAACTCATTTTCTACTTCAAGCGGCGGGAGATTTAGTGATTTTGCTTCTCCAAAAGAGCAAGAAAACAATTTTGATTTTGAGGAGAGAAAACAGTTTTCAAGGGCAGTTGTGCGGATTAATTTTGAAGGTATGATTGTTGAATTTTCAAAAAACATTCCAGAAGTTAAAGATATTCTTTGTTTACGAGATGAATATTTAACATTGAGAAAATTATTACGCAGAAAGACAAGAACAAGAGCACGAAGTTACAGTTTGGTAAAGTTGAGAGAGAAAAGTGTGAGAAATGTAGATAAATCTGATCGTTTTGTTGAGCTCTTGGGCTGCTTTGACTGCAAGAAAAACTTCTTTTGCTTTTATAGTGATTATGCAACATTTCAAATGGGATTGAATAGAGAGCAAAAACAAACTGTTCTCTGGATTTTGTATAAACTAAATAAACTACCTTCAAATTCCGATATTAGGTTACACACTTTTAGAGTAAGGAATTCTTTTTCAGTTTGATTGTATTACATAATGTATTTCTGTTTAATTCGTTTTCTTCTTCAATACCAACATCGACACTGCTCCTATCAACATCAATAGGGCAAAGGTGGCAAGCATGAATACTAAAGAACGTCCACTAAAACTTTCTTCATTGGAATCAGCTCTCTGTTCTGTAGTCTTTGCCAGTTCTTCTCCTACATAGTCACAAAAATCATCTAACCCACATATTTCGGCATTCACTTGGAAGCCTGATTTCTGCCCATCATAATTTGATGCGCAGTTTCTTACAGACAAACGGCATTTTGATACTAGGCAAGAAGCTTTCTTTTCATAAATATTTTCAAACTTCATACATGTTTCTGTCTCATTGAGTATCAACTTTTGCTCATGAAACTCGAAGAGACCATGCATATCCATCCTTTGCGTTTCAGTTTCGAGTTGGTTAGCTTCTGAAAATATGCAAGATTCAGCTTGAGATAGATAATTTTCAGGTTTACAAACTCTTTTCTCCATTGATTCCTCTGAACTAGGAATAAAATCAATGCCAGGTGTAGAGTAACTACACTTGTAGTCGAGATTTGTTGGAAGTGACAGATGATCCCTGAAAGCGTACATTGCACCGTAGAGGAACTTCTTTCCATATCCAACTTGGGAAACAACACAAAAATCTACAAAACAACGCAAATAGTCATCCATAATATTAAAATAACTTTCGCAAACTGCTTCATTTCTTTCTCCAGATACTTTTAAATCGTTGTCAAGCAAGAATTCGCTTAAGCAAACATCTATTTCCATTTTGCAGCTCACACCGAACACACTTGTATCAAAATCACTTCCAAATTTACAGTTAACATGGGAAAAAAGATTTTCTCCGATCAACAAAATCAGCAAGTTTTCTTTTTTCATGTTTTATTATAACGGTTATCTTCAGGGATAGTTCTACTAAACGGCTAAAACTCATTGCCCTTGGACACGATTTTGGGCAAATTTTCATTTTCTTATTTGAAGCCTTTTTTCTCTGGTACGTCCTAAGACTCAAAGGTGAAACCTATTGATAAGCTAAAAATAGACAGGTGATGAAGTTTCCTAATATTTCAAAAATATATGAGAGCTAGTTTTAATTTTATTTAGTTCCTATTAGCTTTTTTTAATTTTTCAGAGCAAAGAGTACTGAGTAAGGAAGAAATGAACGGGGGTGGTGCCTCTATGAGTCGGTAAGTTCTTAGAAATGTTAGAGCGGATATGAAATATCTTTACGCGCTGTTTCAGAATCAAGTTTAATAGATGTTTAGCTTTTGCATCTCAAGTGTTTAGTCTTAAGTGTAACGGTTATACGACACTAAAAATCAAAGTGACTATACCAATGTTACTGTTAGACATTACAAAAGCTATAGTACACACATTCTTTCCGCTATTCGGTACCTTGAAACATAAACATCTAACTGGGAAAGAGATCCCCCCCCGAAATAAGGGATCCAACCGGGTTAGTGATAATTAGCATGAAAAGAAGGATATAGATCTAATCCAGTTGATGTCCAGCGACAACACACGTTGTTAGTGCGAGCGAAAAACTCGATCTTATTGTGATGAGGAAAACTGCGATCGAGTAAGTTGTAAAAGAGTTCATTTTTCACGGAAGGACTTTCCGGGCGTGAATGAAAAGTGTTCTGAAATTGATGTGAAAAGATTTCGATGAAAGTCTCGGAATAAGTAACCTAGTCGCTTTCTTTGCGTATAAGAATTAAGCAATTTTTTTTGCTATGTTAAAAAATATAACCCAAACTCTTATGTAGTTTTCCAGAAAGATTTTTTTTTGACCCAAATTATTTCGTCGTAAAAGTAGTAATCTAGAGAACTAGCCCATTGTAGAACTGTGTTATAAGAATAGTTTGTAACCCAGACGAATGAAGTGATCCATGAGGAAAATTTCGCAGCGGAAGTTTGATCTTCGAAAACTGATCCAGAGATAAGTAGGATATTCTAAGGAAACTCCTCTAGTAGGATTTGAAGTACCAACCCTCCACGGGGGATCCGTTACCACCAAAGTAAAGATATCCATGTTTCTATTAGGATGAACAAAGTTTAGAGTAAAGACGTTTTCCAATATAATTCTAGAGAATGTGGGCTTAAAATAAACTTGTAAAGTGGTTCCAGAAACCAGGAATACATTACCGCCACGATAAACCAAAATAAGTTTGTTTGAGTTAGGTAAATCCAATAAAGTAAGAGAAACATGTTCGCCGTGTAGCTCAAGAGTAATTGAAAAACCGTCTTCGGAAATATAAAATTGAGGACCAGAACGAAGTTGTAAATATGAATCATCTTCAGCATTGGCCACTGTACACCAATAATCACTGATGGTCATCCAAATATCTTCGTTAAGAAAAACTAAAAAACAGAAATGATCGAATAAACCCTTGTTGTCCAAATAAACCTCTTCTAACAAGAGTTAATGATTAGAAAGTTTTGATTTTAGCCAGTCCGGAGTAACTTTTGACTTAGCCATGAAAGGTCTACATTCTTCATCATTGGCTTCAGAAACCATTAGCTTGATATGTCTTAAGTCATTCAATCTTCGGAAATAAGGAACATGAGTGTTAGATAAATCTTCACTGCACAATCTGCTCTTGAACACACGAAGGAACGCATCACGCTCAGAAAACATATTAGTTTTGCCAGGTAAATTCTTATGAAACTTTGTAATACCCATATCTTCTTTAAGATATTCACGAGCATCGTATAGATCAAAATGTAGTCCATGAAACATACTAATTGATTGTAAATTAAGAATGTTTTGAATCTATGTAGAAATTTGTTGTTTACTTCTAAAAGGTAAATAAGTCTGGCTTTGAAACTTCTTGTAATTTCCACAACCAAAGCGTTTAACCAAACAAACTAGAACTCCTTTCTCTTCTTCATACCAACCCAAAGTATTTGAATTCTCATCTAAAGCAAAATTTGTTGTTGACTTATAATTGACAGCTGTTGTTTGCCTTAATAAGGCCTCCCCCTCCGATGAATTGTTGTCCAATCTGCGAAGATAAGCAAGAATAGCATCTTTGCGATAATTGTTTCTCATCTTATTGACAAAACTGCGAACTAAGAGAGGAACATCCCTGTAAATCACATCTAATGCCTCCCAACTATCGTTTTGGGAGTCAAATCCAAGCCATGTAATAAGAATCTGGTATTCAGGTGTAGAGTTCCCACGTAGCTGGAACTTTTTTATTTTATCAATTTCGAGAGCTTGAAAATTATGTGTAAAAAGTGCCTTAAGGCTCTCATTTCCAGTTGGCTTTTCATCGCCATAAAATCATAGCCTGGAGGTATGGACCACACGACGTTTTCTAAGTAAACTTTCAACTTCATATACGTCTTTAGAAATGATATCAGTGACTTGATACGGTCCTAACCAACTTAAACGTGTTTTTTTCGTTGGCGTTTAAGGTGTCGTGTTCAGAAACTAGGACATAATCTCCCTGGGAAAACTGCATGATCATCCTATGCTTTTTATTTAAACGAGAGTTTTCAAGGTCTCTCTTTAGCTTGACAGAGTTATAGACTTCTTCTTGTACCTGATCTATAGCGACTCGAATTTCTTCAGCATCTGAAATTAGTTCTTCGACATTGATAGGCTCTTTAATTTAATTTGAAATATTAATTGCAAAATGTTTGGGAGAACGTTGAATTAGAGGAGTAGTTAATTTGTAAAATAAGAATAGTTCGTTTGGAGTTTTAATCATTCTTCTTTCCATTGGTTGATTATTAATGATGTAAGAAATAGTATTCAACAACTGAGGTCACTCTGATTCATGCAGTCGATATTGTGACACTAAACTTCGTAAACAACGTAAAATGGAAGAATTTATAGTTTCTATAGATCCATTGATCCAAGGAGAATACGCTACGGAGAAAGACTGTTCGAAGCCTATCTTCTTTGAAAGTGTTTCAACTAAACGATTTGCAAAATGAGAACCATGATCTGTAATAACAAGAAAATAGTCATTGAAACCAAGATCAGTTCGCCATTGAAGTAATGCATTAGCCATAGTATCAGCTGTAGGAGAAGTAGAATAAAAGAGCACAATCTTGCGGGTATGAGAGTCCATCAGAACTAAAATATAGTGCTTTTTATTTATATATAAATAATCTGCTCGCAAAATATCCCGCGCTCTCTTAGCTAAATTAGTAAAGTTATAAGGTCTCCTTAGTAAGTGAGGTTCTCATTGGCAGTGAAGGCAACGTTTCCGATATGACTACAACAAACTTAATAAATCTCCTTTCGGAATTCTATGGATATATATATTAGATAAAGATTTCTTCTCAAAGGAGAGCGATGGATGACGTTTGTCAATACCATTCTTCACCAATAACTGAGCCAAGAGTGTACATGGGACTAAAAGCTCGCTCTGAAAAGAATATAGACCTTCAACAAGATCGCATTCTGATAAATATCCTTCGTCTAATTCATTCTGCTTTGATTTTTTAATTCCTGAATTGACTTCTACCTTATCTTTCTTTGAATAAAAAGGAGATAAATAAGATATATGTTCTGTGAATAAAAAATCTTTGACATTTGAATAATTCGAATGAACATAAACTGATTGGGGGCTTAGTGGGTTTTGAGTTGTATTTACCCTAGCACAAAAATTTCTTCCTATTAATGATCTTTCATATTCTAGAGCATCATCCTGATTTAAGAAGTCAACCTCAAAGCAATCTTTGTTGTCAAATAAAACTGGGTCAGCATCCAAATAAGAACCCCCGATTGAATCAATAATTAATGGGAGTTCTCCCTTATCTTTGAAATATTCTTCATCCAGATGAACTTCCCACGAGCATTTAGCGATTTTAGAAATATCTTCTGCATCGTCCGTATCCCATCTAGTTAAAAGATCTGAAACAAAATTATCTCAGGAGCTAATGTGGAAGATCACGAAGTCAACAGACTGTAATCTTATTATCCAGCGGTACAACCGATCCCAATAAATGCGCTTATTGTTCTCTTTGACTCGAACAACTGTGATTAGTGCCTTGTGATCGATGTATATATAGATACCACCAATGTGTGTTCGGAGTAAAAACCCAATACGCTGGAATGAATAGATCATGGGGTATAATTCTTCTGAACTGATATGCTAGCGAGTTCCACTTGGTGTAAATTCTCAACTAAGAAAAATAAGCGGACCTGGTTTTAGTGTCCTTACATCGTTTGTAACATTCTCAGGAGAATCTTGAAAAACTGCGATAGACCATGTGTCTTTAGAGTTATCAGTAAATAAAAGTAAAGGAGCTGTATGATCATAATTTGAGAGAAATATCTTGCCCCCCTCTACAATTCCCTCTAGCAGATTCTTGTAGGCTATTTATAGCTCAGGGGTCCAGTGGATGGCCTCTTTAAGCCTTTCGATTTTCACTAGCTTCTTCCCCTTCAGGTTTACAGAATCTTGAAATGGTCTGCGTAATTCATCCAGCTTTGGAATATTTGGAGAGATCCAGTTAGCCAAATAAACCAGCTGAGTCATCTGGTGACGAGAGACTGGCTTCATGTTCAAGCTCTTTTCATAAAAAGTTGGGTCGAAGTTCTATCTGCCCTTGTGGATCTCCCTGCCACACCAGACTGTTGTAGGGGAACAAATATCGTATTTGCGAAGGTTGAAACGAACTTTTTTTCGCGCAGCTTGCTTAAGTAACCTCTCGAAAATAACCAACAACTCTTCAAAAGAATGAGAGTAAACTAAATGATCATCGAGCCAGGCAATAACCCCATTTGTAGGGACATTGAAAAGATCCTGCTCTCCATCTGCATGAATAATTTCCGTAATTACTCTCTCAAAAAATAAAACTGGAGTGTTGAACCACCCCATTGGGGCGCCCTTCATCCTCCAGGCAGATCGTCTAGTGACCAAAGCAAAAATGACACGATCCATTTCCGCTACTGGGAGAAAACCATATTCACTTAAAATATCAAGAGTAAGATAAAAACTGCTGTTGGTAATTGATAAAAATTGTATTTCTAAATTAGGTAAATTTAAAGGTGTAGGAACAGTTATCTTGTTTAGGCGGATCATGTTAGCCACCATTTGATAATGATTCAAGATATTGTCCTGTTTCCATTTGACTGTAGCCTAATTTTAATATTGAGACCAATCAGGAGGGTTCTTAAGTTTCTTTTCTACAGCTAAAACTGGATATCCACAGGTTGGGTTAGTGGATCTTTCCACGATTCCGGCTGCTTCAAGAGTCTTGTATTTGAGATCTAAAAAATTCTCTTCGTCAACTGTGAGATGGTAACCGTCTGAACGAAGAATGCGACACCCCTCTACCAAAGACACCTCAATTGGTGACATAAGAGACATCTGGACGTTGGACTCTTTGATGCCCCAACTAGACATGTTCCCAGAAATAACCCGAGTAATGGCTTCCTTCTACTCATCTGTGAGTGTAGACTCAGAAACTTTTGCGAAGATCATACTTCTTAAGCTCTCTAGTTCTTCCTTTTTTTTGATTTATTGCCCTCCCCGATGCCCACTTCATTAAACTCCTCAGGCATATTGTGTATCATGTTGGAGATAAGTATAGGCTGGATCGGCTCATCCGGGCCAAGGTTGTCAACATGTTCCGTATAGTTATCCTTGATGACGGATAAAGGAAGCGCATCGACCTTGTTAATAATAAAATTACCAGAAATATTTTCGAATCTAATACCATTTTTAGAAGCAGGGGCTGAAGATACTGTAATTTCCTGCTACCCCTCGTAAAGAAGGTTAGGTAATGTTGAAACAAGAAAAGAATCCACGTCAACAGCATCCTCCACTATATCCCCTCCACTTTGATGAACCAAAGGGATGCCTCTTTTTTCGGTATTCAAGAATAAGAAATATTTGAAACCTGATCTTAAAAGGAGTGTATTGTTCTCCCAAGCATTTAAAGGGTTATTCAGAAATAAAAGAGACTCAGCTAAGCGAAAGTGATTCTTGTAGAGATAATAAAAAATTCCTTTTTGCGATGTTGATCCCATCCTAATAAAGATACAAAAGTACTTCGAAATAGAGCAATACAGCTGCTGGTCAGGATCTAAAATATCTTCTTCATTATGAATTATTAGCGAAAAATATTACCCCTGCTTTGTCGGGAGCTCTTGATGTTTTCGATAGCTTCCACTTGGCTCCAAAGCTCCATCACCTTCCTTGCCTGCAACCTATTTTTCAATCTTCTCTGCCTTCGGCACATCCTTCAAATTCAGATTGACTCCAAAGTAGCGAAGAGTTCGATCACCTATAATAATTTCATCCCGAACATTCCAGTCAACGCAAAAGAAACGTTGCCCTTTAAGATCCAACTTCCAGTTGTCTTGAATAAGGACAACGTGTGTAACAATTACGGACGCAACGGGGATAGGTTTCTTGTCCATGAAGGTGCCGTTTTTAATATATTGAGGTTGTTCTTCTCTGATCATAAATTTTTTCATCGTGGTCAGACCGGCGACATTCAAGTCTGTTACGGTATCAGCTAGGCCTTTGACTGAGTGAAACTTTCCACTTTCCACATCTTTCAAAAGTAGAGATACATTTCGAGATTTGTCGCCCATCCTTTTTACATTAATAGTAAGATGTGAACTAGTATTCGATAAGACTGAAGCATTAGAGGAATTGAGCGAGGCTGGAGGTTTAGATGTTTTTAGTGTGTTGGCCACTGCTGTTCTTTTGTTCCTTTGCTTAATCTTCTTCATACCATGATCCATCTTCATGGCTCTTCTTTCTAAAAAAAATCTTCTAGTAAGCAGCAACGACTTCAACTTCGCTAGGGAATACCCCCGGAAATAAGAGTAAATTCTTGATATTGAACACCAGACTCTCGTGGAATCCTATCTATGACCTTTCTCGGTATCTTTTTCTTGTGAGACTTTATTTCTTCTACATCTAAATGCTTCCAGATTTGAAAGACTTGATCAAAGAATAAGTAAATCTGCTCAGCTGTATCAAAGTTTGATCCTGGCCACTTTAAATCATTCTCCAACCTAGTTAAACACTTGAGCCTTTTTGACTTTTCAAAGTTTAGGAGATGGTGAGTTAAATAACGGAGAATAGCTTCAGATGAATCAATGTTTACCCCTCTTTGCTCTAATGCATCTGCTACATTCTTTGAGAGAAGTGACTGCACCGAAAGTGTTGGAAATTTTCTAACTGTATTTCTATATTCATGCAAAAAGTTTTCTATTTCTTTTCCTGTAAGTTGCGTGAGCTTGCTAGGGAGTTGGACTTGGACAAGTGGAAATCCTTGATTCATGTTACTTGTTGGATAAGCAGGTGGAATTGGAGGCTGGTATCTCTTCTTGTATTTATCGCGATCAACGTAAGAAATTCCAGTCTCAGACCATTTATCGCAAACCGATAAAGATTTTACTGACTATCGACCCTTATCCATATCTTCAGGTAACTGATTAAAAGGAGTAGGTTCATTAAATTGGGATAATTTGTCAGGAATTGAAGGCGTCTTCTCCTCAGGAGTTTCAAGAGGTTTCTTATCAACGGCAGATTTAGCAACCTGATTTGAATTCTTGAACAGATGATTTGATATATTCTTCTATAGTACGTAACTCCAGTTCTTTAGCAGTCAGACGATCTTGCCATTCACTCAACTTCTTAAACTGATCCTCCTACTGTTTCTTTGCAGCCAGTTGTCCAGGAAGAAGATCTTCGATATTTTCTCCCGAGAAAAACAAGTTCCAGTTCCACTTGATCCAGGACACTCTGTCTTTCTAAAGCTTCTGATAATTGTTTCTCTTTCATGCGTAATAGACCTGCTTACATATCTTCTAAAGCTGCCTTTTGTTCTTACAGCTTTCTAGCTTCACGACGAATACGTGTGACTTCATCCAAAGCAGAAAAGGGTAAAGTACCAAGAGTTGGGCTTCTAGTTGAAACAGTTTATGTAATATTTGTAAACGAGGGTGATAAAGATTGTACTTTAATAGGTTTTGCAGGTGTGTTGAAACTGCTTGTCGTTTTTGAGTGCGTAGTAGGGTTTTCGTCCCCAGAGTTCTCTGCGTCCCTGCCCGGTTGCTCCTGACCTGGCACGTCTGGAGCTTTCCCTGGTACCATTTGACTTCCGGCTTCCTTCGAATTTTTTGTCAGTCGACGAGTGACTAACCGAAGATAACTAAATAGAGTGAAAAGTAACCCTTAAACTTGGTCACAGCCAATTTCCTTGTTAAAGTTGTTTCTTTATTTCTAAACGATGCTTAGGATACTTCACACTCGCGAAGTAAACTAACCTAAGACTTTCCGAAGGGTTTCTTTTGTTTTGATCAGATAAACGTAACTATAGCTAAGTATTCGACCTCTCAAATACTATAGTTACTTTTTATCTTTTCTTTGATTTGTACTAATTAGTTATGGATTAATTGCGCAAAATATCACGTACAATCTAGCCTAATTATTATCCCAGGAAAAGCACCTAGGACCTATGGGTATTTTAATTATAATTCAATTATCTACTCTCTATAATAGTTAAATAGCACAAGTCTCTAAAACAAATTACAAGAACTCACACATCCCCCTCCACTTCTTCTAAAAGGCTATTCAATAGCCTTTTCGTTAGGTAATACTTTAGGGACAAAGGACCCAAATGCTTTATGTGAAACTAAAGGATCCACCTCTAATCCAATCTGAATCCACCCGGATTTCAGATTAGCACATCTAGCAAATAGTTCTACCTTAAGATGCCGATTATCAAAGATTCTTCCGAAAATTTCATAAACCTTTCGAGGTTTTACGCCTTCCACTAGGCGATCAGCAAAGATTGACTTTTCCTTTCTAAGTTTCTTTATCTTTTCCACCACTAGAGGGGAAGTGCGTTCTTTTCGATTAACGAAAATTAATAAAGACTCTGCCGAGTGTTGGAAGTAATAGCGTAAAGACGCCCTTAATCTTCCACTCGGTGCCAATTTAACCCATTCTATGATATGTATTAGGTCATATCCCCTATCAAACATATTATCCAAAGTTAAAGTGAGTGTTCGCACCACTACCCAAATTGCTACAAACGAAACTTTAAGATCTTCCAAACTCAGATTCAAAACTTGAGGATCTGGTTTTCGTACATAAGGAACTCTCAATCCTCTGATTGGGTTTTCCTGTCCTATTGCCCAAGGAGGATCCATTAACAATAAATCCACCTTATCCCCAGGCCACTCAGTTAAAATCGCCGACTTATACAAGTCCACAGTAAACCAAAGTTTATCTCGAGGTGGGACGCAAATCCTTGTCCAAAAAGGACTTCCTTCAAAACCAACCAAACATAAATTGCCACAAAGACGTTTAAGCATAAAAGTCTGTACATGCTCAAATCCTGTAACAAGACTTCCCCCAGATAACTCGCACTCAACTGGAGCAACAAGTACACCTTCAATTTTTGAAACTAACTCTTTAGGGTAATCTTTGTCCAAGACTTCGTGTAGGTACCTATTACGACTTAGCTCTAGTGAGCATAAGAGATACGAACATTTCATCCCAGCTCTCGACCCCAGATTTTGTTAAAGTTTAATGAAACGATCTTCACAAATTTTAACCATCGTCTCAACCTCTTTTTTCTTTCGTTCGAAAGCGTTCCTATACGATTGACTTACTCCTTCCGGACAAGTCTCCTTCAAAAATGACTTAGCTGATCCCAGCGAGTCAAATCTCCTATTAAATTCCAACCTATTAAGGGAAAACCTCTCCGAGGTAACCTTCCCCTTATCAATATCGATGAACTGCCCCCTCAACGGAGCCAAATCCATCCTCCCTAGTTTCCTTTGCAAATCCGAATGCATCATTACCTTCGATTTATAAGGCATGTACAGCGTAAATTGCTCAAAACTACCCATTCCAAATCTTAAAATAAGATTTCTAATCAGTTTATGATCATAATCCTTCCAACCAGAGACAAAATCTCTTCGTCCAGGGAGTTTCCCCCAAATACTAAGATCTTCCTTATCTTTCAAACAGTGTAACAAGCTAGGGTGGAGTCTCTCTACCCAAGCTGCCGAAACGTCAATAGCAAATTTCCTATCTAACCAAGCTTGCGCTTGCTTCCTAACTAACTTTTTCCTATTCAAAATTCGCTTTTCTCCCAGAAATTTAAGAGTAAGCTTTTTTAAAACCTTATACATGGTGAGCAACGGCTCCCATGTATCATCTACGGGCTAAAAACCCTTCAACCTAATTCTAACAAGATATTCACCTTTTGAATATCTTACCTCTAAAAACTTTTGAACCTCAAGTTCACCCCAATTATTTATAGAAACCTTCCGAAGTGAATCATCAGGTACGAAATCGTCAGGCTCATAGAAGTAAAGACGACTTCCATGTACAATCTGGGTCTCCCCATTCAATAACCTAACCCTATAGACATTCGATGAGAGAAATTCAATAACGTTAACCGGCCCTGACCAGATTAACTTGATCTTATTGCCTTCCCTAGGAGTATTCTTTGTACTAATTAAGCACCAGTCTCCAGGCACATAACGTATGCAAGCCTTGTCGACTCTCTTTTGGCGCTTATTCCAATACTCATTTCTCTTCCTCTTCATGAGCGATACATAATCAGCTACCTGGCTATGCATCTCATCAAGCTCACGACGGAAATCCATCGACAGACGATATAGGATATCCTTATCAACCCTAATCGCACCCTGCTTATCTCCAATCTTCGAAAGATTACTTTGTGAAAAGCCTCCGTTTCAATATGCTCTCTAGTGGGGTCTGTATTTAAAAACAACAGAGTAGCACTCGGAGCATCCTTCATGCCCGGAAGCTTCCTACTAGGCAAAGGAACCTCATTGACTGCAGTCATTACTGACTCAATCACATCCGGCCACTGATCCCATTGTAACCTAAGTTCTGAAACCAAACTTCGCAAGAAGCTCAGAACTTTCCTATGAACAATCTCTACTTCCCCATTGGTCCAACTAGCATAACTCACTGCGTAATTTTGAGTAAATCGAACCTCCTTTTGCAATAATTCAAGTAATTGGTTCGCAAAATGGGAGCCCCTACCCGTTACTAAGGTAAGCTCCACCGCTAATCTCCAGTAAGTATGAACTTTACTTAGTTTCCTAACCACCGTTCTTGCATCAGCCTTAGGAGCATAATGAAGAAAACAAAATCGAGAAAACGCATCAGTTATAACCAAAATATACCCCTTGGCATTAACATATAAAAAATCAGCTACAAGAACCTCTTTAGGTCTTCTAGCCTCAGTAACCAATCTCAAATTTGTTTTCACCAATTTCGGTGCCCTATTACAGTGGATGCAATTAGATCTCAATCCAAGCATTACTGTTTTCGCTGATGCCTTCGGGCCATAGCTCGAAGATATCTTCCACTTAAATCGCCTAACTTCCCCTACATCTTGGATCCTAGAGCCGTGTCTATTCGCCAAATGAATGTGAACAAGTTGGCGTTCGAACAATGATTTGGGAATGATAATCCTTCCCTCCTCCTCAGAAATTTCTAAACCATCACCCAAAACTTCACGCTTTTGAGCATCCAAAAGTTCTTTTTCCGAAATCCGCTTCCATTCTCCATGGTAGTACGGATTCAAACACGAAATACGATCCTTATCTAAGGCTCGCATCCTCTCAAGAGTTAGCTTTTCCTTCTGTTTCTTAGGAGAAAGCCTTAATTCAGAAACTAGTACATCGAGTCCAACTCGAGGTACTTCGATTTTAACTTCTTCGTTAGAAGAGTTATCAGATTTCACAATTTGGGTTGAAACCCAAGTTCCAATCTCATCTAAAGATACAGCAGATTCCGTATCCACTAATGCTAACCGGCTGTACTCTTCTTCCAAGCTCGGCTGTTCAATTTTGATTTCTAATCCACCATCTGGCCTCAAGCCATGGCTGATTCCATCATTTTCATACCACGGGCCCAAAGTTCCCGTGCCAAGCGAATCCGAGTCAGAATCAGTGTACTTATCCTTCAATGGACTCCACCGATCCGATTCTTCATCGATATCCAATGGATGTCTGAACATCCTCCTATAATATTTACGTTCTCGAGATGTCAAAGATAGCTGTGGACCCAATGACACATCAGATTCCTTCCGATCACGACGGATTGCCGCTCTCATTATCCGAATCGAGTCTACCCTTTGTCTCTCTCTTTCCGGCGTTGCCGCCCATCGCAAGAGCATGTCTGCGAAAATATTACTATCTCCGCCAACGTGATGAATGTCAACTAACACGTGTTCAAGAATCACCATCCAGCGTTGTAGGCGGTTAAGATGTCCATGATTTATCTTTGATCCGCCTTGCAGTATAGCCTTCAGGTTGAGGTGATCTGTATATACTTGCACTGCTGTCGGGTGGAATGGCAATAAGTATGAAAGTTTATTAAATGTTCGGATTATAGGGTATAGTTCCTTATGACATATACCCCACACAAGTTGACTTGCGTCAAACTTTCCGCTAAAGAACATCATAGGATAAACCGTCTTTTTTAATAAGTCCTTTCCGCGCTCTTCCTGTCGCGCTTGGAATAGGATGGCACTATGGTATTTATCCGACGCGTCGGTTACTAGTATCAAGTCCATGTTCCGATCGTAGTGCTGTAGGCGCGCCTTTGCGGCATCCGCCAACCTCTGCTTGAAGCGCTTAAATGCCGCCTCTAATTCTTCGTTCCATAAAATTCGCTTTTTCTCTTTTAAAAGCTTTTTCTTCTTTCCCTTCATCTCAGGGTAAAACAACATAATCTTATCTCTAAGTTCCGCCATTTCCGGAACCGCCGATGTCAACCATTGCGCCAAGTGTAAGAGCTTCGCTAACTCATATACATACTCGGGCTTTGGGACAAGCAAAATCTTTTCATAATATTTCTTCGAATAATTCCACCCGCCATTCTGCAGAATCCTTCCGCAATACTCAATACCCGTCGTAAATAATATTGATTTCGTCGGGCTAATTCTCACTTTCCATTTCCGCAAATTGCGCAAAACATCTTCTAATATTCTGATATAGCGCTTAAAATCCTTCGCGTGTATCAACGTATCGTCAATCCATTGAACGATCCCGTTGCCTTCTTTATTATAATTAGCCGCCGCAATATGATCCACCATGCGCTGGTGAAAAAATACCGGAGTCGAATGACATCCCATTGGCGCAAATTGTAATTGGAACACACCATAAGTAGTCATAAGGTTGAAATATTTCATAGCGGGGTCAGTAATTGATAACTGATCGAATCCGCTCACGACATCCAGGCATCCGTAAAAACGTGCCGGTGCCGTGTTGACTAGTTGCGTTTCAAGTATGGGGAGTATATTGACATCCCTATGCAATACCTTGTTTGCCGCAACCAGGTCTAACACCATGGGTATCTTAATAGTAGGAATCTTCATAGAGTTCTTCTTTTGTGTGAAATTATACATCTCTGTACATTGTAGTCGCGTGTGATCTGTTTTAATATAGAATTCGCAATAATCTTTTTTTTTTTTGACTTCGCTACTCCTGCACCTATTCCAACATTTGAGGTTGGATTTCTTCTACGTTTCTCTGTAAGAATGCTCTCAGTTGAAATCTCAAAGTTTCTGTTTAAAAATGAGGCTTCTTCTGTCTCTTTTTGCAATGAAACCTCATTTTCAACTGCGTTTTCTTCATTTTCAAGATTCATTTGTTCTTCTGAAACTTCTAAGTTTTCTGCAGGTTTTACATTTTCGTAATATGTTTTAGGCTCGTTTAACTGAATAAAACTCTATGTGTAACAATACTTATATTCCTATGTTTAGGTAAAATACAAGGAAAATGTCCTAAAATAGGTGTAGCAGATAGATATATCCATAAAACAGATTGAAGCTTAATTATATAATACAGTAAGGTCATCCGGTTATATGCTTATTTATAAACTTTGAATGAAGCCTTTGTGGAAGTTGACCAGATGTGTCTTAAACCTCAACCCTTTGTGTATGACTAAGTAAAAAATTATTCATTTTATCTTAAGGCGGCATTACCCTCGCACAGTGCTGAAATTGCACTTTCACGATGTAGCGGTCAAAAAGCTGGAGAGCGAAAAGAAAAGCAACAGATTCTTAACTTAAAGCTTGGGTATCATTAAAAAATGAGCTTGTAGATTTCTCACTTATGCAAATATATATTTTACAATTTTTGCATTACACCTAGCACGATTAAAGAAGAGCTAGCACAGGTTTTCTTCACCTAGAACTGAAACAACAAACACAACCTCCTCACAATTCAATATAAATAAACCCACACTACATATTCCAGAGCTTCTCTTTAATGATTTACATGAAAGACGTCATTAATACTACTTATGTTCCAGTTTTCCAAAGCTGTGGTGTAATCAGAGTTGATTAATTTGGGAACAGTCCGCACTCAAACTCTCTAAGATTATTATTTGTATTCATATTTATTATACCCTAAGCACTCAAACTATTGTCTGGGAAGAATTCTTAGCCATTAAGAAAAAACTTTGACCCGTAGGAAAACATTTAACTTTACCCAGAAGCATCATCAAGTGTACTAAACCAAGAAAACTTGTTTTCTTCAACAAGTTTGTGTCAAAATAATCTCGAAACAATGTTAACTTAATAATATCTACAGAACGTTGCACAAATTATAAAATCGAAAAGAGAACAAGCTCACAAATATATACAAACAAAGTTGTGTACAACTATACAAACGCTAAACAAATAAATAAATCTTATTTACACCTCTACCGCTTTTCTTCTTGTTTACATCTTATAATACTTCTTACTGAATGTAAACACTTTCCCTTCAGTTCCAACTCTTCTAAATCTCTCATTAGATAATAAAATCTTCCTTACTGAACTTCTCCATACTGGATTTTTCTTTACATCGTTATCTAATTTCCAATTTAATAAATGACTCCATTTTCCTTCGATATAATTACAAATATCTTCAAAAACACCCTCTTGATTAGGCATTTTTTTCAAAGTTACTGTCAACATACCATTATAAGTTACTTTTCCATTATCTCCATAAGTACTATCATAATCTTCTTCACGAAATATATATCTATTTCCTCCTCTTTGTTTCTTCTTTGTTGGTTCAATACTCTTTTTGTATTCTCTTCTACGTCTTTTTTTGAGAACCTTTTCATGATTTATATCATTTTTCGAGCTTCCACGTGATCTATGAGAACGAGAACCTTTTCTAGGTGTCCAATTAGAGCTAGAATCAGAATCCACTTGAGAAGGTCTATCAAGTGTCTTTCTTCTTCTTCTATTTGCTTTTTGACTATTTTCGGAGCCTAAATTATTGGATTGATCAACTTTGTTGAGCTAAAAAATAAAAAAAAAGATGTAAAGTATACATAAGTGTAAATTTCTTCTAGGCATTGTTCTTCCGACACTTCTTCGTTTCTAAAATGCAAATCTACAATGTTTGCAAGCTCTGATTTGTCCGCCCCTTTGCGGTAAACAAGTCCAAACTCTTTTAAATATCTTAAAAGGCTTTCTTTCTATGAAATAAATGTGATATAAGCAAATATACGGATAGACAAAGGAAATAGTTATATTCTTGTTCTGTTTCGAAATCCATTTTAGTTTTGCCAGAATGTTCCTTATGCTGAAATTTCTGTTCGATCGGCTTTATCACGAAATTGTGTAACGGCCCAAAAATATCAGTGTCTTTTTAGTACACACTTTAAACTGATAATTCTTGAGCTGGTTTTGCAAAACGTAGAAATATTCTGTTAAAAAGACCAAAAGAAAGAAATATAACAGAGTTTAATAAACCAAGAGTTCTACTATATTAAGTTTCTTTAAACAGGTTAGTTTGGATTGACTTGAGCTGATAGTGCTAGACATGGTTTCACAAGTTAATTTATAGTGAAGGGGAAGCGTATTAGTAATGCCATTCCAAGCGAGGCAAAAAGTAGGATGCTACATGAAGAAAAGTATTTGTCTACTTCGAGATTTAACAATGCTGTTATTTTCTAAACTAAATTTCATTTCATCCAAAAGTGAAGAGCCGGAAATGTGGCCTAAGAAATCTGTTCCAACAAGAGAATGATATGCAGCTTTTTAACCATTGTCCAACATCAGGTAATTCTTCCTCACCTTGTAGCGCATCATAATACCGGTTTGGCTTTCGGTTTAACAATAGGAACATGAACTATGCACCGAATTAGTGAATAGTATTAAACTATCATGAGAAGTGTGTAACTTCGCTTTACAATGCTATGTTTGCGAAGTTGGTTTCATTATGTCATTTTGTTATGGTTATATTTGAGACGCTTGTTTTTTGATAACGTTCTTCTTTTTAATTTACACGTATCTGTATGGAAGCTTAGTTAGAGAACAATTTTTAATTCGGTACGGCTCGTACTTTGATAGTATGAGGGATACCAACCAGACTTTAGTTGTTAATTGTATGTAAACATCACTTGGCAAAGAACTTTAACCAACTTTATTGTATCGTACTTTGCAAATGACTAGCTTAGTACACTTAGACCATTGTATTAGTAAGTAGTGAATATCAGCTAAGAATGAGCAAATAAAATGTATAAGTGTTTTTGCAAAAGTTTTCTTCTTGTTTCGTTGGTCGTTAATTAATCTTTGAAACATAAATCCTCACCTGTTAAACTGTCTTAGTAAACAATCCATGCTCTCACCATAGCATCAGTGACTTGTCAAGTTCTTGGCTAATCTCCATAAAGGTTTGTTTGTTTTTCGATTTTGATTTCATGAATGGTGAAAAAACTGCTGATAGTTTAGTGTAAACTGAAAGGTAAGAGGTCTGACCTAAGATAAAGTTGTTCCTGTTAACCATGTAAGGGTAAGTAAGGCTTCTTAGGTAATTAATTTACTCGGGGATTATGTGATAATTTGTCGTCTGTGTACTCCTCGAAAACTTCAGAAAATATGTACAAGTCTTTTTTAATAAGCGTACTTAGATTTGTAAGGTCAATACGGTAGATTAATTCCACTAGCAAGTTGAGGTGTTTTCTTCCAGACTCTACAGAAACTGTGATTAGTGGAACCACATCTCTAACTTTTTCAGTCACTTAGACCAATTTTATGTCATCGGTTTACGTTGAATATGTGCAGGATATGCCCGGTTCTCTCATGTAGAGGTTGATGAACCTTCTTGGGGTAATGAAACTTTTCTTGTGTTTATTAATACGTGTTATTATTTTCATGCGCGTCAACAAAAGGAAGCTCTACTGCTGTTGTAGTTTACAATGAAGTTATGTTACGTTGAAATCTAACAATGTGGTTAGCCATTTGCCAACTTCGACCAAGTGAATATCAGTAAGAAGTTTGATAATGACGTTTTTTTTTCTAAAATCCTTTCTTTTAATTCTGAAGGTTGAGAATGGGTAATTTATGCAACAGCTACATTTAATTGCAGCTTCTGCTTCTGCAAACGCTAACGGCCGTCACAGTAAAACCTACGTATTGAACGAGAGGTGTTTCAAAACTACAGGTTAACAGCCTAAACAAAAGTAATACCATTGGAAAGTTGTCGAATTATATATATATTCAAAGGAATTACTTAAGGGATGTTTTACTCTAGGAAAAGAAGAAGACCTCACACGTTGGAATTTCTTAGTAAAAAGTTCTTCAGAAGCCCCTGGAGATATGCATATTGAAGTGTTAAATGGAACAAGAAGTGTGGAACAAGGTTTTTTTAGCTCCCGAACAAAGACTGGAAACAAATAGTATAGACATGGAACAAGATATTCTCATGATCAAATATTTAGGAACTAAATACTTTCCTATTATAGCCAACGCCAGGTAAACTTTCGAAATGTTCAGAACGTTAACTACACACTTCAGTAGGAATACAAAGTTCAATATTCAGGTAGTGAGAAAGAACTTATCAGCCCTTAAACCAAAGGGCATTAGCATTTTCAAATTGATTGATGTTTTCTTGAGATCATATTCAGAGTACCACATGTTTGGCGGAAAAATACCAGATAACGAGGTCAGCGAACTACACTTTCAAAAATTTCCACTGCAGTTAAATAAGTTAGTCAACGATCTTAGATTCAACGATGCCCCAACAAAAAACAAAGGCATAGATTTTGCCTTACTTTCCAGTACAATAAAACTTTACACCACTTCTATTATCTCTGGTGACAACAAGATATCCATTAAAGGTCCAAATAAACAGCCAAGAAATACAAAATGGCGCAACATTTGTAAGAAAAGAAACCATCATACTAAGGACCATAATAATTGGACAAAAAAGAGGTAAAATTTTATAAAGAATGAGAATGCAAACCCTGCCAAAGTTAAAAAGTCAACTAAAATAAAAGATGATGTGGATGATGACGCAGAAGGCATTCATTCCGCTAGAGTAAAAGTGACAAGGATGTCTTCGTCTAATTTGTCGTATTTCAAATTTATCGTTGATTCTTGTGCCACGGTATATATCGTTACTACTAAAAAGAATATTGAGATCTATAAATCGTATGTACTGAAGCTAAGAACTTTTAAGAATGGTGATAGCATCTATAGCAAAGGATAGTAGACACTAAAACTAAACTTAGATAATTGCAAGAGACTGACAGTAAACAGAATGTATGTTGTTCCAGATGCAAACGAAAATTTATTCTCCATGAAAAGAATGATTAAGTCGGGATTTAAGATGTAAAATTCCCATTTCAAACCCATGCTTAATTACAGGGATAAGGAATTTTACAGATTTAAAAATTGTGATGAACTGTGGTACGTTCGAGCTGTAGATATGTCAAAACCTGGAAAATAAAAACGCTCAAAAACGACTGTGGATACAAATAAGTTATCTGAATTTATGGTAAAGAAATCTGGCATCATAGAATGAGACACTTAGTCTCCAACAGACTTGATATCCTCAATGAACTTTCAGCTAACAAAATCAAGATTGACTCTAATCATATTCGGTTCTGCGAAGGATATATTCTAGGGAAAGTGCAACAAAGCCAATTATATGCGTTGTCAAGAAATCCTTTCAAAGCTACCAAACCTTTACAAAAACAGGATGTAGATAGAGCGGAATCCTTTAACCCTATTTTACCGCAAATAAATAAAAATGCTCTGCTGATAACTGATAGTTTTTCAAAGTTCACGTGGGTGGCTTTAGATGCTAAGAAATCTGAAGTACCTAAAAAGCTTGCAAAAATAATGAAAAAGATCTAAAACCTGTGTAATAATAATATAATAATATTCCATTCAGATGAAGGAACGGAGTTTAAAACCAAAGAAGTACATACCTATCTTGGGAGCCAAGGTATTACATACGATCTTTTTAAGGTTAATAATCAACAAAATATATTTGAAGAAATATCAATTTATATCATCGTTTACGGCTAAAGAGCTATGTTATATTCTGGATACATATCTTTATCATTGTGGGACTATGTACTCTCATGCCACATCTTTCAACAAAATAGATCCCCGAGACTTTATCCTAAAAGTGAAAATAAGGAGCGAATATATGCTACTCCTTTTAAACTTTTAACTTTTAGAAAAAACAGAATAATTTTTTTTTATGATTTTCGGTGCTAGAAGATATGTTGTTAGACTAACAACGAAAATGAAACTACAAGCTCACACTGAAAGGTACCAATTTTTAGGAGTGACTTCTAAATTTTCCTAAAAAGTACTTTCAGAAATCAGTAATACATTAGGAGAAATCAGAAGAACATTCTTCAAGGAACAAGAATTTCTGGAAAGGAATATAAAATTTGAAAGAGCTTTCTCAAACGCTTCACAAATATATAGCTTCCAAATATTACTGCGAAATGTTTAAACACCCTGAGCTGGAACAACGGAAAGAAGCATACTGAAATGAGGTAACATCTTTGAAAACCGTTGGAAAGTTTGAAATACTAGAAAGTTCATAAGCTGCTGATATTCAAATATAGCCTATTCTTGAACTCTTTACTTCTAATTATGACAACATAAGAAAGAAGATAATCCCCCAAACCAGAATTTTTGCACGCAGAGACAAAGAAATAAACGTCAATTCAAACTATATATATTCACCAGTATCCAATACATAGAACAGAAAAACCTTCTTTCTGGCTAGGAAACTTGCTTATCCTGACTTCACAGCTATTGAATTGGACATCAAAACTGCCTTCTTATGTGCAAATCGTGAGGATTTTATATATCATGAACTACCACTTGGACACGGTGAAAAACTGAGCAAATCATATATGAGGAGATCTAAAAAGAGCATATATGGTCTGCAGAGTAACCCAATGTTGTGGAATATGCTGACCAATGAAGTGAGAATTGAATTTGGATTTTCTTCCTTCTTGGTTGATTCTTGTATTTACAAATCTGGGGTAATTGCCCAAAAAAATATCTTTCCTAGGTCAAATCGATTTACAAATAAGGCGAATAAAACTGAAGAACCAACTCGAGCACAAAACCAATCAACCGATGTGAAGGTGTTTTTGAACCTATATGTTTATGACATAATTGTGGTTGGAAAAGCCAAAGATGTACACAAATTTACAAACGTGATAAGAAAAAAGTTCAAGATAAAACAAACTGCCCAGATTGATAAGTTCGTCGGATTAGAGATCAAGGAAGATGCATTTACACTGAAAATCCATAAAAATAGTTATGTTAAAGCAATGGGAGAAATATTCGAAGTAACAAAGTGTAAGCAACAAGCGTATCAGGTCAACCCAATAAAAAACTTATAGCAAGAAACCAAAAAAACTCAAGGATATCAGGAAATTACAAAGCATCATCGGATCTCTATTATATGCAGCTATAAATACAAGACCAGACGTATATTATATTACTATTTTTTTAGCTCGGCAAAAAAGCAGGTGCAATACGAAGCTTTGTGCTACTTCAAAGGAAGTTGTTAAATGCTTATATGATGCAAAGGATAAAGGTTTAATATACAAAATTGGAAAGAAAAAGGAAGTTAAGATATCCGATCAAAGTGACAGTGGCTGGGTCTCAGGAATAGATAACAGAAGGTCTATTTCAGTATTTATTATATTTGTAAACAAAGGACCATTAGTATACCACTCAAAGAAGCAAGGTTTAACTGCATTATCTACTGCAGAACCAGAATATGTAGCACTGAGTAAGTGCCTGAAGAAAGTGAGACAAGTCTATCAATTTTCCAGTCTATGCAAGTCAAAGTTAATTTACCAATTGAAGTAGAAATTGATAACCAAGATACAGCGAGGCTAATACTTGACAAGAAATCTACTCAAATAACGATGTACTTAGATATTGGTCTTATGCGTGTGTGAGAAATAGTCGAGAAAAGATTGATCCGTGTCAGTTATGATAGAAGTGCGGACAACACTGCTCAACTATAGACGAAAGGACGTTTATTAGGTGTCTATAGAAGGTTTTTACCTATGATAGCAAATTTACACTGGAGGGTTAAGTAACAGGGTTTGCTACCGTAATGGTTTTCCCCTAAGTATACGAATAGTTAGAGTGTTCAGAAAGATATTTATGATGGTTTTATGCTTAGAAGCCAAAGGTTGAGGGAGTGTTCAATATTGTCATAAGACCACATAGCCCATACCGGGCACAATATCAGAAAGGTTTATGAAGTAGTAACTTTGTTAGTAACGCTTAGTTAGATAAATAAATACAAACACAACTTAACAATAAAATTTGAAGACAAAACTTATATTCGCATTAAGCAGATATAAAAATAACGTCAACTTTATTAATTTCATTTATCTTCAATATTCTACATGATTGGGCAAAATTATTTTATATGTTAGTGAATTCAAACATTTTGAGATGGATATGATATTTTCAAGAATTAAATAAGGTATGTCGATTTTAAAAGGTCCACTCAATTAAAATGGCATTTTTTTGAAGGGGTTTTCTGTTTGAAAAAAATCTCAATTAAAAAACACGCTTTGGAAGGGATTTCATTTATGGTGTATATTTTAAAAGCATATATATGAATATATTTCAAGGTAAGAGTTCAAGAATATGGTTAAAGTAATTTTTTTTTATTTCTTATTAGTTCAAGATCCTAGGTTTAGACGTGATTGATTGTTTTTAACCCCATTATTATATATTCTTTTCTCTTAGCTGGTGATTTGTTGTTCAAAGTTGACTCCATGTTCACTGCTACTTCTTGGCTTATATATGTTACTTCCTCAAGTTCTGGCTCATGGAAAACCCCATCCGGGTTATTACGAAGTGACTTACGCATCATTTTTATGGCTGCAAAAGTTTTACGTCAACCTTCGTTTGTCTGAGATACTTCGGTGCACATCAACTTAGCTTCAGCCAACATTTTGGAATATTTAACTGAAGGTTTGACTGGTGCTTTGAATTCTTCGAGATCTGGAACTTTGACTCTAAACTCCATCGCCATCTGTTTCATTGTTTAAAACCTGCCAATGTTGTCAAACCTCTCTTGTACAAATGATGATTACGATAGTTCAACCTAGACAAAAAATATTTTGGATCAAAAAAATCTAAACCAAGTTAGACATCTATATTAGATGGAATATTAGAATGTTACCCTAGGTATCATTAACTACTGAACCAATCAATGGTACATATATTTTTATCTTTAAGGAAAGCAAATACTATATATATATATATTTAAGGAAGAAAGCATTGGAAAGAGCCAGATCCTAAACCTCGCTGTTTTAGCTGCTTATCTTGATAATTAAGCATGAGGGATCTTTCCGCCATAGAGATATCGCTTTGAGAAACAGAAGTATTGAAAAATAAATATACAAATAAGAAAAGAAGAAATGTGATATTTCTCCGCAATATATATAATTTACTTGCCCTATTAGTTAGATAATTCTGGATACGAAAGTCTAATACAAGCTGTTCCTCAGAAATTTTAATTTCATAAGATATGCCCCTACTCAGGTAGATAGAATATATGTATTTATAGTTTCTCTTTCATACACTTATCTTTTCGCCTCACCTCTGTTTTTGGGCTGTTTCGCCTTACCGTATTTAAACTTTCAGTTTCAGAAGCTAGACGTAATACAATTATGACTATCCTTAGGAATTTTTATGATATCCCAAACCTGCAAAACTCTAAACATATATTCATGGAATTATGAGGGATATGGATAGCGTATACATGGAATAAGTGTCTTCGTACATTTTTGTTAGCTGGAATTCAATTAGCTGTCATTGTTTTAGACATAGTTATACTTACGTGGACTATGAAACTATCTCTAGCAAAGAGGGTAAATGAAATTTTATGTTCTTAAGAAGCAAAAAAAAATATATATCGAGGGATTAAATAAATTCACATTGCCACTAATTATGCCTCTCTAAACGAGTAGAACTTCTACGTTCAAGCAAATTTTTGTTACATGTTACAGTGACGGTGAAAAGGTAAGTACTCAAAGGTGTATTTTTTCCTCGTAATTTTCAATAAAAATATCTTAGGAAGAACTTATTCTCAGAAATTATTGCTCTATATTGATACAAAAAAATATACTTGGGAGGTTTAAAAGGGTATGAAAGTACTAGGGGAAGAATTTTGAATTTATTAAAGTATCCTTCAGAAAAACTAAAAGAATATATAAAGTTTCAACATCTGAACTAAATTATGAGTTTATTTAAGAAATTCTGGGTTAAACATATATTTCATGGTAAAAGAAGATAAAGAAATGCTTGAGCAATGTACAGACAATGTTTGGGATACTTTGTTCCGTAATAAGAAACTGTTTTTAATGGAAATCTGAATGAAAAGGTCACCTGCAATTGGTCTAGATAAACAAATCTATGTTTAATAAATAGTTACAATACTAGAATCAAGAAATAAATCAAAAGTATACAGAAATAGTGCTAATCAAATAAAAATAAATACAACAGGAACAAAAAAAACATATTAAAGTACATGATTTATTCCAAGATCGCAACAAGAGGTGTTAGTTCTTGATGATGGTAACAAGCCAAGTCATTTTCTTAGCGATTAACAGAGATGGTTAAGCTCTGGGTGAAATTAGCGTATCGTGTGCAACTGGAATATATGGGTAAAGAAGTGAAACTCCTGGACAAATTAAGAGAGATACAAACAGTCACCGAATTAGTGATAAAACTATTATTGAGAAATATTTTTCTAATGACTCAAATGTTTTGTTATTCCTACTTGCAAGAATGTGGAACAATTGAAACACGCAAAAAAAATATTTGATTTCATATTCAATTTTTCTTGTGTTTTTGTGATGATACATTTAGGTTCCGCCGAGTAGATGTCAAATAATCAAACCTAGTCACTAAGTACTATTCCTAAAATGAATGCGTCAGCTGCTAGAGCTTTAAATTAGAAAATAATACTCGTTTTTACCTAGTTAAAAATATTAGATAAGATTTTATCTTTGGTCTTACAAATTCTGTATATCTTTGACTTACTAGATGCTTTACCACAAGAAACATATGGCTGAAAATAATTTACTAACTGAACGTTTAAGCCATTTGGACAACGACTTTGAATTATATCTGATGTTGATAAAATTTTCAATGAAATATAGTAAATTTAATATAATAAAAGGATTCGAACTATTTTATGATAGTAAACCATTTGAAAAGTTTAACATAGATACTATGGTCGCATTTAAGCTAGGTATTTTAGGATTTAGATATTTATATCTTATTGTAAAATAATTCTCAGGCTTCATTATATCTCAGCTTCAAAAAAAAACTTAATTAGCTTCCAAAGTCGTAAAAATAGATAAGATCATAAAAACTTTCAAATTTGCAACCAGATGCATCTTTACCGATTAAAATTTTAGGATTCCACAAACTGGGCACATATTTTAAGAAAAATGAATACAACGCGAGTTCTTTTCTGCTTATTTTGTTCAGAAAACTGCATTTAAGAATACGAAAATAACTTGAAGCAACCATAAATTTAATCGTTTGTAAACAATTCGTTGTCAATTTAAAATGCATAGGCGTTACTTTTATAAAATAATATAAAATCCCAAGTATTGAGAAAGAAGAAGTAATACGTCACCTATGAAGTATTTTATCGAAAATATGCAATTATTGTTCGAAACTCACTGTTTGATGCCATTAAACTTGATATTGAATATAGGAAAGTTTTTATTCTCAAAGTTTATTTTTGTCAACGGAGAGACAAAGGGTCATACTTTTAATCAATTTTAAATTTATGAAGATATCATATTTCAGGATTTTGAAGATAAATGAAGCAAGTGCTGTGAAGAATACCTAAAAGAAACTGGCCAGTATATCTTCAAAAATATATAATTCAAAACGGAATATCTCCAATGAAACGATAATAAAGCCTTAAACAGGTTAAAACGGTTTTCGGATGATGACAGGACATCTATATCGATTCTTATTTTTTTGAGGTTTCTAACAAGTCAGAGAAACAGTTCTTATTTAATCTTTTCTTTATGTTTAAAATTATTATTTCAATTTTTTGGAATGAAATATATTCTTACCAAGAATATAATTCACGATAAGGACATTTAGAAGCTAATGACAAAAGTTTTAACGTGCGAAGCAGTTATACCAATGATAAGAGTATCAAATTAGCTAGAAACTTTAACTGTATAGCAACTACTAATGATATTGAAGAATTAAGCACTGTGAATCAAGTTGAGGTTACTTTATTGTAACAAGCGTTCAATTTTAAAGTATTTTATTAACCAAAAAATGAGTGAAAAACTTTTTTTGTTAAATGTTTCGGAAACAAGCAGTCGATTAAGAAACAACGGACGAATAAAGTCCATATTTTCTTAAATAGAAACTGTCAAAGCTCAATATATTTAACTGGAGACCTTATCTTTACTCACCAGCTGTACCATGAATGTCAGTTTTTCCATAAATTATCCATGTATAACGTTTTATTATTACCATCTGATATTTCGGAATATTTGCTATTTTGTATATTTGATATTTGATTAAACTTTATATTTAAACTTCTTAAAGAGTACAAAATAAAAAACGGCAAGACGTATAGAAGTGATATAAATCTCTTTAAAGATTGCATCAGGCAACTCAAATTTGACGATGAATGCAGATAAGATCTACTAAGCTTTCTTTTCTGAGATCTAGCCCATATAAAATATAATTTTATAATCGAAGGAACGGTAAAAGTTGTGAATTCGATATAAATAGTATCTATAGATGATGTATTACACTCTGGAAACACATTTCTGATAAGAAACTTTGAAAATTTCATGGAAGAAAAACAAAAACTAACTTTAGCCTTTCAATTGATGGATAAACTGCTCCTAGTTTGAGGGAAAATAGTAGATTTTGTATTGTTATTAATCAGAAGAAAATTGTAAGCAGAGGTATTCCGTATTGGGTTTACAAGAATAGAAAAATATCGCCCAATTTGAGGTAGATTTTCGGAAGAAAAAACCACGAAGTTTCACTGATCCAAAGTCCATAAAAAATAGATGAATTTTTAAGGCACTTATGCTGTTTTAACTCCCTCCTTTATGTTTTTCTTGAAATTTTCCTCTTGGTGCAACTATATTGCATAATATCAAGTCAATAGAACACTATTCGAAGACTATGTCATGTTTATAAACTGAAAGTAATTGTATGAAGAAATAACAGTCTCTCAGCGACCAAAGACTTAAAAACCTTAGTTTATATCTCACTTAAATACTGTTCATATATAAAATCTATAGTTGGAAATATTATTATGCTGAACATTAATTTACTGATTTCCATGTCAAGGAAAGTACCCATTATTGTTAGTTCCCCTTTTGAAACACGATATTTAGATTTGGTAAGAGGGTTTTAAAAAGGTTCTCGTAATTTATTTATATCCATATTAGTTGATTTGATATTTAAGTTTGTTATCATAACCAAACTGGAATAATAGTGCTAAAATATATTGCAGCTGTTTGAAGAATTTTTCCATTAATATCTGGTGTGAATTTACTAAGGATGATGTTGAATGATGCAAATGAAATTTTATTATATTTTATAGTCGGGGAATTTGTTTGAAACTTCTACTAAGATATGCAAAAGAAATACCGTGAAAATATTAGATAATAAAAACGGGACAAATAATGGAAGAAGTCATAGTTATTGTGGCCTATTGAACTGGCTAACTTAGTTTGTTCTGTTTATACCACAAATATAGCAACATTTGAGGAGTTTTTCCTTTGAAAAATACTAAATATGGACCAGAAATAGATCGAAACAATAGGATTGGAAACAAATTATCTTTATTAGTCATAATAGAAGGTATAACAAAACAAAGGTTTATGACAGTTAACATTTTGTACATATTCCAGTTGGTTCAAATATGCTCTCAAGTATTTAATTAAGAAAAAAAACGCTTGGAAAGTCTATGGAATCTTATGCAAATTTTCATAAGCTTACAGAGTACCGAATACTAATAATCTATCGTGTATGATCCCGCTTGTGTATTTATATTCTTGTGGATACTTTATTATTTATTAGAGATTACTTACTGCAGTAATATGACTTTATACAGAAAATAGACTATAATAATAAGAGTATAAAATCCAGTTACTATTTTTGCGGGGGTACTGGTAAGAGAGGGTCATTTATTTATTCTAGTGTCGTACAATCCTTGTTGTTTTCATTACATGGAGATATTGGAATTCATAAATTCGTACTCTGGTTGAATACATAGTGGATGTAATATTAGGTTTAAAATATTTTAAACAAGCACTTAACTATAAAAAAAGAAACTAAAGTTCTGAGCGATATTTAATCATTTCCCTAAGAAAAACACTTTTCCTCAGGGCCTCTCCCGAAGCTTGTCTATAGTATTTTCAAAATTATATAATATTTTCCACTTTATCTAACGAAAGTGAAGCCTAAGTGCTTAGTAACACCTTTATTTGTGTCATTCTACTCGATTTAAAGGTTTGAATATTTTTTTCTCTAAACTGCTAAATGAAATAAATTGATATGTTTCGTTTTAGTTTATCGATAGAGATATTTAACCCTTTTTGTTGCAGAGATAACTATGTCCAACCCTGGGAGCTGTTATAGAAAATGCAGCCTTTTAAATCCCACACACTTGGAAGCCATTTGTTTTAACTCCATGAGACATTACTTAGAAAATATACAAATGACACAAAACTAAGAGACCACAAAAAGAACCCAAGGTAAAGAAACAATTTTTATAACAACTAAGCTAAACTGTTCCACTCAATGACAGGATCGTGTTCAAAGTTTGCTTATCGGATATATATTAGAACTACTTCAAAACGTTGCTAATAAAGAAATTATGTGGAAAAGAGTTTCGTCTCATTGGTTCCTAAAGAAAATACAAACAATTGTTTTCGGACAAATAAAAACGTTAAAAAGGCGCAATGTACGATATGTTTCCTTAGATTCTTGTTCCTTTGAGTTAAAAATAAAGTTTGATTTAACTCTTGGCTAGTATATCATCAAAGTCAAGAATTTAAAGGAGATTAGAATTCATGAAAAACTAGATTCAAAGGGAAGAAATCTCATTTAGATTCAAGGGAAGTCAACTTTAAATCTAAAGTACTTAGATGTAGCTGAGGTATAGTTCGACAGTATTGAAATTCCATTATATCACAATATTCCAGATATAAATTTCGACATGTCTTTAATTAATTGTGAAGAAGATAAAAAGATGAATGACGAAAACTTTTAGACACAAACCTACATATTTTAGAGAAGGAACGAAAAGAATTTCTACAAATGTAAGGAAATCCAAAAATGTATTTTGGAAAACAAGCTCATGGCTTAGAGGTTGGATTTTCTAAACTAAGATACAGAAATAGTTAATTGATTGTCAATCTGATTCAATACAGTTCAATGTAATTCACGGACTCTGGAAACACATCTTGGTTTTGATGGTTCCCGTGAGGATTGACTGCTTAGCGAAGACATATAGCTTTGGTTGCAGTCTAAAGCAAACCGAAAAAAAAAACGTAGATGTGACACAAGGCGTTATTGACATTGGTTTTAACAACATGAAAGTGATTATTTTCGATGGATTACTAGCTCTGACCAAGTTAGCTTAAGATCTGAGAGGTGATCCATATTAGCTGCGCGAAAGATCCTGCATCTTCATTTGCTTATAATAAAAAGAAACTCAAGGGGATTGGTTTCAACTATATCATGGATTCTTTTATCAAATTGGTGTGTGAAGGTTTATTTAGCGCAATATAATTTCATGAGAAGGCGTAAAATGATAGAGAACTTTATACGGAATGCGAAGCAAACGTAAATAGAAATATCAAGGAAATTTAATTTTCAGTGGGTTGAACTTTTGCTAAGAAAAATTTAACATTTGAAAATGTTTTCATTCAATTTGTTGACTGATTTAATTGCAGGATCAAAGAAAGAGGTAAATTCTCCCGGAAATAGAAGGAATAGACCTTTGAACAATTAGGCAGATATCACAACCAGCAAGAGAAAACAATACTACGCCCATCTTGAAAAGGCTAAAAACTTATCATTACAGAATCTGATGATTCAGAGGAAATTCTTGACAGGTTAAAGGGAGAGCCAAAGAAGGCGTATGGTGGTTTCGCTATATTGAATGGTGAATGCAAAACCAATTTGGTGATGTAGATGATGAACTGTGAGTAAGTAGCATTTGAGATGGTTATTGAGACGAAGGATGAGTCAATATTTCCACGATTTAAATTTTCTTTTTGAACTAGATTAAACATACTGTGTAGGCATTTTCCTATTTCTACATCAACTTAAAGGTAGAATGTATAAAAAAAAAGCTCATTTGATTCGTAGCTCGAGTCTTGTTAGACATCACCTATTCGATCTTAATATGAAAAAACATGACACATATAGACACCGAAGACAATCCTCTACATTACAATGTAAATATACCTAACTTGAGCGAACTTTAAACCCTGGGAAACCGGGTTAGGGCTACTCGATGTTGCTATTCGCTCTTAAGATGTAATCTGTCGTGATAAATACATATAAATTTATTTCCCCCGTTGCTTCTAAAAATGATTAAACAGGATCTGTGCTGCTTGAATGTTAATCAATAATCAAATTATTCGAGATTACTATTTTATTTTTTTTCTGATAGTTTCTGTTTTTGACATTTTGGGTAGTTGGGTTACACAATCAAATTACTCATCCAAACAGATTGACACGAACATACTTAATCCAAGTAGAAAAAGCAGATAAAAGGGTAGTTAGTAGAAAAGTTTCTAGATTTATTAAACCACTTAACTATTAAAGATACCAATAAGAAAATTCCAGGAAGCCTTAAAAAGACATTTTACACATCTATGAGAATACTCCTCAGTGATCGTCTATTAAAGTTAAGAGTGTGTAGATAATTTTTTTATCTTTGTATAAACTATTTCATCTTGAACAATATGTAGCTTTCTTGGTCTAATTTCTTACTTAGTACTCAATAAATTAGCGAATTCCCTATACACTAGAATAATTCAAAGAGGACCACTTAAATTCAAAATATGTGGTATATTACCCTACATATTTATATAGAGAATTCTTGTGCATTTTCATTAGAAAAATACTTGTCAGTCTAAAAGTGACTAATCGAAAAAAAAACAAATTTAGAACTTGAAACTAACTCACAAAATGGTCACAATTCGATATCCAATGCACAAGTAACTACGCTTGAATGAGCTCAGAAAAAACTAAGTTATCTAGTTCAGGACTTAAATCATATTTCACATGTATTCTTAAAAGATATTATCGCTTTCAACTAAGTATTCGACCTCCCGAAATGTCAAAATCTATAATCTGTTTTTTTTTGTTGATCTTCTTAATTGTCCGAAATTTTGATACGACATAACGATAGGCTCTCCTAAGGAAAGCCGTAGGAAAAAATATGATATCTAGTATTGCTCAAACTATCTATTCGCATAACTAGTTAAACTACGCCAATAATTAAAGCAATATATTAAATAATTCACACAGATAATAGAATATAACCCTCTATTTGAACTTTCTTCGATTTCTTACGACATTATGCCTTCTGAGAGAATATCTCTTATAGAGTTGTATTTATATTTAAATTTCGTTATGAATCTTACACGATTTCACGTCATTAGTAGTTGAAAACACAATTAATAATTAAGTCTTACGAAAAAAAAGAGAACAACATATATTTTTAAGTTTTACCTTTACAGAACTGCTACTCAGCCGCATCTAAAGAGGAGTTTATTTACTGGACAAAAAACAATCAATACTGCAATATTCGTTCTTGTAGAAACAAAGTTGTGTGAGGTTTTCTTATTTTCCCCGAAGAGCACACTTTGGGCACCAAGACATGACTTCCCTGTTTGGATCACCCAGTAATAGAAGTGATAATACTGAGCGGAGAAGTTTAAATAACACTCGGATAACCGATTAGTAAAAGCCGTGTCTGTGCAGCATGCTAATAAGATGACGGGCGCTTTAGAAACCGAAGATAGCTCGCTGAGGGATTTCAGCCTGATAAATCTAGATGAACTAGGTATTTTAAATACACACGGCAATGAGGATTTCCTATTTAAATATGGCAGGTAAACTGAAGAACAGAAGAACCTGGTCTCTGTAGCACAAAAATTGTCTAGGAAAGTATTTCAACACTTGAAATTTTTAAGGAAGACTGAAACGGATCGAGAAACTATTATTTATTTAAGAAATAAGGTTCATCAGAGGAAAACGAAGGATTTAAAATTCTTCGAGAATATTATTAGAAAATATATTACCTTTAACAAAGATATTTTAGAATAAGAAGCAATAGTCATTATGTTCAAGGAAGTGGATGAACTATTGGTGATCAAACCACCAGGGGCAATATGAGGCCCAGAATAATCACTGAAGCTATTTTCAAAAAAAATCCTGTGTTTGCACGGGTTAGGAAGAAGGTTTAAGACTGAAACCTGAATTGATAGCCAAGAACAGAACAGGTTTACAAGAATATGTACCGGATAGTCTTCCTCCTCTCCATATCAGATTTAGATTTAAACCTATGAACAAGATTAAAACAAAGAAGGCAAAGCCAAAAGCGGAGATGGAGGCTGTAGAGAGCTTAGGACACGATATACCTGAGGAGCTTCTTATAGCCAATTTATGCACTCACTGTTGTGAATATGGGCAAAAAGAGCCTAAATGTTTCACAAAAGGAGCTGGAACCCCTAAACCTAGTATGCCAACGAAGCCAGAGTTACGGCTAAAGTGAAAAAAAATAAGAGGAGAGGAGAAAGAAAAAAATCAGCTAAAACCTAGCTGCTAAAGTGAGGGTCGATCAGACGGTAACATCATGAAACCTGGAAGTCAACAGGAAGTCAAAAAGAATGCTTAATCTGCTCCCTTTGGAGTCGCTGTTGAATCCAGTAACAGATATCCAACTATTTAGTGGACAAAAGGATGCAAGGAAAACAGTATTTATTCCTAAAAATATAAGGATGATAAAAAAATATTAGGATAGTAAAGCCCAAGATGATACCTGTAGGACATATTTACGATTATAGTAAGCTAGATGAAGATGCAGAAGTGGAAGTATATTTTGAGGAGAATGGTAAGAAATATACAACACTCTTAGATAGTAGAGATTTTAAGAGTGTTATGAACTTACGCCTGCGGAAATATTGCTCCAAGATTATAACCCTTGATAATCCGTTCTCGATAAAAGTTGCAGGTTGAAGAATTTACTGGGTTTTTGAACTTAGTATTTTGAATAAAGTTACTGCTTGTATAGACAGCAGTAATTATATCTTTACTAACGTGGGATACATGCTCATTGATACCCCCAATGCGATGATTTGATTATAGGGAATGATCAACTAAGAACCCGCGGATTGGACAATTTAACTTCCTTAAGACACAAATTGGATAAGAGTAATAAATTTGGTCAAGTAGAGCAAAATAATATGACAGAATATTGGGCTCAATGGCTGGAAGCGACCTTGAAGCTTGTGGTAAAATCAATTGAGGTGGATAACGCTGAGGTAAGCCCGAGAGAAATATTCTCTCTGAATCCAAATGATATTTTATATAATGCTAACTCCGGTAATTTATATGAATAGGGTGATATTTTCTATGATTATTTAAACACAGATCAAGCTGAATCTGAACATGTTAATGAACTTATTTTGCCTAAAGAGCTTATGAAGAAAGACCCAGTGATTTTTGATGAGCAAGAAGATGGAATAGACATCGAGAAAATAGACGAAGGGGAAAATTTAGAGGTTGATGTGGTCGAAGATTTGAAGCGTCATACTAGTATCTTAGAGAATAAAGTGGAAGCCTTAGATATGAGTTGCTTCAGAGATGATCCGTCTAAGAAGAACCAGCTTCTGGGTTTACTAAAGAATAACGTTAAAGTCTTTGGAGACTCAGACTCGCCAACATCTTTATCAAACCTAACGCCCATCGAGTGTGATTTAAAAGAGGGAAGGATTTTTGGGGTCTTAAATCAACATCCCTTAGGCTATGAAAGAGGTCTTTTTATTGAAGCGGATTCGATAGATGTTGAATTCTGGCATCATAAAAGTTAACCCATATCTTACAACGGCAGTGAGTACTATAGTAGTACCTAAAAAGGGCCAGAGAAGGCTAGGATGGTGGCTGACTTCAGACCACTCAATGAAGCTGTAGAAAAAAGTTTCGAATACTCTGCCTAAACTAGACATACAATTGCATAGAGCGCAAGATATGAATTACTTCGCTTCCATCGACTTACTTTCCGGATTTGACTATTTACGTTGTGACAAAGTCGCAGGAAAACTATTCACTTTTGTAGCTCCGTGGGGAGTTGAATATAGTTTTAGGGATACACCACAAGGATGGTGCAATACTCCCCGGCATTTTTCAGCGCGAGGCAAACACATCAGGTATTTACACCTGCCGGCTTATGGTCATAAAATAGTATGTACTGGATAGATGACATTGTTCTAATGATTCCAATGTTCAAAAGACTGTTAGAAACATTGGAGAAATATTTGAAGCAAATCCAGGCTCGTAATCTAAGGATTGATATACAGAAATGTAGTTTTATTAGTGATAAAGCAACTTTTTGTGGAAGAGTTTTAGACGGCAAATGTTATAGCTATGATAATAGCTACGCCACAAGACTTCTGGGAAGAGTTAAGCCATAATAAATGCACGAACTTACACAGTTCGTGTATGCTGCAAACTTTTTATGTAGTATTATACTTGAGTTTTCTAGGATTAGAAAACTTGTTTTAGGTAATTTTAAATTAGTTGGTAAAATAAAATATCTAGAAAGGATGAGATTAGTAATAGATTGGACTACTGAAAAGAAAAGAGCTTTTGATGAATTAAAGGAATTTTTAGAAAGAAATCTAGTTAATTATTTGGGTTAATATAACCAAAACCAAAATACTTACATTTTCGCGGATGTAAGTGACAAATACTAGAGTTTATATTCATGTCAAACTCCTGGCGATGTTGAAATAGAAAAATTCTCTAAAAACTAGATACAGAGTTATTGTTCTTAAAAGCGGAAGCTTTGGAGGCAGTCAACTAAGCTGCCATATTTTTTCTAAGGAGCATTACCCTATGGTGATGGCCTTAGAAAACATCCGTAATACCTTCTATTTAACTCTCATGAAAAGGTTGTATTCACTGATCATCGAAACTTACTTGGGATTATTGAACCTACAGAAGTTAAAACGAGAGCGTATGCTTCTAGTTTGAGGAGGTGGAGTCTGGATTTCATTAGCATTGGTCTGAAGGCATTTCATTTAGATGGAGATAAAAACATTCCAGCACACTGTTAGTCACACTGGATAAATCCTGGTTATATTGAGGAGAGTAAAGAACAAGGATATATTTCTAGAATATAGAAAATACTTAGCCTAAATTTGTCCTGGGATGAAGCTGATTACTGGAAAGTGTTGACTCATACGACATTAGTATGAGACATCCAGTGCCTGACGCTAAGCCCCCTAGCAAGTGACTGGAAAACCATGCACGATTTTCTTGTATATAAGTATCAGAAGAAAAACATTCCTTCGCTTGCCGAAACTTTAATAGATAATGAGAAGATAGTTTTGAATAGGGCTCTAATTCTAGTGGGCATTTGTCATGCTCATTTAATGTTTAGTCATGGGGCAAGAAAATTTGAATGGAACCATATACAAAGAAATTATGTAGTTAAATCAGAGGATAAAGAGCTTTTGGATAAAAATATTACTAGATTTAGGAAGCAATGTATGCGTTGCCAAAGGAAATATTTAATAGTTATGAGCCCTTTGAATATTAATGAATTCGGGGACGAAGCTCGCAAAGTTTTGTATATGGACTTTGTATTTATAAATACACATGGATGGTACTCACTTTAATTGACAATTCTTCGAAGCTAACGTTGTTAGTTCATTCAAAGACAGCGAATGCTGGAGTAGTTGTCGGTGTTCTATGGTAGTGGCATTCATGCTTTGTTTTGGCCGATGAGTTTTTACTAGTAACCGACCAAGGTAGTCATTTTGTAAATACAGTAATAACCAAGTTTCTCAAGGAAAGTAATGGTTTATATAAGATGACTGCATCTTATATGAGTCAAACTGCAGGTACAGGTGAAGTATAGAATAAGTCAGTTTTGAAAAATTTAAGATCATTAGTGTCTGAATTTGGAATGAAAGAGGTTCAATGGACACGTATTTTAAATATAGTCCAAGGGGTTTTGAACTATAATCCCCTAACATACCGTGGATATCCGAAAAAGTCACTTTTTGAGTTGATTTATGATGAAGAAGTGAAGTTTACTACCATAATTTCTGTAAACTTGAAGCTTGGAAAGAAGGATATGGAACTTCAAATAAAAAAAAAAGCTCAAAATTATCTAAGAAAATAGCAGATTACCAGGAATTACTGTATAGAAAGGGCCTTTAATACAGGTACGTTGCGAATAAGAGAAGGGAGAAAAGGCTTAACTCTATCCAGTTTAAAATTGGTGAATACGTGTGGCTGTCTGAAAAAGGTTTGGGTAATATGCAAAAGGATAAAAGTCGCCCTAGATGGACTGGATCATATCAGATGAAGGTACAGATCTAGGAACATCTGTTTGAAGTTCAGGATCATACAGGAAATACAAAAGTTAGACATTCTTCTATACCAGTGCCATTTGTACCAACTTCATTTTTACCTTCTCCCGATACGACTATTGTTTTCATTTTCGACAAAGGTAAATTAGAAGTTGATTCTACTGTTGATTTAAAAAAGACGTCTGAAAATGAATTTCAAGTACATATTAATTGAAGAGGGTTCGATAATGATAAAAATACTTCGGAGTCTGCGGTAATAATGTATGAAGATGCACCATTGATACTTTTGGAATATATAAATAATAACAAAGATAACCTTCTTGTCAAAGAACTAGTCCAGTTTTTAAACTTGTTATACCCTGAAGCTAAATTTAAAGCGGAGTTGAATCGTCTATTTAGAATGGGGCAACCGCGTGAAATTTTTGAAGATTCAGTGCATAAATTGTTGAGTCAAAAAGTAGCAGTTACTGCTGAGGGAATGATGATTCGATATTCTTCTTTTTTTAAAGCATATACTTTGAAGATTTTGGTTGCTAAATTTGGTATGGGCAATTTTGTTGAAATTAGAAAATGGCTAACTGGAAAATCTAAGCAACAGATTTATAATCGTCTACAAAAATACTTGAAAAGACAAAGTTTAGAACATCTGCATGGGCTTAGAATTAACTTAGAACAGGTCAGGTGGAATAATTTGAAAGCTGGAAAGAGTTTCATGAGAATTAAGAAATCTCCTAGTGAAAGGTTGAAACAATTAAAAAGATATTTCACTGTATGGAGATATGCCAAACAGCATGAGGTGAGCATGAGAAGAAAGTTTAAAATGAAATTCGTGGTTTATGACGTCTTTTCCATTGAAGGATTGAAGAAGTTCTATAAAGAAGTTTCACAAGTAATTGCTGATGGTGGTACTTGGGGTAGTTATCCTGAGTATAATGGTGATTTAGTTGAATTTAGACAGCAGATCAAATGGTGTATTAAAAATAATGGAAAGCATCTTTACGATGTTTTAGAAAGCTTCAATGAGTTAAAAGTTATAGTTAAGAATGAACTTGAAGGAAGTGAAGTTTTTATCAAAGGTTATCAATTGAAATGGGCAAAAACGATAATATTGTGTATGCGGTAAATCAGGAGTTAAATGTAGATTTTTATGTTTGGAAAAATCTACGTGGTTCAAAATATATTAATATGATTGTACAGCAGTTTATTTTATCTCAGGATAAAGAGCCTATTGTTGTGATTGTTAATTTACCTTTCAACATGTCTTCGTCAAATCCTGTGAGAGGACCTAAGGTTGCTTATGAAGTAATGGATGATGCTGTTATTATGGAATTTGATCTTAATGGACTACCACCTGAAAATATGTGGTTTGTGTGGACCATATTTAAAAAAAGAGAGCTCGTACTCAAATGGATGTCGAAAAATAGGATAAAGTTTTTAAGCAGGCTGATTTGGGTCAAAGTTAATGAAGAAGGAAAGATTTTATCTACGCTTGGAAATGTTACTGGAGCTTGTACTGAAGAAGTATTGTTTGGTCTTAGGGGTCAATTTCCGGGCACTCTGGAGAGAAGATTTGTTGGAAAAGAAGTTTTTTATGGAGTGAAAAGATGGAATTCTGAGAAGCCAATTGAATTGTACATGATATTTGAAGGAGTTTTAAAAATGAAGTTATTAGGTGGGAATTATTTGGGAGGAATAATAATTTAAGAAGTGTCTGCTTGACAGTGGGAAATCAAGTAGGTTTCTAACTTCAGATATATTGGGGCAATGTTACGACATTACGCCTTCTGAGAGAATATCTCTTATATAGTTGTATTTATATTTATATTTCGTTATGAATTTTACACGATTTCACGTCATTAGTAGTTGAAAACACAATTAATAATTAAGTCTTACGAAAAAGAGAGAACAATATATATTTTTAAGTTTTACTTTTAGACAACTGCTACTCAACCGCGTCTAAAGAAGAGTTTATTTACCGGACAAAAAACACTCAATAGATTACGTAATAAATCCAACATCTTCCAGCAATTTAAGAGTTTTAATGACGTCACTAATACTTGAAATAGTAACAGAAAAACTTTCGGGAGTCCGTTGAATAACAAACTAGTTTTCTAATCAAAATCAAAACAGTCGGAGAAATTCAAAATAAAAGTGATATAAAACCAGATAAAGTTAGATAATAAAACTGCAAAATCTCATGGAAACAATTTCATCTCCTGAATCGCAGCAACTCTTAGCAGTGGTGCTTCCTGGAATAGTTGCTACTGTCGCATACACGAAATCCTGGTTAACACTACCAGGATCACTTACAGGGTTTGTTCTAGCAACAATTATTTGCTCTGTAGATCTTTTCTTTGCTCTACCCCTTGTTTCTTTTTTCCTAATTGGAACGCTTGCTACGAAACTATCTCTGAAGTTACAAAAGAACACTCAAGAAAAGATAGTAAGTTACGAAGAAGATGTAAAAAAAGGTAGATCTGCTTGGCAAGTCTTAGCTACAGCTCTGGTTCCTACTCTTGTCGCTGCGTTGAGTTCCGTACTTCCGACATTTCCCTTGAATTCACTCTCTGAAATCCTAAATCGAAACGTCATCATCCAAATAAGAAAGTTCTACTTTAGTTTTTTTGCTTGTGATTTAGCAGATACTTTAGCTTCTGAATTTGGGGTTTTATCTTCAGAAAGACCTCTTCTTTTAAAAACTCTTCAACCTGTTCCAAGAGGAACAGATGGAGCAATTAGTTTAACTGGAACACTTTGGTCTATAATAGGTGGCACAATAATTGGTGTACTCGCAGCAATTAATTCAGCAGAAAGTGGTTTAGATTTTGGTTTGATTACTTTGAAGTATTCAATAGTTGGATTTATTGGTTCTTTGCTTGATTCTGCACTTGGATGTCTTTTACAAAGTCCTGAAGTTTTAGCAGTTTCTCCAGAAGTAAATCTACTTTTTTACCTTTATTTTTAGTCATGGAAAACAAGAAACACTTTAGTCAATTTTCTTTCAGGTTGTTTAACACTTTTTGTTGAACTTTCGTTTCAAGTTTGGTTCCCAGAAAGTACGTATATTGGAATAGCAATTATGATTGTGACTGGACTTATTTTATCCCCGTTTAGTTCTAAAATAAACAGAAAATTACTTCATTTATCTGTTGCTGGATTAGTTGTTCTTGCTGCGTGTTATAATATGGAAATATTTATTGAACGCATTGCTTTGATTATTTCTTTTCTATCGTTACCGCAAATTAAATTAGGTCACGTTTGGAAGAAATTTGCTAAAGAACCAAAGAAAAAAGAATTTGACTCTGGTATTTTTCTCTTTGCCTTTACGACAGGAATATCTTTTTATTATCTAAAAAAAGATGCCGCTTTGAAAGTTTTAATTCCAATGTATTTTTCTGATCCAATCGCATCACTTGCTGGAATGTACTTAAGCAAAGAAAAACGTGCTCAAAAATCCCTTTCAAATAAATCAATTCCTGGGTCTTTTGCTTTTTTTCTTAGTTGCGCTTTTTTACTCTATTCAACTGAATTAATTACTGATCCAATTTTTGTAGTTGTTCTTTCTGCAAATATTTCACTGGTTGAACTTCTTTCTGGATCTTTAGATAATTTCACAATTGTCATGATAATGATTCAACTTTCTGTAACTCAAGATGATATGAAACGAGGGTTTTCAAATTTTTCGTTTTCAGTTATTATTATTTGTGGACTACTTGCGCATTTTGTTCTTTTTGGGTATAAATTGTCTGAATTGAAAACTGCAATCAGTGCATTCAGATGGTTTACAAGACCACACACAGTTGTAGGCACTTCACTATCTTTATTTGTTGTTTCTTTCATAACTTTTTTTTCTAATATGCCTTCCGATGAGTTATCAAATCCAAAAGTTCAATCTCAATTAAAAAGTTCTTTTCTCGCAATGTGGATTAGTGCGCTTCAAGCAAACATCTACATCGTAGGTTTAAATCAGGTTGTAGACGCTGAAATTGATAAAGTAAATAAACCTTACTTACCAATAGCTAGTGAAGAGTTTTCTCAAACTTTTGCTCAATCTCTTGTTACTCTTACTGGAATTTGTTCATTACTGAACAGTTTTTACTATGGAGATAGAAATGGTTTTCTTATGCTTACAATGTTTACTGGAAATCTAATGGGAACTGTTTATAGTGTTGAATTACCTTTTCTTCACTGGAAAAGATTTCCTGCGCTTGCTGCTTCACTTATTTTTATGGTTCGTGGAGGTTTAATTCAAGTAGGTTTCTTCAGTTATACCATTACAGTAATTTCAGAAATTTTGGGAAAAGGTATGACTAATATGGGCTTAAAGTCTTTCCTTGGGATTGATTCATTTCAAATTTCTAGAGAAGATAGGATGGAAATTTGGTTTGAGAATGATTACATTTCGTTTCTTGTTTGGTTTCTGACTATTTTTGGTGTTGCGATTGCTTTTTTTAAAGATATTCCGGACATTGCAGGGGATGAAGCGAATGGAATTAGAACTTTTGCAGTCAGATTTGGTGCGAGGAAGATGGTAAACACTGTGAATTTTCTTTTGGGATTTGTATACAGTTTGGCAGCTTTATATTGGCAGCAGAAGGGTTCTTTCATGGGCAGTGCAGGACATATTCTAGTGTACTTATGGTTGGGTAATGTATTAAACAATACGGTTGTGAAAGGAAATGAAGCAGCAAAGAGTATTAGAAAGAGTTATATGAGTATTTGGAAAGCTTTCTATGTCGAGTACATTGTCATTTTTGCTTTGTTTGCGTTTGAGAAATCACTTATCAGCCTATCATTTGAAGCTTAAGTATATAAAAAAACAGAGCAAACTTATTCTCTCAAACCTTAATAATAACTTACCTAGTCAAGAGAACACATTCTAGTAAACATGGGCACAAGAGACAGTCCCATATATCCAATCATTTTTGTTCTGTCTTTCCACATTTGCCATAACGGATAGATTTCTACTGTGCAAAAAAACTGGGCATAATACTGAATTAATTTGCCACGTCATTAGAATTCTAAATGAAACAAAGGGTGAATGAAATTGTTATCCGGATTGTCCACCCTATGTGGACTAGGCTGCAACGGTTCATTAACCATGTTATATTAAGCAACGAGCCGTTTGATATATGTACAATATAACTAGCGGTTAGTACCTTTTAATTAAGACCTAAGTTTTGAAATACAAAAGAAGTCTTAAGATCAATCAACCTAGATACACGACATTATTCGAATAACGTAAAAGTTATTTAGAGAGATACAAGAATACACTCATGGCTCCTCCTACTAAACAGAAAAAAGATAAAGATCCTACCCAAGAAGCCGAAAAGCCTGATGAAAAAAGTGAAACGGCCGTTCAGGATGCCGTCACTCCGGACACGGATAAACCCGAGGAAGAGGCTTTCATGGAAACACATAGTGACAAGGAAGAGAGTCTTACAGTAGAGGAGGTCAAAACTATTCTGGAGCAGAAGCGCATTAAAGATATATCCTTGACTCCAGAATCGCACTCATCAAACACCTTGGCATTGGAACAAGAAGTTAAAAATCAGCTATCGAACGTGTTTAGCCCTACCGGCGCGGCTACCCAGTCCATAAAGGCGCAGCTTCAGTCTGTTTTAACAAGTGACGTCTTTATAGGAACTCTTGAGACAAGAATGAAAAATATAGCAGTAACTGTATTCCAGGAACGCGTGACCAAAAGGAACAATATTGGGGACGAGACTTTTCCGGCTTTACCCGAAACAGTTGAAAAGAAATCAAAGAAGTCAAAAGCGCATAAAGATAAAGTAAAGTCCAGGAAAACGGCGTACGATGTGGGAAGTATTCGCCACTCTGAACAAAGCCACTCTACTGCTGAAACTTCAAGTGATTCCGATACAGGAACATTATCCAGTGGGGTTACTAAAGCAAACCTTTCTGCTGTAGATTCAACTTCTAGACAATACGTTCCATTCGCCCAACCAGACAAACTAAAAACTTTAGAAGGCACAAAAGTTGATGAATTTATGCATGAGTTTATGACTTTGAAGCAGAACGTAAAAGGAATCAAAATACAAACCTTCTTATCAAAAAAAGTTTACGATACACTCAGGGCAAAAGGAGTGAAAGTCCAAGCGTCTAAGGCAGTTGAAGCTTATTTGGAGAATCGAAGATCTAAATTCAAAGTAAGGAACAAGAAAAATGCAATCAAGAGAATGAAAGATAACCTGAGGTGGCCCAAGAATGTAATAGGAGGGGACGAACAGGTTGACAATTTCTTTGATGATGTTGATATGTTCTTATCGGATTTAACTCCAAAGGAAAAGAAGCTTCACTTTAAGAAGATTATCAAGATAATGGTCAATGCTTTGCCTTCGTCTTTTGAGATATCTGCAGATGAAGTAAGTTACAACAAACAACTATGGTCTATGAAGGAATTCAAGGAGCTGCTCTATTCAAGAAGTTTCGTGGCTGACAAGCATAAACCTAAAGTTAGAGCTACTAAGCTAACGAGAAGTGAGAAGCCCACGACCAGCAAGCCAAGTAACGATCATAAGAAAATCAAGGTTATAAAGTTGAGGAGGCTAGGTGACGAAGCGCATAAGCTTCATCTCCATCTCAAGAATGTAAAAACAGCAGCTTTTGAAGCAGTAAATGGAATAGCGGATACAGGGTCGGATCGTAACATAGCGCCTTTAGCTATCATTCCGAAGTACGCAAAGTCCGTGGAAGATCCGCAATATGTATTCGAAATTGAATTCCCTGACAAGACAAGATACCAGGTAAAGAAGGTGGTATTAGCAGATGCTATGTTGGTTCAAGGAGACTTACAGCTGTCAATGAACAAACAGAGGTTCTTTTGTGTTGATCATAGGAACTGGACAGAAATATTGATCGGCTTAAATACCCTGAACAAGTTTGGATTAAGATTGGACCTTAAAAACGCACCAGAAGCCAAACCCAGAGCATAGGATGTAGGCAAGAAGGAGCAAAATATCACTTCTTCGGAGCCCAATTACTATATAAAACAAAGAGCTGTCCCAGGATTTGCGGAACAAAAGCCTATTTTGAAGCTAGCCCAAGTTCTGTTGGTAAGTATCATTCGAAACGGAGACTTCGATCTTGCAATATTAAAGAAGAAGATTTTCGAGATAAATTACAATCTTTTAGTTGTCCCAGTCTGTTATAAGAATATATTGGAAACTAGAGATTTATTGATGGAGAAAGGATACATGTTCATCGAACAGCTTGTTATATATAGTCCAGGCCAGGAGCCTACACGAGGGCGTTTTGTTGAACATTTTGACACAAAATATTTAATTTATAGGAACAACACCACAGGACAACATAGTTTCAAGTTTCAAAAGGCAAAAGATGTCATTATTCAGGAATTTTCCCTAAAGAAGGAAATATTTAACTTATGCAAGAAGATTCTCAATGTTCAGGATATAAAGATAGATCTCTTAACTATACCCGATTCAGCAGTTAAGGCTCGCAAGCTGGAAGTAACCCCTTTAAGCGAAATAGATACTGTTGTAGCGGATGAGTTAGCTGCTATAGTAGACAAACAGGAGGATATTAAACCAATCCTTATAAAGAACATGCTGGACAGGATACCAGAAGAGTTCAACGAAAAAGGACTTGGAGAAGGAAACATATCTGAAGAACAAGAGAAACAGAATATCAACGAAATGATTCGGAGCAAAGTGGAAGCCTGTGAAGCCGCCAAGGAAGAGAAGACTCTTTTAGACAAAATACTAAGATCTAATCTGGCTAGTTTTGGACTCGAACAAAGCAACGCGCGTATGTCATATCTTACGCCAATAGAAGTCGACTTAATTCCGGGGCACAAGGTTATTAAATGTAGTGGATACCATTTTACTAACGAAGAGGAAGAATTTATTCAGCGAAAATTCATTAGTCTTCAAAAAGCAGGAATAGCCGAGCCGTCTAAGAATCCTCTATGGGGATTTCCTATATTCGTGGTTCCAAAGAAAATAAAAACACCGAGCAATTGGGAGGATTGGAGCCCAGAACAAAGAGATAAATGGAACGAAGAGAATTTGTTAAATAGATACCGAATGGTAGCAAACATGGTTCGTCTAAATGATATAACCATACGAACCAGTCTTGATCTCCCGAACTTGGAAAGGCAGATGACATATCTTCGTGGAACAAAGTACTATCTTACCTTAGATATATTATCGGGATTTGATTTTTTAGCAACGAAACCTGAACATAGGAAGTATTTTACTCTTATTACCAGGAGGGGAGCATGGCAGCTTAACGGAGCCCCAATGGGCTGGGCAAATACGCCTGCACTCTTCTGCGACAGGATAGTGAACGATATTATAGATGATGAGAATGCAGGTACAAGGTTTTTCTGCAGACCAAAAACTGGTGCTTTAGCTTGGCTGGACGACTTGCTCCTATATTCAGACACTTTTGAGGGGTTAATGAACGTTTTGAAGGAAATGTTAGAGCGAGCTGCAAGAAGAAACATACGTTTTAATCTGCGAAAATGCGAGTTCCTTGAAAAACCTATAGTATGGTGCGGACGTGAGATAAGAAGCGGCTCATGGAATTTTGCTGAAAAGTATTATGAAACTATAATGAAAATGCCAAAGCCGGAATTCAAACACCAAGCAGCGCAACTTATTTACTTATTAAATTGGCTTTCGCCAAACATACCAAAGTTTGCAGATCTCAGGTTACCTTTTAGCGATCAGGCAAATTTACAAGGCAAGACTTTGAAGCAAGTGGAGAAAGAGCGCATAAGGATTGATTGGACGGATGAAATGGAAGCGGCCTATGCTGAGATAAAGATAGTTCTGACTCAGTCAAGCAAACGTTTCTTAGCAAACTATGATGAAAAAGCGCCTATCCTTCTGTTCACGGACGCTTCGAAATACGTTTGGTCCTTGTCAGTATTCCAAGATGATCCGGACAACATCACTAACAACGTGCAGGAGCTAAAGCCAAGACCATTGCTATTTTTGAGTGGGAAGTTCAAGGTAAACGAAGCTAGATGGCACATAAGTAGTAAGGAATTATATCCAGTGATCTACTCGTTCGAAAGAATTGGCTTCATTCTGAAAACCCATCGAGCAGGAATATATTTGTATACCGACCACAAGGCTCTACTGACCGTCCTGAAGTCCCAGAAGAATGAAAAAAGAATTTATTGGGACCGTTTATACAGATGGAGCATCAAGTTACAAGAAGTTGAACTCACGGTTTTCCACTTGAGCTCCAGGGATAATTTTATTGCCGACATCCTGACTAGGTGGGCACATGAAGCTTATGAAGATGAAGATGGCAAGCTCCTGGATCTCCGAAGGGTAAATCTCTGTATAAATATAGAAGGGGAAGAGTTTAGGTTCGATCACGAGGAAACCACCAATACCCTGAAACTAAATGACGGAGATGTATCCTTGTTTAGTGGAGAACATTGGACAGACGTTGAACGAAATATGCTCATTAAAGTAAGAGCAACAAGTAACCCTGAAGAGCATATAGACGCCTTTACGGCTAAAGAAACCGAAGTTCCCGAAGAATTCCAAGGCCTCAGAGACGATCTAATAAGGCAACACGTCAGTTTCCTAAGCCCTTATTTCGTGGATGATACATGGAAACCTTTCACTGAAAAAGAATTAGTCGAAGCCCAGAAAGCACTTGGGAACAATGATAAATATATTGAAAAAGAAGGAATTTACTATATGAATCAGAAGAAAGTTATACCACCATCTTTAGTTACCAGAGTTATTGTCGGATTACATGTTTCAAGGGGACACCCCTCTGAAAGAGAAGAACGATTATATCTTAAAGAATTTTATTTCGCTGGTTTAAAGAACTCAGATGTTGAACTCCTCCTTAGATCCTTTAGGCGAAGATGCCTACACTGTTCTAGGACACCTAGGCTTATAAGAAGACCATTCAATTTGACGCAACTTGCAACGAATAGAAGGCAAATCCTCCATGCAGACTATTTGTATGTTAACACAGTTGGATACATATTAGTCGTATTGGATGGATGTACAAGGAAAACTCAGTTAACCTTTTCAGAAAACGCCTCATCGGAAGCAGTTGTGGACGCATTATTGAAATGGAGGGGAGACTTTGGATTCAACCCGTATTTTCTCCTCGTAACAGACAACGCCTCACACTTTGCAAATGATCTAATGGAAAAACTTACTCGAACCATCAGCTTCGAACAATCCTTTAGCATAGCATATGCACCTTGGACTAACGGTGCAATAGAGACCACAAACTCAATTATTTTGAAGCATATGAGATCACTCATTTCACAGTATTCTCTACACGAAACGCAATGGCCAAGTCTGATCCCTCTTTTAAATCATATAATAAATAATAAACCCTCAGACAGAAGGGGAGGATACACATCAAATGAACTTTTCTTATTCTATAGGTTAGAAACGCCCTTATATCTCCAAGATCCTAAACACTTCTCTTTAAAAATAGAAAAACAGCTAAAGGAACCGAAAGACCCAAGCAAGCTTATGCTGGAAGCCGACAATATCATGAAGATACTTGATGAAAGATGCCGGAAAGCATATGAACTCACGAGGATTGCCCGTTTAGCCGAAAACAAAAGAAAGAGCAAGAATATCTCAAGAGTAATTCAGTTTTCGCCAGGAGATTATGTCCTGGTTAGCGAAAAAGGGACGATGGCAGCTCAAGAGAAAACTAGAATAACGTGGCATGGTCCATACCAAGTCACGGAAATTGTAAGCAGAGATATATATAAGGTGGAGAGTCTCATGGGAAAGGAAAGGATAGTTCACGCGACAAGAATGTGGTTCTATTCCACCAAGAAGCCGCTGGGAAATCACAAACTCAGACAAGTTTTTATGCACAATTTTGATGCAGTTGAAGTGGATAGAATCCTAGATGTTAGATTAAGAGGAACTCAGAGGCCAAGGTTTGAAGCTAAAATAAGATGGAGAGGCTTCGATAAAGAAGATGATGAATGGTTACCTTTAAAAAGTTTGTACAACGACCTTCCTGAACTTGTTTTGAAGTATTTGGAAACAGCAAATATGCTTGAAGCAGAAAGAAGGGTGGTATACAATCGGATACTTAAATGGGAGCCAGGACCAAAGACAAAAAAGATGCGGAAAAGAATTAAAGCAAATGCAGTAAAGATGAAGAACGACCAAGCGGTGTATCCAAAATGCACTTTGGGCTGGTATGCAGAAGAAAAGGAAGTCTTAGAAGCGCTGATTAAAAAGCTGGGATGTGGAAACTATGATGCATATCTCAGGTCAGGAGCTTTACCGCGGCGTAACAAGCAACAATTATCTACACAAGTGCAAAAGTTATTGAACGTGCAAGCAATTGGACCTTTTCACGGTATGAACATAGATCCCAAGAAAGTCAGAAAATTCCTCAGTGAAGAGATGGGGATACACAAGTTTACAAGAAGGCTCCCAGGACAATTCATATCTAAACAGGGCCAAAAGGAGCTAATTGCAGTATTCAGAAGGGAACTTCATGATCCAGATCTTAAAAATACTACTATAGTACCATACTTTAGAAGATTAGAGGATCCTACGCACTTGCGCATAGCTATCGATGAATGGGAAAAACCGGAATGCCAGGAGTTTTTCAAATCCAAAGGAATACTTTCGAAACAGGAGTTAGAAGATATGCTGGCTAAATACGAAGTTATGGCCAACAAGCAGTTAAAAGATATAGAGCCCGAATTGGATCTTATCGCCAAGTTGTATGGGGAAGATGAGATTTTGTTCTATTCGCTGCATGCTTTAAAAACACTCTTGGATGATCGCTCAATGGTACCTAAGATTAACCTGGAACAGCAAAAGGTCAAACCTTATTTTGCCACAGGAAGTTTAGTCATATCATTTAGGATTCATAGAAATATGCTCGAGGTTGAAGTGCTAGAGGTTACTGAAAGCAAAAAGATTGTACTTTATTTTCTTGGGGGAAATGTATTCAAGTTAGCAGGAACAGATCATCTTATACATATGGATCCTCCAATGGCAAACCCTATTTTATGCAATGTCTTTGATTTGACCTTCGACTCACCTAAAAAGAAGAAAAACAGGTTTCATATAGTCCTAATGGACCCCCCTTGGGGTGTAGGAACCAAAGATCCGACACGTGGAGTCTCTTTAAAATACCCCACAATATCTTTAGAAAGATTCAATGCGTTGAAGTTTCCTCCCGATTTATTATTCCAGCCGTCTTACTTACTTATCTGGGTTACAAACCACAGTTACTTTAACACCATCACTTGGGCACAGAACAAGGGATATGCTTTGGTTGACGAAATAATATGGATCAAGAGACATAACTCGGGATCGCTAGCTGGATCTTTAGGACGATATTTGCAGCACGCTCAAGAAACATGTTTAATCTTTATGTCTCGGTCTAAGTCAGGATACTTTCAAGATGTTTTTCAAGATATTAACCAATTTCAAGGTTCATCACCAATAGTGACAAACCCACAGTTGGAATCTTTTAAACCACTCGAGCTTTATACGACCATCGAAGATACATGGCCTCATATGAATTATTTGGAATTATTTGGCACGCACAGGAATTTGAGACCAAAATGGACAACAGTTGGACTTACCTTGATCCCTCATCTATCCTTAAACTATCTATTCTATAAACACGAAGAATGGGATTCTCCTCTCTAAAAACAGGGGGATGTCCACCCTATGTGGACTAGGCTGCAACGGTTCATTAACCATGTTATATTAAGCAACGAGCCGTTTGATATATGTACAATATAACTAGCGGTTAGTACCTTTTAATTAAGACCTAAGTTTTGAAATACAAAAGAAGTCTTAAGATCAATCAACCTAGATACACGACAGGATAAAACGACACAAAAAGTATTAAGTGAGTGTTCAATACACTGTGAGAAAGACCCAGTATTTGTGATAACCTAAAAACCAAATAAAAAAAGAATTTAGGGATGAAACCGAATACACCTGGTCCAATTGTTCATTATCATGACTTTGAAGATGACTTTTCTCATCAAGATGACACGTTTACATTCTACACGCTTCCTGAAAACCCTGCGCATTTTTCTACAACAACTGGGATTATTCAAAATGCAGCTGGGAGGTTGTTTGATGATGTGCAGAGTACAACAAACGCAGCTGAAATTCCTATTCCTTTTTCTCTACAGAAAGAAAACTTGAACAAAAACCAGAGTAAGTTTATTTCAGCACAGAAGAAGACTAACTGGACACTTTTTAAGTGTTCCTTACTATTTCTGTTGACTGCCTTGGTAGTTCTTCTTGGATTACTTGTTGCATCTGATCTACAAGGTTCTGAAACAGGTGTGGATTCAACTGCAGCATCTCTAAATCCAACAAGAAGTCCATCTTCCCAACCAACTAAATTTCCTACTAAAGTACCAACACCATTTCCTACTCCTAATCCTACAACTTTTCCTACTCCTAATCCTACAGCTTTTCCTACTCCTAATCCTACAACTTTTCCTACTCCTAATCCTACAGTTTTTCCTACTCCTAATCCTACAGTTTTTCCTACTCCTTTTCCTACTCCTAATCCAACCGCTTTTCCTACTCCTTTGCCAACTCCTCGGCCAACTCCTTTTCCTACACCTTTTCCTATACCTACTGATGTCCCTCCATGTGATGGATGTCAAATTCCCCGAATTTCGTCAGTGGAGAAAAAGGAAAAAGAATAAGTGAAAATCGATTAAACATGTAGCAAATTAATCCTACAAGAGCTTTTTGCTAGATTACTCTGTGACTAAGAGTTGAAGGACTTTGTGGCATACTGAATAAATCTTAAAATTTAATTCTCAAATAATGTTTTCTTACTTTATAGTTATATTTTCTAGCAATTAGAGTCACCTATCTTTTGATATCACTTTGTCACCTAAGAGCTTCATGATTACTGTGATTAATAGTCAATGAAACAGATTTAAGTTTAATGCACGGATAACGACTATATGCCTTAAGAATATCGATGTAGATCAGATGTTTATTTCATGTAAGCAATGGTTTTTTCTTACCACCTAAATAGCTAACGTCTTAATTATTAAAGTTTCTGTTTTAACAAGATCTATTCTCTTTAGAACAATACATATATAATCCTAGTATGTGAAACTTCCAAAACTATTGAAAATAAAAGTGCAATAGAATTCACCTATAGACTGTATATATTATATTATATCTCTTTCTTTAATTCCAAGAAATAAGTTCCTGGAGACCTAATAAATTCTGCTGTCTTTTAGGTTTAGGTAAAACATACACTATATTTGACCAATACTTAACAGAGTCCTGTTTGAGTCATAGTCTTTTCACTTCCTGTCCAAAATGGTTATTTGTCCGAGAGGGAGATGAAAAGTCCCATTTCCAAGTGTCGCATGAGTGTGTTTCACTCGGCTTTGGGCCGTATGAACACCTTCTCAAGCTTGACTGGAAAAGGATTTCAATTACTGAATCCCTTACAAGCTTTTGCTTCAGACCTGTATTTTACTTGATTGTTTGCTTCTGGTGTTATATCCTCATTCTTGCATACATTTTCGGGACAAGATTACAGTGGTCAGAATGAATTATAGCCTTAACCCTAATAGACCAGCACAGGCTCTGACAGAACTACACCGCAAAAGGTTTGCTCATTACATACTTAAGTTGAGATCGATTGTTGATCTAAAATATTTTGCGTAGATGGGTTCAAACAATTAGATGTATTTTTCTACTGTACCAGTGTACATTTCCTATAGGTGCTCATAAATACATGACGAAAATAACAGATTTCACAGGGACTTTGATGAATATTATTATTTGTGTCAACTTGCTCTATCTAAATTTTCAGCTATATTCTCCTATGGTGGGTAAGATCGTCGAAAGACTCCACCAATATCTAAGCTTCGAATTATCCAATAAGTTTGTTATGAAGTGTGAGAAAAAGGTCTGTGTTTCATTTTTATATTAAAGGTTAATTCCCCTTGACTGAACAAAAGATATCTAGCTGACTACCTAAATCAAAAACTGCGATGCTGAAAAAGGTCTAAGCAGAATTAATATTCGACAAAGTTAATGCATCAATACATCTGAATCACAGCTTATTCATCAGTTTTAGCAGGTTCCTGTAATTAGGCATCGGTAGCGACAATCTTGTTTATACTGAAATATGGGTTATTAGGTTCCTCTCTTAAGGTAATACCGAGAATAATCCATGAATAAGGTTGCTTGCTATATGAAAATGACAAAGGTTAAGAAATACCAAGGCAGATCTTAATCTGATTAACTAACGTAAATATATTAATTTTAATTTTTTGACATGTCTTTATAAAGAATAGAACTGATTTGGCCCCAGATTTACCACTATAATAAGATATTATTGTAAACGCATTAATTATTTATAATTGAACAAATATTTCACGTCTGAATTTTCCATGTTTATATCCCATACTGCCAGTTTGCCTTTGCTATGCCTGCTGCACTATACTTTTCACCTTTCTTTACTTATATCTTTAATTAAGGTAGTATCCCTAGAGAACTCTACTGCGTTTCTTGCTACTATATTAGTAAAATAATCTACTCGGCTCTCATTTGCTAGTTTTTACTTTATTTTTGTAATCTCTGTTACATTAGCTTTCCTGAAGTACTTAAAAAGGAAATAATTATATACGGAATAAACAGTTTTTTCAAGGTCTAAGTTTCAGTCTTACTTTTAATAATTCTGAGGCTTAGCAAACTCACAATCAATAATGAGAAGATAGTGCTTAGCTATCCACAGTGCATAGCATTCCCAGTCAGCAGTATGACTTTTGCATATTCAATACGTAGGTTAAATTGTTTGCTGTTATTTTGACTCTTATGTGAATTGCCACTCCTTTAACTTATTCATTAGCTTCATAAATGCCTACTGGTTTCACTACCATAGACACCTCAGTTTAATATGTAATGCATCCAATGATAACTAAGAATTTAGTGTGATAGTGATGCTAATTCAGTTTGAGACGCCAATAGTGTTAGTATTCATTGTATTATATTCTTGAAGAAAGTTGTCACCTTATTTGGTTCGTCATCTGAAGTAATAGTTACACGAGGATCTCTTATTTACTCTTAGCTTAATACGTTAAGTATATTGCGGTAGCTATAGACTATGAACCAGGAGGTTCCTTATTATAGATAAGAAAACAGAATCTCGTGGTTTAATTCTCCAGTGTAGATTGGTATTGGACTCATGTTGAATTTTCGAGCATTTTTCAAGACATGTTGAAATCTTCTGTCAAGATCACATAGAAAACACTCTTTTTTTAAGACAACTGTTCTTTGCCGCTATTCGACTTCAACAGCAACGAAAATTAAAAAAGCCTTACTTGTGTTTTAACATAATAATATTGAATGAAAACCATATTCTAAGAAATTTGAAGTTAGTTTTTTATTAATCTTGTTATTTAGTTTCGCTAAGGTGGTCAATTGTTGTTGTGCTAAAGAGCTAAATTATTTTGTTTATATATATGACTAAGGAATATTATTAGGCTGGTTCGATCCATAAATTTTATAGACTACACACCAGATTACCTTTAGATTTCGTTGTATATCTTGAGTATATATGTATACACATATATATATATATGTTTTCCTACCTAGTAGAAAAATCAGCAAATATTGCAAACAACTTTGCAACAGTAATAATACAGGTTTCTGTTAGATACATTATCCTTATTAGAAAGAACTTCTATGTACGGGACATGAAAGAAACGGGTTAGACTTAATACCTTAAATGACAAAGCAAGTGGAACCTTCGTCGTATATAAAAACCATACTGGATTCAAAAAGTCCTGTAAAAATGAACTATGGTGTCTAGAATATACTTAAAATAATTTTGAAGAATATATTCCTGTTTAACAAACCTGCAATAGTGACCTATTTACATTTCTTCGAACTGAAGTAGCTCCAATGGAATCTATCTGACTGAAGATCAATATGCTTAGGAAGATTCATTGAAAAGAACGTTTCGTTCATTTTCTTATACTATTTGTGTGTAATATATATTTAAAATTTCTCTCTCTGTTTATATATTTTACATTCCCAAAATATTGTTTTAACATTTACTTACAAATTTAAATTGTTTTCTAGCTCAGCTAATGTCATTTTATTTTCTATCATACTAAAATTTACAGAATACTTAACTAATAATATGCAAGATATAATCTATCGGTTTGGAATTAGCAGTTTTTTTTACTACTTTGAATATATTTGCTCTATGATGATACTATGATTCTATTTTATGTTTTTTAATAATGGTTTCCTTTGCCGGTCATATCTTTTTTAGCTGGTGACCCCCTTTCTCGACATTCTTAACTGTTTGAGTCTTAAAGAACTAGTCAAAAATTTTATTAGTAGAGAAATTTCTGTAGATAGTTACTTAGTATTCCAGTTAGAAGATGACTATATCCCCTCTTTAAGTATTAATCTACATAGAGCCATAAGTGTAGTTACTCAAATGTAAATAGAATCAACAGTACTTGGTGGTAGTAAAGGCATGATGGTATTAGAAACAAAGACGTTTCTAACTTTGCTATCTTCACATAGCTACCACCATTGGATAATATTGTTGTTAACATAATATATCAATTGAAAACTGTGAGATCATTGAATTGAACAGCTTAAGTATTATGCAATAACACAAATATCTCTAAGGTATTATACAGGAAGTAGTCTATCCTCAAATTTAATTAATTGGAACTCAATCTACCGATGATATTATGTGGATAATCTGTTTATCTTTTTATCGGAATAAAACTAAAATTATTGTCTTCAATATAATTATTACTTTAAACTTTCAAATTAGTATTCTTAACCTCAAGGGTTGAGACAAACAAACATGAAAATATATTTACATAAATTTTATGCATTAACACAGCATATCACAACATCCTTGACCCATATGCTTACACGTACATATAAATTCAGATCAAATTTTTTTGATTACTGAAAAACTCTGCCAAAGAAAATATTTCTCACCCCAACACCATTATTGCTGAAAACAACTCCCAAATGATATTTTTTGTTGAAAGTCAAGTTTCATGAGGATGTGTTTAATTAACCATGAGCAGTCTACTGGAAATATAATCAACAATAGGGATTCCTTTTATTTTTTTCGATTCTATTCAAGAGTTTTTACATTTTAGTCACTTGAACTACTCAAATTGAACCCAGTTAATATTTTCAATCTTTCTGCAGGTATTCTTTTTAAAAATTACAACTCGAAAACATTATTATCAAGTAAATATTATAGAAGAATTATTTGTATTTGAGGAATTGGGCTTGGTGTATCAAACTCGGCTGCTACTACTGGAATGTTTATTTTTAGTTTTTGAATCAATATATGGATAGAAATATTTTTACTTACATCAATCCCATTCTTTCAATACATCTTATCTACTCCAAAAGAAGCAATTATTCCTAGCAACACATTAAGAGGCATAGTAAGGAGATATAAAAAATACATTGACACATATTATATCAGATTTCAAAAATTATTTGCCCATTTTTTTTGTTCTTGTAGTTTCTACGTACCGAGTCGAGGGAATATATCTTATCTATCGATTTGTTGATTAACCTCTTATTGAATGTTTTATTCATATATTTTGTAGAACCGGTATTTGTATCTATTATATCTCAGTTCTCAGTATCAACTAATTAAAGAAAGGAAACATATTAGACTGAATTTAAAATTCATTTCGTTGCACACAAGAAAAATGTGTTTTTTTTATAATCTCTGTTTATTTCAATGAAAGGCTAAAGATGTGAATAAAAAACTAAGTCGATATAAACAATGATTTTTTTTGACATATCGTGGTATTTTTATTATATTATTGTTTATTGTTTAGTTTGTTTCGTTAATCCATAGCCATATCGCGAGATTTTAACATTTTTATATGTGCCCTGGTATAACCTTACACTAATATATTTATAGTATTATTTCTCATATAAATCCAGACACCTTCAAACGGTAATTCTTGTAATAATAGAATGGAGTTTATTATCTAATTGTGTTTTTCTTAAATTTCCACAGAAAAGATTAGATGTCGATAGTTGTTAAACTACTGAGATGTCATTCCTTGGATTTATCTCGTGAAGAAGTAAAAATAAAGAATTATAGCAAAAAAGGCTATAGATCCAAAAGAAACTGTAATAATAATTCATGGACTACATGAACGAAAGCTAATTTATATTAGTATTTTTTTTAGTTGCTCTCTAATATTACAATCGTAAGTATATCAAAATGAGTTCTTGTCTATGTGTTGATAAAATAATCCTCTTTGTTTTCCATCACTCTTGGGTTGAATTCTGTGGCTCTATCATTGAAATTAATATTTATCGATAATATGTCACTTAACGCCTAACTCATGTTTTCTACTGACTCTATATTGCATAATAGCTTTGATTATTCCACTGCACACCCTTGCAGTATCACAAGGTTCCATTATAGGCATCGGTGCTCTGCATTATCAACTATTCTACTCTAAGAACTATATATTTTATATATTTCTGCCACATAGAATATGAATTTCTACTATATGAAACATACTTCCTTCATTTCTCCTCCATTTTGAGTAAATTATTCTTAGATAGAGTTATTGTTCACTGAATTTTGCCCGGGCCATACTAGTGACAGCTTTAAAGTACTTGGTTAATTCATTTGACTTCGTTTAAAATATCTTGCTGCTCTATGTTTTGCGGAGAGTTAGTAAAGTACCCAGGTGTGCAAAATACAATTATGTTTGTAGTTGTTTCTGTGTGAGTAATAAATTGCTAGGGCTATGGCTTTAGTTCTAAGCTCCTTGTGATAATTGAGCTACATCAAACTAAACCGAATTAAGAAAAAAGAATATATGTAAATCGAGTACTTCGGAAAACAGTTCAGGAAGGTTTCTTGTATGTAATTTTGACAGGGCTGTACAGTTTATGAATTTTCTTTTCCGAAATATTTTCTGGGTTATGTATTAACGATCTTGCTTCAACAATTCTGGTCAGTGCATCACTCGGAGTTACTAGTCTCTTCTTTGCAAAGATAAGTTTTATTTTATTCAAGAAAATGCGAGACTGCTAAGGAAATGGTAAATTGATACTATATTTTCAAGTTTTACATCTATTTAACTCGCTTACCGGAGCACCCTTATATTACTTGATGACTCAAGTATTCTGAATCAGAATTCAATCGGATGTAAGGGCATACTTAGATCTTAATGACCACGTATTATAAAATATTAATATTTGGTGTATAACCGCTTTTGTTGTTATTTGACAATAATAATGCATTGTATTCTAGTACTTAAATAGCTAGAGTAGTTCGTATCCTACAAGGTAAAGTTTTCCTATAGATACTTCTTGGGCAGTTAAGCATTAAATAATAGTAACCATAGAACCATAAAGGAAAAATTCCAAACAAGGCTTTGGGATTATGGGAAAGTCAAAAATTTAAAGCAGTTAGTAGTACTGTTGTTGGTTTATCTTAGAAATTAGTTTGTCTATATGGTTTTCCTTAACGGTTAATTGCAAAGAGTACCAGTGAATGGTTAAGTAGCTAATAATAGTTATAAGGATGGCACATCTACTGTCTGTACAGCCATTAAATGAAATAAAAAAGAGCCTATGTTAAAGTTTGATTTGCTAAATGATGAATTATCTCAAGCTAGAACTTTACTTACCAAAAAGGTATAATCTATATGTAAAAGTACACCTATAATTTATAATTTTGATACTTGACCCCAGATCCTAATTTCTACATACTAGACCGTATTCTAAGAACTTTTTGAAGAATTAAGAAACTATATGAAAATACTTATCATGAAAAGTAACAATTCTCAAACCTCCTTTAATTGTCACTATCAGATCAAATTAATGGTATTAAGATAAAAAAACACTAATCAAGATTTCCAAGTCGCATAAACTTGGTCAGGTGTATGTGAACTACTTCATTTTGTACTTATGCCCATGAATATAAAAGTGAAAATTCCAGAAAATACAATTTTTATTAATTTCTTTTACATTTCGATAGCTATGGCACAAGAAATTTTGCTCAACTTCATTCATCAGTAAAATTTCATTTTATATTCGATAGACATGAAATTCACCCAGGTAGTTGAAAGCACTAACTTTGAAAGAGAAGTTATGTTGGAGGACGCAAACTGTGTTTCTTCTATTACTTGGAACTGTAAATAGTTAATAACATCCTGCTCCCAAGACTTAGCCTTTCAGAAAGGAATAAGTATAGGAAAATTTTTCTTCTTGCTCTTAACTTTAACTTTTATTATACTGTCCCTACAACTAGGTGAGTCGACTAACCTAATTTATTTCTTTTATCGAAGTTCTTCATTTTCTGTTTTAATGCTTGTATTGAATCGGATTATCAACCGCTCCGTTCCTCCAATTTTTGGGATTCTTCACTATTTTCACTACGACGGTTCGCTGTTATTCTTTTTTCCACCCTCGCTGTTCTTTTCCTTTCTCTTCTCCAGGTTTGTATACTTCAACCGTAACTGCTAGGTTTTACCCAAAGTTTGCTGAGAGGTTGTCCAACTCAGACATCATCTTTCTAACCACCTCAACTGGTAATCTCCTCAGGAGTCCATCACTCCTAATTGACACCCAGTCAACACACAAAGTTGAAAATTTAACTTTTTTTATTTCCATAGAATTCAAATTAAGCAATTTAAATTTGATTTGAGTATTTCTTGTAACTAAGAGCGCTCACTTATTATAGACGTTGTCCCTTAACCCGTGTGCTAATGAACTCTTGAGTTTCTTCTTTGTATTATTTACGTTCCTGAAAATTAAGTATTTCTCTAGAGCCAGGTAAACAAATGTGCGATAGTTTTATCAAATTGCGCATAAACTAAGACTAAATTCTTTTTAGAGACTCTACTCAACTCAGGAAACGTTATTTCATAACACAGGTAGCAACAGATAAATCTTAACAAGAATGAGATAGGATACATGCATTATGAACTTAGTGTTTTACTCTTAGAACTTAGCTTTAAGAATTATAATGAACAGAAAGAAAAAAAAACAAAATTATGATATACAATACAGCAACTCCTATAAAAAAATAGCTTCTTGACACAATGATAATCAAGTTATCCACAGAAAAGAGCTATTAAGGAGATGTAAGAAATTCTACCAAAAAACAAAGCTCTTCCTGATTCTATAGTAAATCCGTTCTTAAAATCAATACAAAAAGAATTTTGAAACTGAAGCTTTATTTAGCTTGACATATGTTCTAATGAAGCTTTAACCGGGCAAAACAGATTTAAACTACAATAACCAAAGTAACCTACAGAGATGATTCTTTTCAATTATTTAACTTTGATGAATCGATTACTATGAAAATTAAAACTTTCCTCAAAAGCAGCTTGAAATATCTTAGCCCGTTCAATTACTCTAAGTTTACTAAGCTCAAAATAAAAAAAACTACCGTATTGTATAAACTCTTTTGAACATAGTAGACTATTAAGCAAGAGCGCAGAATCAACAGGTTTGGGAAAGATAACAGGTACTTTCAGTAGTATCTCCTTTTGAAAAGACACAACAAACTTGCTAAGAGCATATAATTTTGCTCCATACAAGAACAAGGATTCGGTATTATCGAATTGAAATACTTTGAGCTGATTAGAAAATGGTTCTTCAGAAATGGAATATAAACATCCAACAACAACTTCAGGAGACAAAGATGCTTTACCAATCTCTAATGAAATAAGATTTGAAAAAATTCTATATTTAACAGAACTCCTGCAAAGATAGAAATAAGTAGCATTCAAATCTGTTTTTTTATTTCTTATGTTTTCACCATGCAACTTAAAATGATGTATCATTTTTTTATGTGATTTATTAAAAGAAATACCACGAAGATCAATATATTTAATGTTCTGTCTTTCCTTTGTATGGTTCATAAAAACTTCTCCAGATAGTTCTCTGGAGATATGAGTAAAAGCTATTCTCTTTAAATCCACTTTCGTTGACATAACAAAAGAAAAGATATTATCGAACACCGAAATAATCTTTCCAGAATCCATAGTGACTGACTGAACATCTATATTTCGAAAAAACTCTTCCAAAAACCACATTGCACGTGAAGTTAAAGGATGTGTTAGCCAAAGAATTTCTAATTCAACATTTTCTAGATCCTCCAATTGCTCGCGGTGTTTCTCTGAGAACAAAGGACCAGTAGGTCTTAATTCATTACTAATTTTTATTACTGGAGCTTTTGTTCCCTTCATTTCAAAGTCAATACTTAAACCTTCAAACTTTGCCGGAAACGTAGCAAAAGCAACGGGTTCTATATGTTTCTTCTTCCGGAAAAATCCCTTAAAAAACTTTTTCATATTTTTAGATAACAGTGTTTCAATGAAAGATAAACAAAAAAGTTTACTCAAAAGATTTGAATAATAGTTTTACTCTGTTTGTTTAATTTTTTTCTCAGTACTCAATTTTGACTTTTTACAGTTCGCTTTCTATGAATGGATACAGTTTAAATGTTAAACGGTAATCAATAGATACAATCTGATTGGTTAAATCAAATATTGAGCAATTGATTATGTTTCCAAAAAAAATAGAAAAGACTGAATATTGTTAAAAGACAAAATAGAAGAAAACAAGAGAAATTCGTATCAAATAATGAGACTGGTTAGACGTACTAAGCCACCGAAATTGTAGGAAAGTTTAAGCTTAAGTTGCTTAATTATAGGAATCTTGTTAGATTAAAATCCAGTTTCAATTTAAGTTGCTGTTCTTAGTTAAATCTTAAATTATGGGTCATTTCACAAATTTAGAAGTTGATAGATGAATTGATCATTGGAAACCCCTTTATCCTACTTGAGTTTGGATACGAATCCTGCTCAGTTTTTTTGCGTTTGAAAGCTTAATTGTGCACAAGACTTATGATGAGGATGTTAAGAACAAGAGAGCTACAGTGTCAAGAGTCCAACTTCTAACATCAAATTTGAGAGTTTGAATTTATAGTTTTATTAAACTAGCACAGTTTTCTTAGAGTTAAACGATTTCAAAAAATAGAAGATTTATCTGACTTTTGAAGAAAGTTTTTGTCAGCAGCTGCTGCTTTTACTAGAGCATCTACTAGGTGCAAATATTCTTCTTCAAAGTATCGTGCTAATACAGAATCTGTATATTTGAATCTTACTGATAAATTTAGCTTAATTAGTACCTGTTGCATACACCCTCTTTAATATGCTTCAAACTAAAAGATTAAAAGGTATTCTAAAACACTATGTTGCATATTATAGGCCCGGCTGTTGAGTAGTTCTAATCGCTCCCATTTTCTATTCAACTCTTGTTGTTTCGAAGTTGTATCATCCTCTCACTCATCACTTAGTCGGCTATTTCCATCGTCAATTTTGGAATCAAACTATGCTATTGTCATGAAGTCGTGTCAAACTGGTTTCTCTTGAAAGAATGGTTTATTAAGGTGGAGTGCACGCGAGTCTCTTCTGAATATCTACGTAAAGGAAACAAACTATAAAATTACCGAATCTGCAAGATAGATTATTTTTTTTTTCCAATCTGTAGCTTGAATAAATTGATAGTACCTGGCGTCTTGAAAGCATATTTAAGACCTTATGGTAATTGATTTTTAAATTCGGTTTGTTATAGGTAGATATCCACCGTAACTACAACTATAGTAGTCGAAAATACAAATCAAATACTTGTATGCCCCTAGGAGTTAGATTTAAAAACACTTGTCGAGAACGAGGCAGTTGAAGCCGCAGTTAATTTTCTCTACCAGATAAAACTTACATACTAAGTTCTCTCTACGTGAAGCTATATGAGAGTGGATTTAAAGGTTGGTAGCTTTTCCTAACTTTGTAAAATAGAGGTATTAGGCATTAAATCAAGGCAAGGAAAGAGTACAGTGCGAGGAGTTCAAGAACATTAAATTATGTATGTTTCTCATGTGTGCAGATGTTGTTCTCATGCTTATTATCCATGACTGTTCAAGCTAAATTTCGACTGCAATACTACATTTTAGCAATTCTTAGTTATATAGCAAAGTCACAGTGTAAATTCTGGTTAAGAACATTTCCAACACTCATATACATGTATTAAATCATTATAAAATCCTGTTGATCTCTTCAAATCTCCTCTTATCTGGATTTTATGACTTCAACCTTTTTTGGATATCTAAATTTCTGTATTAGTATATTTGAAATTAAGAAGAAATGAATTATTTCTTAAATATCTCCATAATGTAAACGATAATTCAAATTTTTTTCTGTGATAGGATCTTTGACTTTTGCGTTTTATATTCACTTTCCTTGGTTAATAGTAAGAACCTTTGTATGGTTCATAGCTTTCAAACAACTTGCGAAAAGTAGGATAATCATATAAATCTATCAATAGAATGGTGGCATCTGACCAAGAAAAATGCCAAGATTATGAAGATGAGAAAAATACATATATCTTCATTGAAAATTAATTTTGAAGGATTTTTTTTAATATAAAAAATATATACAAATTAAATTACGAATAAAAATGGGTTTTGCTACTTCAACCATTCATAGTCTTCCAAACAGCCAAGTGTTATGGAATTCGTCACGTTGGGCACTCTGGGACATATCGCGAATATATCTATTTTGTTCTTGGGCATTAATTAATCCTTACTTCTAGAATTTGATTATTTATATGAGGGCTATTTGTTTACTTATTTTAGTTCAAAAACATTGTTCTCTTAGCAAATATCATGGCATTAAATTATACCAAAAATGTGATAGCCAACTGTCATTGGTGGCGTTTCTTCACCACGGCCAATCTGCACTCTAGCTAATTTCTTATTTTGATAGACTGTCTAAAAAGAAAAATATGAAGTGTACAACCTCAAAACTACTAAGCACACAATGAAATATTATACTTAAATTTTCTTGAATCATAAAAGAATAACCTGTTGGAACAAACACTTAACTCTTCATAGTTCTTCAGATTCTATTGGCTCCTCCGGTTTATTCAAACCGTTTTGAATTGCAGCGTTTGATTGCGTTTGAGATAAGTTACATCTTTCTATTAATTTTATTGGCTGGTATCAAAGTTTTTGTTTAGAAACTGTTACCCCTACATATTTTGAAATTCTTTTTCTGTTGTTTCTTCTTTTTCATAGATTAATTTTTCCTCTTCAAGGTTGTTTTATTTTTCGTCGTTCTAAGTGGAAAACATCTCTATTATACATATGTTTAAATCCTTGGTTGGATCTTATGTTCCACATTTCCAGTATTTTTACATATTTTTGAATCTATGTGTGTTGAGAATATTTTTTTTTTATTTTTAAACTGATGTTCTAGAAAAAAAACTGGGTATTAAAATGTACAAAGTGCTGACCGAAGTGCTGCCTTAGGCATGTGGTGAGTCTAACTTTAAAACACTATATTTTGAAGGTTTGTCCAACTCCTCTGATTTGTTTGAGCGTATCTGACACAGTGGAAACTTTTATTTTTATGATGGTAAGAAGAAAACAATATATTCATTAGAAAATTAGGTGTTTTATTTAGAAAAAATGAAGTCTATTTTAGGAAAAATTTGAAGGGTGAAACAATAAAAACCAGTATTCTTTGGATAAGCGGACTGCTTCAAGTTAATCCATATAGTTTCTTACCGACAGATATTATTATCTTCAACCCATCCGTTCAGTTACTGTGTATAGGTAGTACTTTATCTTCTTTTCATTCTTATACCTCCAACATATAAGACTAAAGCCTTACTAAATTTTTATATATTGTCAGATTGTTTGAAAATCACTTGTACGTACTGTTAGTACTCCACTTTGATTAATAATATGACCATAATTTATGATGTCTCATGTCTTCTCTTGAATCTGAAAACACGAAAATAAGTTAAGAAGACACAAATAACAACTGCTAATTCCACGAATCCTTCAATACTAGTTTGATGTAAACCAATGAAATCTAGAACTAGTAGTTCTAATGGTCGTTATAATTTCGCTGAATTAGAATATTGATCTTTGACCCGATTCAATTTTCGTTTTTCACAATCTTCGCGAAGATCTGTATCTTAAACAACCTTGATTCCACCGAACTCTGCCACCAATTTGTTTACACCCATTTGGGATGTGGTTTAACCTATTTTCCAAAGTATTTCTAGAAACCATCACACCCGCTAATGATATGAATAGCCTTTCGGCGGCATCATTGACCATTGCTACTTGTATTTTGATATCAGAAGTAGAAACCTATTTTGATATACTCTATTGAAAATTGTCTCATGGTTTTATTTTCTTTTATGCTCAATAAATGAACTGGGATTCTTATAATTATTAAATGATTCTTATTTTATTCTGATAATTAATTTATTATCTATAGTAAAGTAGGCGACTTGACCTTGAGACAATTGGTGCACAAGAATATATATTATTCATGTATCGTATAAAAAGCATATAAAAAGGACATATGATCTACTTATATACCGATAATAGGATGCCGTAATGCCAAACACCCGTATTTCGATAGTTTTCATACGTTGGAAAAATAAAATACAGTTATTCAAGCATTTGGCTCAAGATTGTCTGGTACAATTTCGTATTAATAATTAATTATAAATACTCATTTAAAGTGGTTGAGTAATTATAAGGATCATTCAATGCGAGAAACACGGGAAATATTCTTATTGATAACATATCAAGAATTCAAATTCGATCCCTGCTCCAAAACCAATTTTCTTATAATGAAATTATCTTAAATGCGCAATATTATGAAGTTTTTCTGTTTGGGAACGAAACAGATACGATATAAAAAATTTCTTCATTGTAGAACACGTCATTTGAATTAAATCCCAATTCTATCAGCATAATTGAATTGAGGCTCCTTTATTAAAGGAGAAAGTACTAAGGAGTTTGTCATGGAAAGTTTCTCTGGAACATGTTACTTGAAGCTTTTGAAAAAAATATTTTATCTTTTCAAAGGTTTTTCAAAACTCCAAACTTAACAATGGATAAGATTTGATCTGGAGCGGATTGAGTTTTCAGTTTCCTTGTAATAAAATCATATTTTTACTGTCACAAAGTTAGGAGTTTTTATCTAGCATGTTGCATATTGTTTGGTTGTCAATAGATTCCTCCTCGTACCATGGGATGCTTCTGCCGTAGACGTTCTTTTCCCTCACATCGGTAACATTTGGGGCGCTTCCGACTACGGTAGCACTATCCACATCTGTGGTACTTGTTTGATCTTGCTTCAAAAGATATTATCACTGCCTTTTCAATCGGTCAATAGGCATCTTTTTCTACGAGATACTGTATTACCATATAGATCTTATAAGTAAAAATACCCGATTAAAGGATAAGGCTTCCATGGGAAATTTGCCGGTTTGAGATTAGTCAAACACTCACTGCAAAATTTTATCAAACAGGCAGAGTGTTAAATGTTCTTAACAAAGGGTTGTCTTGAGATTATTTGGTTTGCTGCAAAGATGAATCATTTAAAAACCCAGTATTACTTCTCTAGAATCTTAGCTCCGGTAATGCTTTCTTTTATCGGAAAACCTTCATCATTCGATTCCTCAAAAATATCAGTTGATGTTTCTTATATAGATAATATGTGTCTTTCAGTTGAATAAGCTACAATGCAAGGGTATTATCATTAGATGATGTTATAATGGATGGAGACCTCGCTCTTCGGGAGGCAACTGCCCCTGTAAATATTGTCTCCAGTGATGTAAACTGGAAGAGCTATTCCCATAAACAAAATTCAAAGAGATGTTTTTTAATCTGTATCTATAGGTAATCCAGTAACAATAGTATGGTCTGGGCACCCTCTACGGGATATAGAATAATGAGTAATATCTTTTTAATGCACAAGAGATTCAAGTTTTTCTATCTCAAGTTTCTAGTTCTCAATCAGTTCAAAGGAGGTTTGTAGCTTAAAATTGATCTTGATTCCTTAGTTTCATTTAGTTGCATGGCTGCATATATTTCAAAATGTAAGCAAACAAGAAAATGAGGACCTTGTTAATACCGAGTCAGTACTTTAGCTCAGTTCAATAATGGCCATTGCTATACAGCAGTATTCAATCTACACTCCCAAAGATGAAAGTTGCCGTGGACTTCGAATTAGAGAAGGTAAAACTTTCTATCTTTGAAGCTCATTTAATTTTATTTTAGGCTCTTAACCTGGTCTTACATAATTGTATCAAAGGTATTCTCTTAATTCTCAGTGCTTAAATCTTCCCTATGTGAAAAGAAATCAATTGCACTGAAAGTATAATCCCATGGCTTAGAGAAACTAGGAAACACCGAAGGGAGGTCCAATACTCACTATATGACCTTAAAATAAGATATAAATGTGCTGATCTCAATCCAACTATGCTTCATTTTGTCTAACCCCACCTTTAATTCAACTCTAAACAAGACCTAATCCGAAATATCTTTATTCTATAAGAACTCAGGAACACACTCAGATTCATATACTCAAACAAATTGTCTAGAAAGTTTGGTTTTGCTCAGCTTTTTCTTTATGTTTGACCCAGTAGCCTTTGTTAAGAAACCAAGGGTGATAACTACCTTCATTATAATAGAGTTAATCTAAGTATGAAAAATCCAAGACTTTCTACTAGTAACTATTAAAACACTCAAATCTATGTGGAAACTATTCTCGGTTTACTATTCTTTTTTTTCAATATTCTTAAATCAGAACATGTCAAGAGTACCCGCTAAGCTAATATAGTCAACCATAGCAAATAAGGTAGAATTCTTTTCTGAGCTATATCAAAATTTGTTAAGGTAATTTTAGTCAGTTTCTTGAAATCTTGTTGAAGAGTAAACTACTTGAACAAATGCAATAGATATGGAGAAAATTATATTTGAAGAAAACTGTTGCTTGTTTTCTTATATATCAACATTTTCCAAGCAATAAAGTGATGTCTTGTTTGTTTGATGGTATTTCGTGGTACTTGTGTAATTTAAGGTATTTAAATTTGGTTAGACCATGTTTCGCAAAATATTCTTTAATAAAGTGTGATCAATTATTCACTCGGTTAAATCTTTGGCAATGCAAAATAAAATGGTAATGAAGCATGCAGTAAGAATGTAACAATTTTGATTATTTCTTTGAAGTTTGTTTTTGCCATACCCAAGCTTTAAAATAATTACTGAGGAAGCTATTTTTGTGAGGTACTGAGTGATTGAAAGAACCATACAAATTATTACTATTTATTTTCTGGAGATTTTGTCAAGTTAAGACTCCATTAACATAGTTTTGAATTATTTTATCTAACTTCATGAAGAACAAGTACGTTACACAAAATATATCACGCAGCAATAAATGAGGTGTTCCTGTTTTCAACAATATTTTTTTCTATTTCATTTTCATATTAATGTATATTTTGAATATTTTCTGTGACAAAAATAAATCTGTAAAGAATAGTTTAAAGCCTACGATATATAAATGGTTAAACTTAATCTCTAGAGGAACCAAAGTAAAGAAGTTAAAGCAATCACGTTAATTAAACAAGAGAAACTTTTCTTTTTATTTCTTATACACTTCAACGTATCCCACATCCCAAACTTCTTCATAGAGAAAGGATAGTATAGAAAGTTTCTTATGAATCGTCTCTCCACTTGTATAGCAATTATCCGCAAAAATACTATTCTTGACTATTTTCTGAGAGTTTGATGAAAAGTTTGATATAAAAAGACTTGCAGATGGTGGAAAAACATTCTTAAAAACAATGCAAAGCTTGATCTTATTTACAAAGGTATCCAATAAAGAACAAATGATATAAACATGTTCTTTCCTTGATTCTAGTGCTCCACTCTCTTTGAAACTAAAATTTAAGAGCGTACTCATTAAAACACTTGATCGAATAGAAAACAATACTTCAATATAACTATTCATAGAATTATTACTATGCCTTAGAGTCAATGAAGTCAACATTCTTCCAAAGGAAGAATAGTTCATCATTTTGGTCAAAGGGTATAAAACTGCACCTAGTTGTAAAGAAAGAGCTTCTAAAGCTTGAGATTTCTGCTTAAAAAAATCCAATAACTCATAATGTGGAGGATCAGACTCAATATTTCGGCACGACAATTCTTTTAAGAAGTCTAATTTTGTGTTTAAGAGATTTAAGCCTAATTTTGGAAATACAGCTGATGAAAATAGGCAGTTCTTGAATGAGTTTAGACTGCGAAAAACGCAAAGAAGAAAATCTGAAATATGTTCCAAAGATATATAAATATCTTGAAATACCAAGATATCGATATCTTTGTTCATCAAGAGGAACCTTATGGAGTTTTTTTCGGTTTCATTTATAGGAAGTCGGAAGTTTGAAAAAGTAACAACTTTCCTAGAGCTTGAATCTAACCAATTTAAAACCTCTGAGGGGAAAGTTTTCGATATTTCCCTATCTTGAAATATGTAAATCTCGTTTTTCGATATCTTTTGAAGACGGACGTCGCAAAAAGAAGTGCTCTCTTCATCGGGATTCACTTGCATTTATTTTCTCTTTGTTTCAGGAATTCAATCCCAAAACACAATACTTCGAGATATGGAAACTGGTATTGGTTTTGATACACAAGTTAAAGCAATTGGAAACAATTAGAAATATTTGTCCAGTTTAAGTCTACAACTTAATCGAAGAAATAACAAAGAAAAAAATAAATGATATTACTTGTCGAAGGAAGACACCACAATGAGATAATACATATAGGTATGAGGTATAGCAGAACACAGGAAGAACTTTACTCTAGAAATTCGCTTGAACACTCCGTAGCACTAAATAATCTTGAAACTGATAACCCAAGAGAATACGGGTGAGAAAGGAAGGAAAAGAACAATCAAATAGAACGCAATTCTATAAAATCAAAGTCTACTCTGGTATTTCATTTTTATTGGCTGTCGCAAACATCTAAATTTCATTACTCAGGTAGTATCGTCATCCAAGTCACGAAATGGGAGCTCGCAATGAATGCTAGAAAATACTGGGTTAAGACTTGCGTATGATAACTGCTGCTGCCCACGTGACTCATAAATACTTTTATAAAATTTTGTTTTTCATATATGTATATATAGCTTTCGCCATATACCAATGTAGGAGTTGTAAGCTAAGCGGATAGCTATTGTGTTCAGGAGAACTCAACATTGAAATATAGACTCCAGAAGGAAGAAAACATAAATCCAGAACATGGGGAGTAAAAAGTAAAAGCATTGAAAAAGCCTTTGTTGAAGAGATTAATCAGCTCAGAGCCGAGAAAAGGATCAGGATAAACTACAGAAACAATAGAGGGGAAGGTCTTTCTTCTGTATAACTATTGTAAAATATTCAAAGAATAGAATTTGGAAGTATGAGACATAGTTCAGTTACAAATTAATCATAGAAGAAGTCATGAAATGCCGAACAAACTCAGTAGAAAATATTTTTACAAAATGAGGTGGAACATTTATGTAAGTCCCAAAGTCAACAATATCAAGTATGTATTTACCTCTTGTTAGTGAAACTTAGCATTTAGATCTGTAAACCCAAACAGTCAGATTCATTAAGGAAGTACACTATGGAGATTTCTTTGTTCGTTGATTTGGATATAAAGCACAAAAAAGCAAGAAAACTACATAAATAATGATATGAGTTTAGAAGGGTTCCGATAACCTTGGTATCTATGATGAAGTAAGATTCAAAACTTGTTTTAGCTTCTTATTTTGATGAATTGTCAAGTATATGACAGCTCCGTAGCAATTCCATACATTGTTAAAGAAAAAGTTTATATACAGCACATACCGATCAGAAAATCAATAATGGAAAAAGAGAAGAAAACAAAGTCAAGTTAGAACCGTTTTTATCATATTCGGGTTCGAATTGTTTCAAAGAGACTAGGAAGATTACCAGAATTGTTGCCGTAATGTGTGTCTTGGAAACTATACTAAGAGTCAATTGATCTTTTTTCAACTCATAATCAAACCAAATCGCATTTTTTACAGTAGGAAATCATTACTCAATGTTTCAAGGCCCTTGGATAAGCCCGTGAAATATCGCAGTTAGCTTGCAATAGAAAGTCTTCAAGAATCAGGTTTGCTTTTATTAGAAAAGTTGCAGAGTGACCCCATTGTAGTGATGGGAATGATGCAGCAGAAGAAAAAGCATCAACCGTTACTGTGACAAAAAAAAATAATTTATTTAAAAGTAAAGAAAAACTTAATTTAGTTAAAAATTTTCCTACTAATTCATCTAACATTCGAAACTAAAATTGTTGAGAAGCGAGGCAGATAATACTTTAGTAGAGGATGGAGAAATCAAGAGTTATTGCTGTAATTCAACTACTTGATAAAGGATAGAGAGATCATTTGAACATAGAACTTATCTCTGATATGCTAAAACAATCAAACATTCTAGGAATATAAGTGCCAAAGTTTTGAACCTTACGTAGCTGCTTTGTTTTAGGTGGTTGCGGTTGACATGTATTGTATTGGCTACAGTAAAGATTTTGCCAAGGAAAAATGAGTTCTAAAAAGTTAGATATAAAATCTTCAATGACACTTTTATATTTTTATTTGCTTCATTTGCATATATTCAGTTTATATTATAGGAGCATTATAATTGGTCTTTTGACAACATCTAATTATTATTCTTCTATTAAAATGTAAATACTCAATCGAGAACCAGGAGTTTTTCAAGAATTCGAGAAATCAAGAATCTTTATCTCTTTTTCGATCGTACACAATATAGATACGCAATTGCAAAAAAAAAAGAACCAAGAAATGAAAAGAAGCCAACTAAATAAGGAAACTTTTTTGAAATCACCTCTAGAGATTTATTTTGATGGAAAAAATAGTTTATTTCTAAGAAAAAGCCAAGAATCCTATATACTTACAAGCAGTAACATGAAGGAGTCAGACAGACCAAGAATCAAAACAGTTCTGTTCAAAGAGTTTAAGAGCCCACTTAACCAAAGTGAGGAAACCTCGTTGGTTTTATTGCTCCAAGATATGAATCTTGCCAAAGTAACAATATCTGATTCTTTTATTCCTCTGAAAGCTCAATATGGGTTCTTTTCATGTGTCTTCAAGACCATAAGATCAATAAAGTCTTGTGAAATTTGCACAAAGAAAATAAAAACAGATGTATTGAAGCTTCTCTTAAAAAACCATAGAGAAATTGAGGTACTGTTATTTGATGTGACAGACGTAAGAGAATCTATAACTCAGTTAGCAAGAGTATTCTTGAAGAACGAATCTAAACTAAAACAGCTTCGTTTGACTCTAAGAAAAAATATATATCCATTAGCAAAACTTTCAAATATGTTTGGCGTTTTTCCAAACTTGACAAAACTTGAACTAGTCGAAGTAGATTTCTTTTCTGAAAATGCTTCTATGATTTTATTTTGTCTACCAACAAGCTCTATACTGAACACACTAAAATACTTCCGGTTTGAAAGAGAGAAATGGCGGACTTCCAAAAAAGAAATTAACTTTCTCAATATGATTTTTCATAAATTCCAACATCCTGTTTTATGTATAATTCATTTACAGGCATTGGCGACTCATGTTACTAAATATTATATATCATGTTTTTGCTTAGGTTATCATAAGTTCACAAGAGGAACGAGTCATAGATTTGCAGCAACTTCTTCAGAGGCAAAGACTTTTAAACCAATAAACAGCGCAGCTGCTAAGAATTGGCACATGTATCAGAGAAGCCCAGATAACTACACTCGTATTGATGGTCTTTATCATATATATTTTGAAAGATCTGGTGTTTCATAATTATTTGTATAAGAGAATATTCTGATTTTCTTATTTATGGATCTTATGGTTTTTAATAAGAGTAAGTTTGTTGTAAGATTAAGAAACATATAAGAATCTAATATTTCTGTGTTTTCTTTCTTGCAGTAAAAATAATGAAAAATTAGAAATTAATGTAAGAATAATACTCTAACTCGGTAAGAGGGTAGAGTACGTATAGCACATATAATCTTCCACTTAAGAAATAACTTTTTCAATACTTAACTTTGATGTACTTTATTAAAGCAAAATTTATTTAAATAAATCATAACTTTTTATACTATTCTATGGAGTCCTGTTTATTTTAGAAATAGATGATAATTCTGGAAATAAAAATTATATTTGTAATTCAATATATTTTCTTTTCATACCCATAAAAGAAGACCTATCCATTGCCCAGGACTTTAATTGATTTGATTCAGTTACAAAAAATAAAAGTTTTCACAACTCTAAGCTTCAGAGTACTCAAACTCACCTTATAAGAGAGCAAGTATAACCTCTTCAAGGAAAATCTTCTTGCGCAACGAACCCGGGAAAAGGAAAAGAACCGTATTATTTGAAAATTTTCCCGATATAGGTAAAAACCATATATATTCTTTCGGGAAATCAAACCAACGGGAAATATGTACAAATGTTTTGGGAAAGTATTTCAGCGGTTCTTGTTATCGGAAGATGAATTGGATTTGTGGAGATTAATATATATTAGTAAAGGATTAAAGTAAAATATTAATGTAAACAAAGAAGCAAATCAAGAAAAAATTCATGAAGATTGGAAAAGTTGAATCATTAAAACCAAAAGGAAATGATGGAAGATACTTTACATCTAAAAGAAAAGGCGAATTATATGAACTAAAGCAAGAATTGCATCACATTAAAGAATCTCATCGTCTAAAGGCCCTCAAGAAAGTTACTGCATCTTATACAGGTATCCCTAACCCTCCCTATAACTCCCATAGTCGGCAAAGATGTCTCTTCTCTTTTCTCGGATGTCGTTGTATGTAGTCAAACTTCAGATATTCAAGTATATATTTTCTTTCTGATTATCTTTTATATGAAAAAACTTGTTTATCTCTACTTGATGAATCACGCAACAACAAATCAACAACTCACTCTTCTCTCCATAAATTCCTTCTTAAAAGACCTCAATCCAAACGCAAACCCACTCATTTTCTCGTTATCTCTAAGAACTCTCTCCTCAATCTGTTTATCCCTTCCTGATCTAGTTCCTTATCTTATTCAGCCGCTAAACTTAGCTCTGAAAGATGATGATGCGTACATTAGAAAAACCGCGGCTACATCTGTCGGAAAGATTTGTTCTGCTGGTTATTCAAGTTTTGAAGCTTGCTCAGAAGCTGGAATTGTGGATAATTTACTTAATTTGCTCAATGATAAAGTTTCTATTGTTGTTTCAAACGCTTTGTGCTCAATAAAGATGATTCAATCTCTAAAGTATACAAAAGATGAAGAATTTATTCCATGGGAGAAAAAATTGGTTGCTAAGTTATTGTCGATTTTAAATGAGGCTTCTGAATGGAGTCAAGTTTATGTTTTAGATTGTCTAAGTGAAGGATTTTCTTTTTCAGGGGTATTAGGAAGAGTTGGATTAGATGTTAAGAAGGTTATTGAGAGAGTTTTGCCCAGGTTACAGCATTCTAACACTGCTGTCATTACCTCAGCGGTAAGATTATTGATTATTTTGCTTAATGAAACAGATGTTAATCAACATAAAAAAGTTTTAAGTCAGATTGAGAGTGCTTTGGTATCGGCGTATAAGTTAAATGTTGATTTACCTGAACTGCAGTTTGTAGTATTAAAAAGTATTAATACTTTGGTGCAACTATTCCAAACAAAAAAATTTTCTGTGAAAACATCTTTATTCATGGATCAAGTTTCAAACTTTTTTGTTTCAGTTGATGAGCCTGGATATTTACAGCAGCAGAAAATAAATCTCTTAGTTAATTTATGTTCTTTGAAGAATATTAATGCAGGAAATATTATTGAGAAAGTATTAAGTGAATTGAAGATTTACTCATTGACCACCACGGACGAAAATCCTGTTCTAGAGAAGTTTGTAACAGAAAGTATTTTATCAATTTCAAAGATTGCACAAATATTTTTTTCAAGAGGTGAAATTGAAGTTGTAAAAAAGTGTATTGAAAGTTTGAAAGTTGTTTTGCAAAGTACAAGTGAAGAGTTTACTTTGAATCAAGGCATTTATGGAATAAAAGATATTGTTGCCTTAGATATTGGTTCATCAGCATCTGAAGAAATTATATCTTTAATTGAATTAATGTGCGAAAAATGTACTTTTGAAGAACTTAATTCTGCCTTAGTTTTTATAATTGGAGAATTTAGCTCTATGATTCAAGACACGCTTAGATTATTAGCTACTTTTTCAGATGAACTGTTTTCAAACTACAAATCAGAAACTCTAAATGCGAGAATTATGCTACTTACAACTTGTTTGAAATTTTATTTATCTTTGACCGCTTCAATTAATTTTCCTGCAGTTTTGTCGAGAGTAAAATACAAATCAGTTACGGCGTTAATCACTGCTGTAGGTGAAATGGGCTCTATTTCTAAAGAAGAAGAACTAAAACTTGCAGAGAATCTTTTATTCTTGCTGATTGAGAAAAGTAAGAGTTCATCATTTTTTGTCGAAAGAAGAAGAGCTGAATTTTATTCTGGTCTTCTTGTTTCACATGAAAACTCTGTGAAAATAATAAAACAAGTTATTCTAGAGTTTAAATCACATGGACAAGAAAATATTGAAGCAGAATCTTCACTATATTTGTATCATGGTTTAAATTTTGGAACTCTTTCAGCTATTTATGAACAAAAACCAGAGAATTTTGTAAGAAATGTTAAAAATGAAGTTCAGCAAGGTCAAATTAAAGAATTGAAACTTGAAAAACCTGCACAAGATAATTTATTGGGTTTGTTTGATGAAAGCAAATCTTCTCCTGTGGTTGATGATATTCTTGATTTTGGTTCAAGTAAAACTTTTAACAAAACTTACTTAATACAAAATACAAGTGAAAATGAAAACAATGGTTTTGGATTAGATATCAGTTATAAGTTTTCCGGGTCAAAATTGCTTCTGGAAATTCAAAATATTTTTGTTTCTTCATCTGTTTCAGAAATCAACCTTCAATTTCGGAAAAATATTTTAGGTTTAAAGCAAAAGAATAAGATTATAAAACTAAGTAAGCATATTTCCAAAGGACAAACTGCATCAACGGAAGTTGCTTTGGAAGTTGTTAAGGATCAAGTTAATTCAAGTACTGATGATTTAGTAGAAGGACTATTTGATGACACACCAAAAGAAACAACGAATGAAGTCTCTGTCGATGTTGCTTTGAGAAACTCTGCCAATGATATAGTTACAAAAACTTCAAGTATTTTTTTTCGCTTGTTTACTTTTTAGTTAAAGTTGAAGCGCTAAATCTAGTGCTTAGGAATGAACCCTTTCATAAAAAAGGTTTTGTTTCACTTTGGCAAGATTTAGATAAAACAGAAGATTCATCAAGAGTTCTCAAGTTTGAAATAACAACATCAGGAGCAGGTGCAAGTGAACTAAGAAAAGAATTGAGTGAAATGTTAAAGCAGAAAGGGTTCAGCTTAATTGCAAGTAGGCCTGATAAAGACTATTTTAGTCTTTGTTTTGTTGCGAATGATCCTTTTTCTGTTGTATTGATGCAAGCTGATTTTTCAGGGGGGGATGTTTCGTTTGTACTGCGAGGACATGTTCCTCATTTTATACAAAAAGTACAAAGCTTAATCTTACAATAAACCTCAAGTTTCGCTTCTGGATATTCAACCTGGGAAAGTTTTGGTACATCCAGTATATTCCTATATTGTTAAGTATACTCTACAGTATGCGTTTGAACACTTCATTTTTCGTTTTCTTCTTTGAACTTATTAATTGTTCGTTTATTTTCTACCAGATTTAAGCATCTAGAGCGAGAAGAAAAAAGAGAAAACTATTCAGTAACAGAATTTTAGAGATAATACTTGAAATAAAACCACACTCATTCACACTGGTTTATTAAAATAAGAGTATGAATGCTACTAACTAGGAGCATTAACCCAGGAAAATATTTGTAAAGGACTGAAGTTTTTCCTACTGAATCGGCTGTAGAAGAACGGAATGCTGCTTTAAATAATTTTTGAGAACCTCCAGCACATAGTATGGTAGCTAAAGTGTTCCAGATAATTGGGCACGAGCACGACACAGAAAGAACCAAGAATAAGGTTAAAGTTGATGCATTATTAAGTACCACCGGAAGTTACAGTTAGGATACAGGAATAAAAAATTGAAAGTGCGAAGGTGCTGGCAGGTGTCCTAGAAGAAGAATATGCCGACCCAATACAAGCAAAAGTAGATGCAAGAAACAGCAGCTAATACAATAGTTAGTTTCTAAAGTCGTCTAATCAATAAGAAGAAAGCTTTTATTTGGGCAGAGGGGCAGACAATGCCTCATGGGTTCCTCAAGTCATCAAGGCCTTATGAGTAAGAGACTAAGCTTTGAATGATTGGCTCTGTGGAGCGTTAGTGGTTCAAGTTTTCAGTGCTATGACAAGAAAATGTGCCGGGGGTTGGTTTAATGTGTTCCATTTCCACAAGACGCAAGAGAGAGATTTGTGTCAGTTATGTCCTGCTTGTAAGATCTAAGGGCTACCAACGTCCAAGTAGGCATCAAAAAATATATATATTTGACCAGATTAGAAAAGTAATTTGCCGTGTAAGGTCAAAAGAAGTTATAGAAGTAACTAAGAGCATTAAAATACAATCCCAAATTTTTGCAAGGCTAAACCATATGATAATATTAGATGATATTGTTTAATAAACTCATCTGAAACTTTCCCAGGGAAATGTTTTTCATGAAATATGAGCAACAATTCTTAACTGAACATCCTCGTTTCAAATCATACTATGTGGCCACACTATACATTCTGTGTTATCAATATCAATAATCTTTCACAAAGTAGTTTTCTTTGTCAAGATAGAGTAAATCGACAAAGTGAATCACATCTTCACCGAGAAATATCCACTTCTTCAATATGCGAATCTTTTAAAATATTCCACATTTATTGGGACATATATGACATCTACTGGGATGTTGTAATAATTATCGGGCAAGAAATCTAAAGATGCTTTGCTAGTTTCTCACGTTTCGGGTTGGATTTATGATTCTTATTTGCGGGCTCGGTGCTTTTCTTGATGCCGATCATTTTCTCGACGCTTTTAGAGAAGTTTTTATTTCATCAACTGGAACAAAGAATTAGAATTCTTGTAGCTATAGTTAGCTACTGAGCCATGCAGCGGCTATATTTATACTTAACTCTTAACGAGAACTAAATAGACAAAATTATTTCAAGGATAGAGTAAGAGATTAAGAGTTTAAGCCATACTCTCATTGTTCCCGTTGTTTCTTTTCATAATTAATCCTAAAACGATCTTTGAAGCTTACAGATATTACCTTGAGAGATTTAATTATGAAGTAGAACTTATTATACAAGTCAAAAGACCTCAAAAGAAGAAAATCATTTTCTAGCTATACATATGTCTTATATACCTTTTTAACTAGCTACATCTAAAAAAATCAAATGATGGGCTTCCTCCTAAATATTTATCTCTCAAGACATGTTCTCACTTCGGAAGCTAGAAACTTTATATTTGTATTTATTAAATACTGTTTTTCTCGTTTAGCTTCATATTAAGTTTTATATCAGTAGTACATTGCCATGCAAAACCCACATTTTTACAAATCAGAAACCATACAAAAATGACGAGCTTCATGAATATTAAAGACATTCCAAAACTTGGAAACTCTAAAATCATATTTAGAGAATGGAAGGAAAGTATCTTAGCTTATTTAGAAGAGAAACATCTTTCAATATTCCTGCTATGCGACATTTAGCCGCGTTTTTTGTTTCTGACAGAATTTTCTCTGCATCGTATATTATCAAGTTGCTTGCTGACAAATCAATAAAGATGCTATCGTCAGAATAAATGAAAACATATAATAAGATTTTAAATGATTCACCTATAACGCTGATTAAACTATTATTGATCTCTGAAAATAACCTTTTCAACGATATTGTGATTTCATTCTTTGACGACCTTGACAAGTTTGTTGATGGAAAAGTACAGTTTTTCTCATCAGCACTGCCCGTGAAGCACACACTAAAAAGAGCTTTATCTCAAGAACTCTTAGATTATATCGATTCCAGCAAGGAATGTATATGAAGGTTTCAACAAGATCTGTAATCATTGCGAAGAAGATAACAAGTTCGCCGAAATGTCATCAAGTAGAAGACTGAAAAACATTCAATTTCGTGACCTATATCCGTATATTAACATGTTTCAAACTCGTCTAGCTGAATACAGGTTATACGGTGGCCAAGAATATAAATATATTCTAGGAAGTTTTATTCGAGGTATTCCTGATGCTGTATTCAAGCTAAAAATTTTATGTTCACTGAAAAAAAACTGGATGAAGCGTCCGTCTACTTTCAAGCTAAAGAAGCTAGCTTATGTTTGAGGGACAATAAAAATTCTAAAGTCAAGAATAGCGGCTCAAAAATATGCATCAAAAATACGATCATGACACAACCCAAAATGAAAAAGAAAAAAATTCTTCAGCAAATAAACTCTTGTCAGGAATAGACAGAGGATGTACCACTTGTTCTGGATGGGGTCACAAATCTATTTACTGCCCTACAAAAGATATAGAGTGTTTAAATTATAGTTCTAATCAACAAGTTGTTCGTGACTAAGATGCTGAAGCAACGAAACTATGAAGGTCCACTGGAATAAGAAAAACAACAGTCAGATAATGAAGATGAATATATACTAGAGGAATGCACGTCAAATGAGTCAAACATGTTTTTATTTATGCTAATTATTATCATTATACAACTTAAACGTATCAACGAGAAATACAGCTGTAGGTTTGAACCTTGGTGCTTATTTATGCTACTTAATTCTAGAACTATTAGATACATAACTGGGAATAAATAATATATATCAAATCATGTGACCAAATAGAATGTCTCTGTAATATGAACCTTGTAGCAGAAAGCTTTTGACAATATCTCTGGGAATATAGAAACAGTTTTACTGAATAAGGTACCATTCATTTCAAGCATAATTTACATTCGAGAATTACCAGACAATGAAATAATTATCTCTAAATCTAAATTTCTAGATGAAAACTTCAATATCGTCAAAGAATCAAAAAGCTATAACATATTAAAAAACCCAAGTCACATTCCCAAATACCCCCCTAAGGAATATCATTTTTTATTCGTGCCAAACTGAAAACAAAGAATAACCTATCAATACGTAGTTTATCAATTTCTACTGTCGATCTAATGCATTATCGCCTCGGACGTATGAATAATGATAACTTGAGAGCTAAAGGATTTAAGACTCTGACGCAATACTTCTATGTTGGTCATGCTACAGGGAAAATAGTTCAAAGAAAAAAAAGGAAATCATTTAGAAAATCACAAATTTAAGCGATTTCGCGGTACTGAACTATTTGAGAAATTCCATATAGATACTGTTGACAGATTGAACCCGGGTGTTTTAGGACTTAAGTATTTCTTCCGCATCTTTGTGTTTATTCACACTTTAAAACACCTATATCGGCTAAAACAAAAACTAAAGCAACATAAAAACTATTACAAAGAAGGAGAAACAAAAACAAACCTTCAACTTCAACATAAGAAGCATATTCAGAAATCAAAGCACAGAGTTCCAGAAGCTAAACGAATGCTGTGAATAACATGGAATATAACGCAAGTTTTTAGTAAAATACTTCGCTTCGGAGAATAGCAAAGCTAAACGAAAAATTTGTTTAGTTATGATCATAAACCAGACTTTTCTCATCCAGACAAGAGCCGGTATAAAATATTGCGACTTCGAGCGGAAGCACCCTTTCAGGGTATCAAATTCCATGCAGAGAGAGCACCAGCTTTCATCCTATCAAATGGGTCACCAAAAGCACCCAAGCTTCAATAAAATTCTACTATTTGGTACAGTTGGCCTTGGTATTCATCATAACACGAATAGTGTAGAAGGTGCTAAATTAATCCTTCTTTGGGCAGAGTGGAAGAGTTCAATATGTATATCGGCAAGAACATGTAAACGAACAAGATCCAAAGTTTCTGAATCGTGAAGTTAGATTAGCTTGTCGCCATAAGAAACAACTACAAGAAATTCACTAATATGTCTTTAAATAAATCGTCAGGTTCAAGACGTGTTATTTCTACTGCGAACTTAATAAAATCAAAAGCATAAACAGAATGATTCTTAGAAAACCAGGAAATATATGGAATTTATTCAAGTAACTCCACCAAAGCTCTTAATCAACCGTAGAATACTATTTTGGAAAATTACTTAATTTCATCCCCAATCTTACATTTGAATTCTTCGGCCAATAGCGAGATTAGCACCGAAAACATTGTTCATGGAAACACATAGGCAAATTAAAGATTAAAATTCTTAAAACAAGAGCTAGAAATACCCTTACAGAAACACAATTCCATCCAGAATTCTGAACAACATCGTGACAAAGCCTGATACTTAACGCCGAGAAACTTCTTTTCAGAAAGAGATTAATTCCTTTGAAAATATAGAACACTTTGAGATCGTAAAATGACTTAGGAAATCAGAACATGATATTCCGTTGGTGTAAATCTTCAAAATGAAGCAATCTCTTGAACAAAATGCTTAACTAAAATTAGAATTTGCGCAAAAGAAAATACTAGGTACCCAATTTATTCAACAAACAATTTAAGATTCTATTCTCCAGTGACTCCAGTATTGTCAATTCGACGTTTAATTATCCATGTACCGGCTTCTACTATCCTCATTAGACATATGGATATTTTTCTCGCCTTTACTTATTAAGAATAGGGAAGACTGATACATTTACAACTTCCAAAATGATATAAATAAATATATATATATATATATATTTGGTAGATTTTAGAAGAGGTAGAACAAATGACAGAAAACCAGTAACTTCAAAATATGCAAAAAATTTCAGAATCATTTGATCTCTTTGATTTCAAGTAAGTGTAATTGGTATTATTTTAATATTATTTTATTAAAGCGGGTTTTCTATATTGATAATTCAAATTTAGCTCAGTCGAGGGGAAGTAATGAAGCGACTAAGACTAATATATAATATCCTCGAAGAAACTTCTGTTAAGATGGGAAAAGTTAACGTGTTAATCTTGTTTTTAATGTTCATGATTGACTGGTGGTCTTATAGCCGCATAAAATTGAATTATTTATTTAGGATAAAACGCTCTCTTGCGCGATACGGTTACATGAAAAATTCAAACTAGAAGTTTGCGCAAGTTTCTTGTTCCTTTCAGGGTTAAGGTGATAAGTTATCTAAGTTGAAAATTTAATACTTTAATAACAATAGAATAAAAAATAAACAGTTTTGGTATATTCTCAGAAGGAAAAAGCTACGTGAGGTATTCCTACTATTAATTGAAAATATAATTTCCTTGCTGAATAATCGGATGAAACAAGTATATTTAATGAAGCAGTATATCGACACCATTCGAGTACTGAGAAAAAATCTTCTAAAGAAGGTTTTTAAATGATTGAGATTTGAGAAATATAGAAGCAAAAGTTCCATATTGAACCTTTCCGTTCTGTGACTTCTCCGAAGAAGGGTGTGTCTGCTTTCTAACAGCGAGGATAAATATATATACTAAAAGGTTTATTGAAGATAATCGATAATTTAGTTTCAATATAAAGGAGAACAGAAATTTCAAACGGAATATTGTTTAATTCAAATTTAACTGTTAAATGTATAGCTATTTCAACTTTTGTTAATCGTATAATTCGGTATTTCGATAACAGGGCTATCAAAAGGAGGAATATATGGTAAAAGCTTTACAACAAACAAACCACAAAACTTTTGCATTGCAATCAGTGTCGTATCATAAGTTCATGAGTTAGCTCAAGGATAGGTATTTAAACCAATATTCCCTGAACATGACCAAAATTGGTGCCTTTTTTTACTTTTGCTCTTTAATTATTCATATTTGCGGTAATGCACCACCAATTAATCTTCTATTAATGACATCATTAATACATTTGTATCAAACATGTAAAATAAATACATATTAAATTCAAACATTATTTCAAGATTTATTTACTTGATCCAACAAATCAAACTTGCTTTTATATGTAGAAAGAATAAGAATGTTTTACAAAACATTGAAATTTATATATCCAGAGTTTCACTCCAGTTATATTTTATTCAGAATATCAAAATTGTTGAAAGAAAAGATCAAACCTAGTTCCACAAGAAAGAAAGAGAAAACTAGAAATTGAATGTCACGAATGTATAGCGTTTTTATAAAAAAAAATGATTTGAACTTTTTTCTGATAAATTATTATTGCTAATTGTTTTCATTAGACTCGATTTGACTCTTTACATGGAAGAAAATGAAAAAGAAAAGTTAGAAATAAACATTAGAATAATACAGAAGTATTTAATTAAGCTCTTTAAAATTTTACATTTACTTTAAAAACTTATAACCTATGAGTCTAAGCAATTATCAATTTTTCTTTCTCCTAAATGAGTTGATACTCTTATTATAGAGAAAATGTTATTAAACCAATAGATATGGTTTAAATAAGCGGATTACTACCATAAGTTATAAAAGAAAACATTTTTCTCCAAGTAAATATGCTAATTATTTTTAAAAGAAAAATTTAGATATCTTCAAATAATAAGAATTATTGATCTATGGGATACTTTTTAGAAACAGATATCATTTTGAGAAAGTGAACTAAAATTAAATAACAAGAAATCTGAATTCTTTTGTAAGATCCTTCGAAATTAAATATAGCATCACTTCATTTAAAGAAAACAAAAAATAAACAATTGAACTTGGCCTGGAATTTTGCAGAGACCTTATCTGAACAAAAGTTTTTTTTTCTTGGCTAGTTTTGGTTAAGAGCTATATAATTAAATTGACTGAGTATTGTGAACACTCATTTGAAAGCATTTTATGTTTTTTTTTGTTTTCTAAGACATTAATAACATCCCAAGCAAAACACAAACTAAATGATAAAGTTATGTTAATAACAACTGTAGATACACAGTTTTTTTTTATGGGAGCCTAAAAATTATTCGCTCTTCCAAAGATTCTTGGAATGTAAATCATAGTCTTTGTTATGATACAATAAAGAGAAACAAATAACAACTTGGATTAGTATTCATTGATAATTCTTGCATCTATCCGTACATATTAAACTATTTTACAATAGCACAGCAATATATCTTGGTTTTGTCTAATGCAATAATAAACTGTGTGCACAAGAATTCATATGAAGAACCTAAATTTTTGTTTATATACGTAGAACTAATTTGAAGAAAGATTTGTAAGGAACATATAATATAAAACGAAATCCTTTCTATATCTTACTTAAGAATTTTGGGAAAACTTGAGAACTTAACTAAAATAAGTCTTTTTTTTTTGGAACGCATGAATTTAGCTTTGTATTTTAGTTTGTGTGGAGGATGATACGTTCTATTAAAATGTTTTTCGTATGATCTCCAACAAGATATTTTTTCAGGAGTTTCAAATATTAAGGAAGTTGAGTTGGAATAACTGAACAAAGTAAATAAATGTATAGGAAAGCTTTTAGAGAAATAATTGATTATTTCTACATTTTACCCTAAAAAGAAATATATATATTTTCTTTCACATTATATCTTGGCTTTATTCTTGAAAGTTTTACGTATAAAAGAACAAAGATCAATAGTTGTGCTTTATATTACGAATTAGCTCTAGTTCTTATCTCACTCAAACTTTGAAAGTTGCATTCTTATACTCTTTTATTATATTCTTGAATTTTCTTTTCGAATGAACTCGATTCATTTCTTTTTATTTATGCACTGGAGTATTCGAGGAAAATAATTTATTTCTCCGGAAAATATAAAATTCAACAACCATGATATAGAAAAATAGGGTTAAGCCCTCCTTGGTTAAAAAAGATTGCTTCAAACCTATCTCTTTTGCCTTTGTCTTTCCAAACGATTTTTGCTAGATTGATTTCAAGCTTACTTAGTGTTCATTTAATTCCTGAATAAAATTGATTGTCCATTTTAATAGGAATATTATTCAAAAGAATTTTGTTGATCTTTGCAATCTTCTATAGAAATATTCTTTTTATCTTATGTAGCAGCTTCTTAATCACATTTATTAACTACCTATAGCAGGTTCTCTCAGGCAATAATTTTATGCATATATTCTTCGTAATTTTTTGTTTCCTTTTTAAATTTTCTTGCCGAACTAAAGAAAGATTAATATATAATGCCTCGAAAGATTTTTTATCTTAAGAGGCATTAATTTTATGTCATATTTCTAGAAATGTAATTGAATATTAATAGTTCTTGAGTATTCATGCCCGCTGAAAATAGAATAAAAAGATACTCTTCTTCACAGAATATGTTTATACCTGTAAGAAATTAAGTTTTTCACGAAGAAAAAAGAGATTTATAGAAATGCTGCTGAGGAAAGAATTTATTTGAAGCGTAGACCTTACTAGTATGAACAGGTTTCTATTGCTGCATTCATTCGGCTTCACGGGAAGCAGAAACTGATTTCAAAATCAGAAGTAAACTTCATAGAACAGTTCATCTCAGATACTACATCGTTAAACGAATAATAAAAGTTTTCAAAGCAAATTATTGATGACTTAATCAGATAGATGGTGCCTTTAGTTACAAAATAGACAAGCATCACACATGTTCTTTCAAAGAAAAATGCCCATTCATGATTCTGAAAGAACTTGAATGGCTGTATTGAAATTAACATAAGTACAGATCAATTTTATTGTGTAGCAAGAAAAATCTCGTCTATGTTATAAATATTTGCTTCAACATTCCACATTTATTATATACAGAATATTCCGAGCATGATTTAGGAATCACAGTTATAACAGCATCATGTCCAACTTGGTTAAACAAATATTCTAACACTTTTATTGTAAATGCTTAATTTAATCTAAATATATTTGCTGTGATAATATCTATTTTTTACTATAATTAACTTCCTACGCTTAATTTGACATTTAGTCCATGAATTTCCAAGTATTTCTAAGTATCTATATTTCCATTTCATTCACCTGACTTTTTGCAGATATTAATCTTTGAAAAAACTATCGTTTAATTGCATAACATAATATAAAATTCATATATTTTATATCTAAATATATATTCTAAATATTTCTTCAAATATCTCCTTGCTAAAATTAACTAGAAGAGAAAGAAAAGAAGAATTGTTTTTTCTTCCTCGGTGAAGCCCTCTTTCTTAACTTTTGCTGTATAAAAGGAAACTTTTCTTCTTATTTTCCTTTTTCTGTTTTTCATTGGTTTATAAATACAGCTCGCGCCAGCTTTCAAACAACGTCTACAAGTTGGTTTTCCACTATCGCATTGTCTTTTGAGTCGACTACATCTCTCACAAGACGATTTTAGAATAACCTTGAATTGCATTTTTAAAACTTCAAATTCTTTTACTTTCCCCCTACAATTGCTGAAGTTATAATAATACATTTTTTCTGTACCCATGTCTTTTGAGAAATATTTGAAGAATCTGGTACATCACTCTTATTCCATACTTTCGTAATACATTTACATACACTGTGTTGATATATATCTCTTACATAGATTTCATCGGAAGATTCGGTATAAAATCTACCGGTACTTTTATTCATAATTCTGTACCTGTATTATCATAATAGAGAATGATTCTTTATCCCTAATATGAATGCAGCTTTTTCATATAAAAACCAGTTTCATCAAGTATACAGAAAAAAAAATAAAGATATATAATTATAATTTAACCAGGTATTTTTTTTAATAGTTTTCTTGCGCTAAGGGCTTTATAGTATTGATTCAAAGAAACACTTGCTCTTATATGTCTGTTTGAGTATTGTGTAGAATATGACTTAAATGAAGTAGTAGTATAATCAACTTGTACTCATATAACAAGATATTAATAAGACAAAACCTTAAAAGGTTAGGCAAAAATCTCTAACCCTGATAAACAGTGCATCCAGGACCCAATATAGTTTGATGGAGTGGTTTTCTGGAAATTTTTCTTTTCTATAAAACTTCAATGGTTAAGGTTATTCTGCATTCGACCCATGATATTTTCTTAGAGTAGTCTGAGAAGTCATATAAGAACGACTATTGAGGATTCTTAGTTATTTTTTTTGTCAACTGTTGAATCCAAATTCTAATCTTACACTAGTATTTTGATAACAAGATTCTATGTTAAATACTATTATTGGTAATGTCCAAAATAGACATGATAACAAGGAACACTTCATTGTTCGACCAGAAGAAGAATGAGTTCAAGGATACAATAAGGAGTTACGAGGAAGGCACAAAATTATAAAGAACTTACTATTAGAACGAACAAGGAACCTAAAGTGTAGAATAGAGAACATGTTCATCGGGCAAAATAAAAAACATATGAAACAAAAGGACACTCAGAGTTAGTAAAGCCAGGAAAGATGAAGAAGAGATACAAGCAAAACTAACTCTAGTTATATTTGCTTATAAGATTTCCCTTTTCCTATGCAGCACAAGAATCAAAGAGAAGATGTTCAGAAAATCTTTTCGTAAAAAGTATCTCTCTCAAACCAGATGTTGTAACCTAGTTAATGCCTTCAGAGATGATTCATCAAGATTTGAATTCTAGCGTTCTAATTTTTGTTGAAGATAATATTTATCAATACTAAGATTTATCATTTATAAGAATCAAAAATTATATAAACAATTCCTTTAAAGAAAGTGTATCTACAATAAATATTCTATTTCTTCTGTTTCTTTTACTGAATAGTCAAATTTCATCAATCTAGTACATGTGAAACAAATACCCACTTAAGAAACCATAGCACCGAAGAAAAATAAACATCCCGCAAATACTACACTTGAATACAACTGGGTAAAAAGTAGGGGGCCTATGATTGAACTCAGACTAATGACACTAGACAAAGTTCCTGTTAGAAGACCCTATTTTTCCTTCTCCACATTCTGACTCAACATACTTGTTAATACCACATTTGCTACATATGAAATTCCAATGAAAGGAAAGTTTATATAAAATAACCATCGATTCGTTTCTCCTGGGAAAAACTGCAGAATAGCATACTAAAGAAGTTGCATAACATTGAAGATGAGAGATAAGATCACCAAGCGACTACTTGGAAAGCCTAGTTTCAAGAGGAAAGGGAAAATAAAAAGTTGACAAACAACCATGCTCAAACCAACTGAAGTAAAAACTAACGAATCAAACAATTGTGTTGCATCAGGAGAAAGTTTATATATGTTATTCATATATAAAACAGATACTTGAAATGCCCCGGTTAAGGGTAAAGTTGACAAGAATACAACAAGAGAAATAGAAGACAAGATTTCATTCACTTTCAGTAGTCTTAACGGCTCAAGAGACCCAAACGACTTGATTTCAGTTTCATTTGGTTTTTCCTTTTGGTTATTATAAAAAGATTCTGGTAGAATAAGAATAATGTAAAGAGTTCCAAATATTCCTAAAATATGAGAATAAGAAAATGTTGGTCCTCGTTTCCAAGAAAATAATCAAACCAAGACATCAATGGACTGTAAATCAAAGAAATCCCGATAACCGCAGCTAATACACTTAATTTTTGAGTTATTTCTTGCTTAGTTGCTATATCAGAAACATGAACCAGAAATATAGGATTTCTTGAGTTTTTAATTACTCCATAAAATCAAGCCACGATAAAAACAAGATAGTATGGTTGAGGTTTCATTTCTTTTGATAGGTATAGAGATAAAATTGGAAGCCAAGAAAAAATAGAAGATACTAGAAGGATTGGTTTTCGACCGTAAAATTCACTTATCTTTCCTATCAAAGGAGAAAAGAAGAATGCTAGCCCGGATTGCGAAGAATCAAGAATTCCATTCCAAAACTGAGCAGTTGCTTCATCTGGTTCATTAGTTATTAAGGCTGAGTTTTCTCCATCAACTGAAGACAAATTTTCTCCAGAATGCTGACACTTTTGAAACCATTCAAGTTGTAATGTTGGTAAGACAGGAAGAAGTCCGATGAGCAATAGTAACTTGTCTTTGGGCGATGTTCCAGAAATAAGTTCAATAGAAGTTTAGCTTTCTTATTTCAAGTGTTAAGTCTTAAGTTTAACGGTAATACGACACCAAATATCAAAGTAACTATACCAATGTTACTGTTAGACATTACAATTACTATAGTGCAAACATTCTTTCCGCAGTTCGGTATCTTGTAACATAAACACCTAACAGGGAAAGAGAGACTGTAGAACGAAAACTGGGATAAGCATCCAAATAGAAGGTTTTAGATAGAAAATACCATGTTTTATTAATTTTTCCATAGATTTCCCTTTGCAGAGTCTTTTCTACTAACTAAATGCGTTTCAACGTTATCAGACAAACTCATTCTTAGCAGAATGGCTTTTCCTTAATGTAGAGTGATAAAGTCTATGGTAATCTACCATTGCACAACTCGGGGACTGACTTCTTAACTTTGGGTTCTGTGTAGATTAGTCATGAGAGGTATATAAAGGTGAAACCTCCAGTACAAAAAAAAGATATCATTTGTGGTGTAGGAAATGGATTGAAACTTTGAAAGAAAAAGGATTGAGATACATTAAATCATCGAGACAGGAAAACAAGACTCGGTGTACTTTTCTTGTACCCCAACTATTTTTAGTTTGTACTATCAGTATTCGTAAAATATCGCTTATCTTCTTAGCTTATTGTAACCGTCTATGTCATTGACTACTAAAAAATTCTACACGTCCAGGTTGGATCTTGAATCCGTAATTAGAAAAATTGGAACTTTCACGTTTATTCATTAATTAGCTGCCCATATTGCCATCTGCTCAAGTTAGTCTATCTTACTCTAAGATAAACCATATCGCCATTCTTGAAACAAGAGGTAAGTTTCTTACCCAATATGCGATCTATGTCAATGGCCTAATAGCTATAAATGGGAAAATAAATACTAACAACGAGGTACTGAAATGAAATGCAATTGACTGGGGCAATACTATGAATATAGCTTTGTTATGTCTTACTTCATCGATATCAAAGTATATATACATGTATTAATCGGAAATAAAAATATAGATATCGATTAATATCTCGGGAATTCTTCACTTAGTTTGAAGTCAAATCAGGTATCTCTGGTGTCAATTGAAGTTTTCTACCTTACCTTCCCGTCTCTTGTTTCTACTTGTCAAAACTTTAAATTCTGTTTCTTCTTTAGTTGCTGTTTGTTTAGGGTTGAAAAATAGTATTTAAATGTGTCACCTAAAAAGCCATCTAGTTACCACCCTAAAAATCACCATATTTCTGCAGATCACAGTGTGGCCTAGTTCATAGTAACCACAGTTCAAAATGACTGTATCACAATTCTAATACTAGATACCGATAACTATTTATCATCTTATCAATCAAAAGCCTAAACAACAAAGTACCGGTGCTACGAATTGTTCTGCAAGTGTTTGACAGAATCCCCAACAAGGTGCAGATATGGCTCGTCATCATAGACCGATATAAGTAAGAATCTACAGTCTGGAGATCAAAATATTTGCATTTAATCTTTCCATTCATACAATAGACAACCGAAGAAAACGTTCTTACTGTGTATATACATATATGTAATCGCTCTATTGAGCTAATGTGGTTTTCTCAAAAAGAACCAAGTTTTTGCACCTAAACCCACGTGGCTCGTTTCTCAACAAGAAACACTAAGTGTTAAATATAATTAGAGTAAATAAAATACATAATTTATGAGTTAACCAACCTGGTAATATTATTCTGGAATAGTAAACATCTTAAATCTATATGTGATGTTACCTCCCCTTGATTACCCAGATGCTGCGAGTCATATATCATGTCTTTTCTTAGTCGTGACGTCTTCAATACTTCATAAATTCAATGGTAATGAAAATTAAGGGGGATTTCCATGTAGTTTCATATTTCTATTAGCGTTGCATACACTCGAATAGATGTTAATTTCCATAGCAGAATAAAACGTTTGTCGATACTTTCAGTTGATTCAATGGTTTGAATACTGGGGATAGATCATTCTTTTAAATTCTATATGCTATTTCTAAAGGTTTCTGTCCATCTTAGCATATATTATTAATTAGTAAAGCATGAAAATACAATAGAAACGCATAGATATATCGATATTGACAATCGTTTCACTTAGAAAACGCTAACCCAAAGTTACGTACATTATTATATCTGAAGTGTTGCATGTAGTTGATATCTAGTAAGAATTAGGTGTCGGTTTCTAATATTCTTTAAATTCAGTAAGAATGTATCTTTTTTTTTTAATTCAGTAAGTTGGTGATTGTAAGAACATTGGTTTCTGAATAAATCTTTTCTTATCTGATACTTTAAGGTTAACCTTAATATGTAGCTACTCTCTTTTCACTTCCATTGTGTCATGATTTTATAGTAATATATATATACTCATATCCCAAAAATTGTTTCGAATAATTAATATAATATCTATTTCCACTTTTTTGCAAAAGAATGCGAATCGAGAGAAAATAATTATTGGAAATAACTCTAAATCGCAATAATGTTCTCATAATCTATACTGCGCTCAGAGAGAAGAACTTTATAATTCTAAGTATTGACATGCCTTAGGTAATTTTTCTAGGAAATGGAGGAGATTCAACATTAAACTGGGTGGCCAAGAATTTTACTAAGAGCATATATATATAAATATATATATATATGTGAAGGACTCATCTTAACGGAATTTTGAATTGCTTATTGAATAAGAAAATCCAATAGGTTTTCACTGTAGATTACCATTAGCTTAGACAAGAGTCTTATATTATTGCATATGACTAAGGTTGCTTTTTAGTTAACTTCTTGACTAAATTTCTCATTGAATCATCCTTTGCTTTCAGCGTTTCGATGTTTTATAGGTTTTATTTATAATCCGCAGATAGTATATATACATATATCTTGTTAAATGACTTCTATATATTCTATATGATGGTAGGTTCTGTTTTGATAAATCCTGTCTATTGATGCAGATTATAATTACCAATATTTCCAATGTTTTTGAGAATGAGTTTTACAATCTTGGCACGGAGTATTAGCAATCTCTAGGTAACATACTATTAAGCCTTAGTAATATGGAGAGTAATCTTTACAGAGTATCAAAATTAAAACCAAGATGCTTCAAAATTGCAAATTCTTAATCTCAGTTAAAAAGGTAAAGTTTTATTGCAGACAATAATACAATTGGACCATAATTAATAGAGGACTCCGTTCTTGGCACACATAAGCATATAATTGTAAAAAATATAAATCTCAAAGGGTGAAGATATCTTTATTTTACAAGATTTTCCTATTAAATAGAAATTAAAGAGCCTTTGGCGATAATTTCCTATATTTATATACAAGTAAGTCGATTTTAAATAGAAATATAGCTTGATATGTTTGGTAGTCTTTAAAACCCTAGAGGCAAAGATGGAAAAAGAATATCAAAGATTTTCTAAGATTACTCAACAGATTCCAACTTCTATTAAGCAGCAATAATTCTTTAACTGGTGAGATAAATAGGTAAAATTGAAATACAATTTCACAAAGTCAATCAATTATTCATTCTAAAGTGTCAGAAGTCGACAAGAACCTTGATACTTACTCAAATATACGTAAAACAACAATGAACCACTGGATTAAGCAATTCAAACTATAATTGAAAAAAAAAAGAAAAGTAGAAGGTTCAAATTCTGTTGGACGGGTTATTTACATAAGAATTTGTGTGAAACTCGTTCAGAGGAAGCAATATATATTAACATCTTGGAGAACTAGAATATCAACTTTTCAATTTGAAGAGTTAGCTTATATCGAGATAATAAGTATATTACTATTTGCTAAAAAGTGGTTTCTCATAATAAACAAACTTTTGCTAATGTACAAGTAGTTATCCCGTGAAAGAAGAACTTAATATCTTAAATAGTATAAATATCTGAGGTACATGACAGGACACTAAATACAGATTAAAATGTTCGAATGTAAAATTATATCGAATAATACCTAAAAGACTTCTATAAACTCCATAATTAGAACAATAAAAGGTATAAAACATATAAACGTTTTCTGACTGAGTTATTTTACTCTTTGACTCCTAAGGCGGATTCTAACTGCATCGTTTGCCCTGGTAAGCCACCGTGATAATACTCTCTGAAAATAATATTTATTAAATAATTAAATGAACAACATAATAAATAAGCCAATAGTAAGAGAGACTAATCATAAAAGGGTGTGTATTTATTTAGCACCTGGCTTCCCAATGTAGGATTTACTAGTAGTTTCGGCCTCTGTTCTGCTCCAAAATCAGGCTGGGGCAATACGATTACATTTTATAGAATCTTGGGCTTAAATAGTCTTATTCTTGTTTCCATATATAATGATTACAATATTAGAGATTATGTATTATTCCTATCCTTTATACAATATTTTGGATTCTTCACTTGCCATGTCTCCAGCTCATCTGTAACAAGTTGATTGCGTGATATGATGAACTATAGTTATACCCAAAAATTTCTTAAAGTATCAAGAGCCTACTTGATGATTTATTAAGGAATTTCTTAACATCCTGTTAGTAACAGAAGGTGAAGAGACCATAATCCGGCAAAAGATTGTTTATAACGCAATGTAAATTCATCACACTGCAACATCTTCATATTAATGAAATGGTGCACAATTGTAAATCGGAAATACCATACATACAAAGTGGTGAACTATAAGAAAGGTTTTTTATTCATGAAGAGCTCCTAAAACTAAACTTAATAGCTATCGAATATAATTATGAAATAGTGCAATAGTTATTCCTTACTAATGTTACATGACGGAGCATTGGAAAAAGTACAGCCTTATCAAACTGTAAATCCTGTGTTCTAGGTTTCACTAACTAAAAAATGTTTTAAGATAGGTGCATTGCTTAAAAATGTAGGTGTATAAATAATTATCTATGAATTTGTTAAGGCACCCTCAAGATAAAAGTTATATGATATGTATAGTAATATATTTATCACTTGGCAAGAAAAATTTCGGCCTTTTTCAACTGAAATTAGTAAGAAGAATTTCATAATAATGTTACATGAGGAAATTATCCATTAATGTTAAGACACAGGGAGGACTTTATCGCTTAGAAATAGCATTCGATAGTTATTCCACTGGTGCCACTACAGATAGATTTAAATGTACTAAATTCTATATAATATCTGAAGAGGTAGAATTAATTCTAAAAAAGACCATAAAGTTTAAGCAAGCAGCTCCGAATATCATAGTAACCGGTCACCATGTCATTTATCTTGATTAAGGAAGGTATAACAATTAGCTATAGTTTCGAAAAAACTACAGAGTAATTCTACTCCATTATGAAATACTTCGTCTCAACATTAGCATGGAAGTCCTTTTAATAGTTTATCAGGTGATTCAACCAATGCACTTATGATTGCCAACTTCTATCTGGCCAAGTTGATCGGCAAAATGTGTAATTAATGGTAAAGCCGTAGCTAGTATTAAGTATTTTAATAGTGTCTGACAAAGATTTTAAGGAAGAGAAAATCTGAATGTATCAGAAGAAAAGCTTTTAGTAGTTGAGAAAAGAATGTATTTAAGAAGTTGTTTATTTGCTATAACTATTACCATCTTTCCTTTTTGTAATAATGCTACTTTTTCAGGAAGAGCTGAAAGAAAATATATATCTAAACTAAACAAGTTAATTAATCGTGATTAACTGTTCAACTGTTTGGGTGGGGTCTCGTCCAGAGGTCATAAGAAATAGCCGGATAAATTGCCCAAACATATCATAATTAACGGAGGAACAGGAAACCATATGGATGAGACCGGTACATAGGCAACAAGAGTCAGGACACACACATATGACTTTGGAAGGTGGTAACGGAAACCAATAAGATAAATTTTGATAGCCAAATGGAAGATAACTATATTATAATACCTGATATAAATATAAACACACCTGAGGAAGTTGATAGAATCTTAATGAAAGGTAAGGATAAGAATTCAATAAGACCACAAGTCAGTGTGGTGACTGTACAGAATAAATCGGGGCCCCTCCAGTGGATTGATATAGCTGACCGCTTTTCCCAGCCCCAATATTATGCCTAAAGAGTCGGTTTACTTGCATCTAAAACTGACTAACTTACCGCATCAAACCTATAAAATTGTCCAAAATTATTTTCGTAGACTGTATCTTCCAAACGAAATGCCCATTTGAATTGGCCAAACAAGAAATAATTTGTAAGAAAAAGATGGATGGGTTCTGCTTTACTGTTTGCTGGATGAAAGGACCAGGCTCAAAAATTGCATATAAAAAACGAAGACCTAAACGTTTCTTTTGAAGTGACAGATATTATAAAATGTACGATCCAAAGAAAAAGTAGATACTCAAAGGATTTACAAAAGGAGAAAAAGAAAACTTTTTGTAGTAAGAGGAAATGTAAAGGTCGTAACGTACTAAGAATGGAATAAATTGTATACAGTTCTAGATCTTCATGTTTATGAATTATAATATTTTTCTTTTTTGAACCTCCTTCATAATATCCAACCAACTTAGCTGATCGATTCTTGTTTCTTCTCCTATTGTTGTTATCAAAATGTAACCAAGTTTTTCAATACATGCGTCAAAATTTTCAATATTTTGACAGCATTTTTTTTTTGAGTAAACCAGATCTTTCTCTCAGTCACCTTCCCAATGAAGGTCGTTAAAACTTTACATCATAAGACTTTTTTTTGCTTGCATATGATCATCGAGGTCACTTACATTTACTCAACGTAGAGCTGGTGCACCCTTACTAGGAATTCTATTGCGCCATAGATTCCACATATCTTTGAGGTTACCATTAGGCCAATTAAAGCCTTGCAAAACATTTTTTGAGCTCAATCAAAAAAATCTAATACTTCCATTCCCAGCTCCTGGCATGAGTTGAGTACTTCGAATACAATCAGTCCCTGGTGTACAGATAAGCTTAATAACATCTTTTATTCCAAACTGTTAAAGAGCAGTTTGGATCCTTTGATTTAGATTTTGTTTTGTAACGTGACCTGGCTGTATTGTTATCGTCTATATATTTCAAATACCGTGTGCTCAATCATAATATTTGAACTAACCTCTATGGTAGCTTCACTAACCTTAACTCCTTCAGCAAGTTTGCTCATTCTCCTCGTTACCGCAACGCGAGGTGGGATTCCTGTAGTTGTCATAGTCTCTGAAGTGCTGACATTAGGAAAGTCTAGATTTTCTTCTAAATTTTTTAGAAGTGAACAATCTGTAATTAGTAACTTCGTCTCAGCGCATGCTTTGTATCTAGATTTCTCTCCAAGAAATTTTTTGAGAGCAAATCATTGAAGTGAGGCATACTTATCCAACCAGTGCCAAAATATTCATCCAGATAAGTTAACAATATTCTAAGAGTATCGGCAACATAATCTTTACTTTCCCCAAAATGTGGTGGTAAAACAGTAAAAAGATGACTATCTAATGCTAATCCACTTACCATTCTTCCCAAATACTGGTCTCTAAGTGCTTCATATCTGGTATGTATATTCTTAATACCTCGAAATGACCATCTTGCCCTCAGATGAATTAAAGTTACAGAGGGGTAGGTCTTGGTACCACTTTAACAATATGTTGTAACTATTTTCTCAAAGAATGTGGCCCAAGTTTTCTGGTTTAGCTCCATGTCTTGCATTCATAACCCTCATATCATCTGTACAAGTTCGTATCTGAAAGGCTCTGTTTTATCTTGAATATTGCAGTGAACTACCAAAAAATTTCCCACCGACTCCATACATTTCACATCTCGGTACATGATACTTAGTTCAGGTCAGTAAAGGGCATATCCAAGGTCTCAATGCGTTGGAATAAACATGCCGTGGTTCCGCAGGTCTTGTGTGCGATTGATTATTTTTCATGTGACCAAAAAGGATTTGCAAGCTATCTAATCTACATGAAATGTGACTAGGATGTATTCCAAAGGTATTTTGTGACCTTGACATTAAGTTCCAAAAAAGAACCACAAAGGCACTGTAGAAGCTAGTAACTGGGTCACTGCTCTTGATCATTTCGCATGATATGTTCTGAAACAGTTTCATTGGCAACGATATCTTGCCACTCATGGCACTGCTTTTTCCAATTCTTGCATTTTTGGCAATACTTTTTTAACATCTTAAAAAATGAAATCCATTTTTGTTTCTGTCTGATTGGACAATTTCAAGGTCTTCAAATAGGCAAAACAGAACACTTCTGTAAGTCGTATATCCATGATTAGTTATTCTTGTTCCATAACTCTTACGCAAAGAATCAATAGAGCCATTAAATATTTCAGCAGCAAAACTCTCAAACATAACTGGTACAACTTCTGTAGTCACCAACAGTGCCCTAAGTTCTTTTCTTGACTCTGCTGAAGTTTCGCTTAGTAAATCTTTCACTTCAGGAGATACAAACACAGGTGTATTTGCATGAACCAAGTAAGAAAAATCACACATAGCAAAGTGGCTTTTTCATTAGCAGTTCTACCAATGTTCAGGGGTGAAATGTCAGCAACTTCCTCCATTCATGTTTGAACAGCAGATGTTCCTTGTCCTAAATTTATTGTTGGTGAAATGTCCAGAATCTTCCAGTTACTTGTGAATGAACAAAACTCGGCAGGTTTTACTGGAATTTTGCCGTATTTCCAAAAATGTTGCATTCATGAAAAAGGAAGATGCGGGACAAATTTGCCAACTCATGTCCTATTGTCCAAGATTTTTCGAGCATCTTCCAGATAGTCAGAGCTTCTAGAGTTGGCGAGCTTCTATTTTGATCCATACATCTCTTTTGATTTGCACCTTAATAATGAGTTTCTGTAAACAATTTTGATTTTTTAGTTTCTTTATTAAATCCATAAAACTCAATATGACACTTTTTTCTTCATGCCAGCAGTTTGGCAGCGCGGTTAGACATTGGTACATCTTGAATGGTTGAGAAAATAATTCCTAAACATTTATCGCAATAATCTTAAGGCAATATACTTAGCACTGGTTGAATCGTTCTAAGAATATCGTAGATGCAAAGTCAAAAACTTAGAGTTCAACTAGAAATGATTTCTTCCCTCACATTTTTCTTTGAACTTAGAACACATCTTGCAGGTAAGGGAACATCATTTAAACTGTTCCAAAATATTCCTAAGCGCTTAACCTTTGAAGAGTCGAAAAGCTTTGGTCTTGATTATATAGAAGTTTAACGTTTAATCATGATGTCCGTATAGGACAGTCCTATGATTATACGTATCTATATGAAAAAACCGTACCGGTATGTTGATATTCATTAGTTTAGGAAATAAAAATGTATAAATCTTCTATCAAAATTATTATATGGAATTTCATCCCATATTGTGCTATTATGGATTTATTCCCGGATACTAAGAATAGTTCCAGAACAAGCATGGTACAAAATTAGGAATTATTCTACTTCAAGTCTTGTGGGGTGAAATTACATAAAACCAAACTTAGTACAATGCAACCTCATATTATTTTAAAAGCTTCTTGTGAAAGATGTAGGCGAATGAAGAGGCAATGTGATAGTGGGAAACCATCTTGTAGACGCTGTTGGAAAGCTGGTACTATATGTGAATACACTCCGATAAAAGAAAGGAGGAGAGTAAGAAAAAAGAGTTTTTGTTCTAAATTTCCCGATGGGATGAGAGTTGTTTTTACCGAGGAAGAAAAAAGAATACTAGTATTCTTTCTGCTATAGTGATTTTTGTCTACAAGAAAAAAGAAGTCTTTCTACATTGAAATGAACCTAAACAGGGATGAAGTTGCATTTTCAAAAAAAAGAATTGATGAAAAATAATATTATATTTAATACGGCTCAGTGACTTCTATTTTGACGCTACAGTGTTATATTTTATGTGATCTTTTGCTGATGTTTTTTTGAATACTTGAACTTGCTAGTTTTGTATTCTAGTCTAGTAAGAACTAAATATTTCACTTTGGATTCATTTAATTTTGTGCTTCTCTTGATAAAAAATAGTCAGACTTTTTTGAAAAATACAAATTGTGGGATCGGAAAAAGTCAGTTGTTATTCTTTGTATACATGCCAGATGACAAGACTGGCAGATACTAATTTAATTGCTGTCACTAAAAGTTAAAAAAAACAGGAGAGAACAGTTTGAAGATACAACTGAAAGAAAAAGGAAACTCTTTCTAGCAGAGTGAAACTAGATTCCTGTAATAATTTCATTTCTTTTAAATAATTTTATTTAGAATATTTGGAAATTTGAGGTTGGATGAGGTCTATGATTAGTATTCTCACCAAATCTAGAAAAGCATGAATTAAAGTAAGAATACATATTATTATAATATTTGGTAAGGTCAAAGTAGTTAATAAAGGAGAGCTATACTTTCAAAAACGCCTTAAAATCAAAGAAAAACTATTCATATTGAATAAACCCTAACTGTTATTTGAGTCTCTTTAATGTATAATGGGAAAGACTACGATTTACTTTCCAAGAGCCTTGCCAAGAGTGAAAAACTTTTTTCTTAGCTCTAATACATAAAAAAGAATATAACTACAGTTATTGTTAACAAACCTTTACCATTTAATCTGAATCTGGCTTGTGATGCAGCAAATATTTATTGCAAGAAAGAAAATACAAAAGTCTGAAAAATGAGTGTTCACAATACTCAGTCAATTTAATTATATAGGTCTTAAACAAAACTAGCCAAGAGAAAAAAAGAAACAAAAAAGTACTTCAGACAAGGTATCTCTAAAGTTTCAAGCTAGGTTCAGTTGTTTATTCTTTGTTTTCTTTAAATGAAGTGATGCTATATTTAATTTCGAAGGATCTTACAAAAGAATTCAGATTTCTTGTTATTTAATTTTAGTTCACTCTCTCAAAATGATATCTGTTTCTAAAAAGTATCCCATAGATCAATAATTCTTATTATTTGAAGATATCTAAATTTTTCTTTTAAAAATAATTAGCATATTTACTTGGAGAAAAATATTTTCTTTTATAACTTATGGTAGTAATCCGCTTATTTAAACCATATCTATTGGTTTAATAACATTTTCTCTATAATAAGAGTATCAACTCATTTAGGAGAAAGAAAAATTGATAATTGCTTAGAATCATAGGTTATAAGTTTTTAAAGTAAATGTAAAATTTTAAAGAGCTTAATTAAATATTTCTGTATTATTCTAATGTTTATTTCTAACTTTTCTTTTTCATTTTCTTCCATGTAAAGAGTCAAATCGAGTCTAATGAAAACAATTAGCAATAATAATTTATCAGAAAAAAGTTCAAATCAATTTTTTTATAAAAACGTTATACATTCGTGACATTCAATTTCTAGTTTTCTCTTTCTTTCTTGTGGAACTGGGTTTGATCTTTTCTTTCAACAATTTTGATATTCTGAATAAAATATAACTGGAGTGGAACTTTGGATATATAAATTTCAATGTTTTGTAAAACATTCTAATTCTTTCTACATATAAAAGCAAGTTTGATTTGTTGGATCAAATAAATAAATCTTGAAATAATGTTTGAATTTAATATGTATTTATTTTACATGTTTGATACAAATGTATTAATGATGTCATTAATAGAAGATTAATTGGTGGTGCATTACCGCAAATATGAATAATTAAAGAGCAAAAGTAAAAAAAGGCACCAATTTTGGTCATGTTCAGGGAATATTGGTTTAAATACCTATCCTTGAGCTAACTCATGAACTTATGATACGACACTGATTGCAATGCAAAAGTTTTGTGGTTTGTTTGTTGTAAAGCTTTTACCATATATTCCTCCTTTTGATAGCCCTGTTATCGAAATACCGAATTATACGATTAACAAAAGTTGAAATAGCTATACATTTAACAGTTAAATTTGAATTAAACAATATTCCGTTTGAAATTTCTGTTCTCCTTTATATTGAAACTAAATTATCGATTATCTTCAATAAACCTTTTAGTATATATATTTATCCTCGCTGTTAGAAAGCAGACACACCCTTCTTCGGAGAAGTCACAGAACGGAAAGGCTCAATATGGAACTTTTGCTTCTATATTTCTCAGATCTCAATCATTTAAAAACCTTCTTTAGAAGATTTTTTCTCAGTACTCGAATGGTGTCGATATACTGCTTCATTAAATATACTTGTTTCATCCGATTATTCAGCAAGGAAATTACATTTTCAATTAATAGTAGGAATACCTCATGTAGTTTTTTTCTTCTGAGAATATATCAAAACTATAATTATTTTTTATTCTATTGTTATTAAAGTATTAAATTTTCAACTTAGATAACTTATCACCTTAACCCTGAAAGGAACAAGAAACTTGCGCAAACTTCTAGTTTGAATTTTTCATGTAACCGTATCGCGCAAGAGAGCGTTCTATCCTAAATAAATAATTCAATTTTATGCGGCTATAAGACCACCAGTCAATCATGAACATTAAAAACAAGATTAACACGTTAACTTTTCCCATCTTAACAGAAGTTTTTTCGAGGATATTATATATTAGTCTTAATCGCTTCATTACTTCCCCTCGACTGAGCTAAATTTGAATTATCAATATAGAAAACCCACTTTAATAAAATAATATTAAAATAATACCAATTACACTTACTTGAAATCAAAGAGATCAAATGATTCTGAAATTTATTGCATATTTTGAAGTTACTGGTTTTCTGTCATTTGTTCTACCTCTTCTAAAATCTACCAAATATATATCTCTATATAAATAATGTTCAAGGCATTTCAGTATTTCATGCTGCCATTACATGCTCTAGAATAACTATTCTGTACATATAATCATATCTTATGTTCGCTTCAATTTTGTGAATTAACTAGTAGAGGAGCGAAAGAAATGATACAATTTTGAGCACCCTCCTTACTGGTCACCCGACTTTTCTTAAACTTTAAATATCCTAATGCTTTACTGTTTACTATTTAGAATCCGAATTCAATGCGACTGAAATTTGTTCCATTTAAATAACATTTCATAGCTCAATTTCTCAAGGAATAATACGTGGATTTTGTCATGACATGTCCGCTAAACGCTTTGATCAAATCACCAACCTTTTTTAGTCTATAATATTGACAAATAGTTTTGTACATGTATTTTACACTCTCTTAGACATGTTTATATATTCATCATCCATGTTTTTCAGGACAGCGATTGCAATTTCTTAGCTGCAAATATTCATACCTTCTTTTTATCAGATAAGTTAATGGAACGGGAGTCTTGCTTAAACTTTCTCTGCACGATATATATATATATAGTTGGACACTTAACCACTAACAAGTCAAAACATGAACAGAAGAAAAGTATTATCAAATTACTTAGTGTAATTTTTTATGCATTAAGCGAAATGAACTTATGGGATGAGATATTTTTCCGATGCTTCAAAATTTATTCAAAGACAATAACAGCAATACGTAAATATGAAATTGATAAGTGAGTACATTTTAAATTCTTGAACAGAACAGTATTGAATTGTTTAAGTCAATTTTAAGAATAAAATATGCATTTTTGAGTGGAAAAGTACCCGTTCACAATAACAGAGAGAGAGAGACCTGTTGGTGCAAGTACAATGCCGAAAAGCATAAGGGTTAATTAAACAAAGATAGGGAACGATTAAGAAGAAAAATAAGGTAACGGTGATTCTGAATAGCGATATTTAACAGCGTGATGAAATGTTTAGGATAGTAAGAGAGTTGAATAGGGGTAAAATACATAAATTTACGAATAAAAATGGCGAAAGATAAGAAAATTTTAGCTGGAAATCCATTCACTTAGGATGATCTGCTAGCATTAATTTTGTAAATAAGACGGCATTTGAAAAATTGCGAAGATATTATACTAATTTAGCAGGGTATTTGAGGATATTATTCTTTAGGTAACTACAAATTATATGCATCTTATACTTGAAGGAACGATAGTTGATTGATCGAAGAGAAAGATGAAAGCAATAAGAATAAGAAAAGTGCTAGCTCTAGAACCAATAAAAACTATACTAATATTTACAAGAATTTAAAGAAAGAAGAAAGAACTGATTTTTATTTCAATAATTGAGAGAGAAAAACTGTTAGCAAATGTAGCGTGACCAACTGAAATAAAAACGAATTAAGGTGTAGAGTAACTATTGTCAACACCGCCCCTGCATACCCCGGTTAACATGGATGACGTGAGGCGAACTCAAAGTTTGGTGGATGGGAGGCAACAGCGGTCATTAAATATATAATGAATTTGGTCCCATCTAAATGTGTAAGTCAAAGAGTACGTACATTATTCAAAAGGAGAGATCAAAATTAAAAATATTAAGACAAATCGCACCAAAGTTTAACGTAACGTAAAACAATCCAAAAATTCACCTATCAATACAACAGAAGGGCACTCTGAAGAAACTTAAATGTTAGACAAGAGATACCATAATGTGAGCCCTGATGTGATTATTGTTTCACCACTTGTTAGTGCTATAAGGGAAATATCTGCTACAAAAGTCGAGAAAATAGAGAAGTGTTTAACGCAGCATAAAAAATTATACGAAAGGGATTTAGAGAGTCAGAAAAATGTGATAAATATTATAGTTATAAAAAAATTGGCGACGGGCGGGAAATTATATTTACCTGTTAAGCTAGGAGGATTGAAAGACTCGGAATAAGATGTAATAAAAATGGATAATACTATAATAATTTAAGAAGTGTTAGTAAATGTAACAAGTAAATATTAGCAATTTTGTTAGACTCAACAATATATTCCAGTGATGGAATGATCAACTCAAAAGTTTGTGTACGAGAAAATACAGATAAGAGTCCCAACTTAGGGAACTAATTTCACGGGGAAAAGATTTCCTTCAGAGCTAGTATCCTTAAATTCTACCCTAGATTCTACTCTGGTTTGTGAATTATGGTATAAGTACCAACAATTCCTATGAAATTGTGATACTAATAACACATTACACAAGATAAAATATACTTGGAATAATGCAAGTATGAACACACATTAAACAATACTAACTACTTTATCAATCCAACGAATGGTATATAATAATGCTAATAGGATAAGAGATAGGTCGAGCTAGAGAAGATATAATAGTTCCATATTTCAATGTGAACTTTGTAGTAATAATATAGATACCAAAATGCTATGAAGTCATGTATATATATTATCAAAAGTTTCAAAATTTAAACTGCTAAATCGGCAAAATATGCTGTTAAATCTCTGAAAACAATATAAATTCCTAATAAATAATATTGTGGAGCATCGTGATTTCTCTGAGAAAGCATTATTCCATAAGATACTTGAAGTGAAATTATTATTTTTTGACTAACAGTAGCTTTTTAACTGATCTACTCTACTAGATTAATTTAGTTCAATCAAACTTTGATTCCTACCCCTGAATATACAATATAATTTCATTTTCAACTGTAAAGTAAATAGTAACTGGAAAATTAGAAACAATAAGAAAGTTTTGAAAAGAAAGAAATGATGATATATAATAACGATCTTATACTGTTGAACAATTTTTTTACGATAAAAGTTGAGGCATATATACACATACTTGTGTTCTCATGTAGAATATGTGAGAATGTAATTTCGAAATGAAATAAAATGTTTGTTTTGTGATTGCATAACAACAATCTATATCAATTTTCAATGCTTTTGCATCTAAAATAAATGACGACTTGAGCTTGTTCAAGAGATGACAAATTAACAAACACGGGGGGAGGGGGTTGGCATAATAGCTGACTTTCTTCGTGTTCTATTTATGAGTAGGTTTAAAGCTAAACCACAGAATCCGAATTTTAGCAGAGTAAAAACTAAACCACTACCCTTCCTTTCTTCTATGTTTCTTGAATAGAATCATAGAAACTGCCTATGCGACTTCTTTTTGTTCTCTAATCACTTCCTTTTACATTGTTTTTGAGGATTTGCCTTTGATTTTGTATTTAAATAATTTTCAAATAATTAGATATATATTTGGTAATTTTCGGTATTAGGAAATATAATCACTGGCTTGATAATTGTCTTTTGGATAATTGATTAACTAGAAGGCAAGTTCCATTATATTATTAGATTTTAGAATTACAGGTTAGATACTTCTAAAATATATTCACCCATGAGATTGAATTTGATAAATAAGGAATAGTTTCTAGGTATAGTGCACAGAATCTGAGTCTTATGACGTAAGATTTTTGAAAATGTTTCTTTTACATGATGGGGATAAAAAATAACTATATCTTATTATTTTAAAAAACGTTTACTGAATTTTTTGCGGGTTTTGTGTAACAAAGGCCGCTAGAAACGGACTACAATGACATGAAACCCAAAGATGCTATGTATTGCTTTCTGGATGTGACTAGAACAGTTGCGTTAAATATCTTTACAAAAAGTACATTGTCGTTCCCAGTGACTGCTTATTTTGCTCAAGGAAGATATAAAAGTTGGAAAGTATTCCGAAATTATTTAACAGATGCATAGGTGTACTGGAGTACAGGATTTTAGCTTCTTACACATTTCTGTCCGTATTGCTTAAGTTGACTTGAGTTAGCCTTTCAAGTGATCTACTGTTAAATACGAAACTCAAGTCGAGAAATTGAGAGGAAAAAACTCGCGATATTTATATAGAAGAAATTTAAAAAACATTGGCCTTAAAATTTTGAAATTTATTAGACATATGTAGATTGAACAAAGGAAATACATGTATCTGAATCCATATTTTCTTAAGATTTTAAGATGTCAATTAAATTTAGTTTTGAGAGCACAATTGAACTTGATATGAAGCATTGTGTAATTGCAGGAATAGAAGAAGTAAAATGGTTAAAAAAATAGACCTGTTTCTGTACTAATAAATCATACAAGAGCTATCCTTTGGTACAATATTTCATGAGAATGAAACCTAATGAGCAAGAAAAATAGAGTAGATTGGTGACCAAAATAAAACTTGTTCAATAACAAAATGCATTGATATGAAAAATTTCAATTTAATAAAAGAACCGTTCAACCAAATAATCAGAACAATTTGTGTAGCGTGTATGTATAGCTATTTTCTATTTTCGTTACTTCAAATATAGATTTTATCCTATTACTAGTGCTTCTGAGCTTTTTTTTAACAAATGAATCGCAAAGGAGACACTAACCTCTTTTATTTATTCATTATTTAACTAATAGTGTGTGCTTAAGCATAATTCTATCTGCATAACAGATTACATAAAATACACTAGTTTCTTTCAGCTTCTTCCCGACTTTTCTATCAAACTCTAAAGCTAACTTTAACTTCGATTATCTCTTGCCGTCATTTTCCACTTCGATAAACCAAAAACACATGAAAACTAGGCTAGGAGTTCGGGAAACGGGAAATGAGAAAGTCTCGGGAAACAATTGAAGTCTATACAGTATAACGGGATTTCAATTTCGGGAAAATTTCAGGGAAGTCTTCCCGAATCCTACCTTGATTTGTCTCTATTTCAACTATGCCACGTCATCACATTAGAAAATTAATAATTGAAGAAAAAAAATAAATTCTTCCTTTATAAGCTACCAAACCTCATTCCACACCCATCACCTCCATATTTCCCCTATTTTGATAATTTAAGTCTAGCTGAATCAAATTAAAAGATTTATAGAAACTGAATTATATTGGTTCAGAGAATAAATCGTGTATCTCACCAATAATTATGAACTCAAGATTAAGGGAATTCTAATTCCATGTTGGTTTATATAGTACTGAACCTGAAAATTTGAAAATATATCAGCTAACAAACTCAAATTATAAGTTTTATGATTATTCCTTATATAAACTTATTGAAAATAATACGATCAAAGTTCTTGTTATTGAAAACTTCTACACAGCATTGACTAAAACAGAAGTCAATTCTCTTAATTTTCTGCTTCAAAGATTAAAAGTATATACGATACAATTTCGATCAAATTACTTAGAATTGAATGAATTTCTTCTTTTATTGAAATCTGTTTTAAATTCTATGAAATCTTTAAAAAAGCTGCAAATATTAGGAAATTTAGTTGATGCAAGTGTTTTATTTCCTTTATTACAACAATTTGATACAATTGAAGAGATGCATGTTTATAAAATGAGTTCCAATAATTCTCATTGTCATTTTGCAAAATTTGCAATAAAATCTAGAAACAAAATAAGTACTTTGTGGACTTCAATTTCTCCTGTTTTAAATTCTTTCTTTAGAGTATATGAATATACTATTTTATTAAATGTTTTAAGAAGCTTAACCCTGGTCATGGATGATCTAGAATCAACAATGATTGCAAGATGTATTTTTTATTTGCGTTCAAGTAGGGTATTGGATTCAGTAGTAAGCTTGAAATTTTTGCGTAATGTAGAAAAAAAGGAAACTAAAGCTGGAGAAATGTATTGTTTTTGTAGTTTATTTCCGTGGATATCAAAAAAGAAAGTGTTTTCATTTGACATTATATGTAAAAATATTTTCGTTGCAAGTTATTTTATTTCATCTATGAGTAAGATTGTGACGAAAGTAAAAACAGGAAATAAATTTGAAATTTATTTTATAAACCATTATAGTTGGCTAAGATTCAAGTATAAAAAGTTTTGTTTTACAGCTTCAAATAAGTGGGTTGTTTCTGGGTCAACATGTGTTAAAGATTCAGATGAATTATTATATATTCAATTCCCTTGAATTTTTTGGTGATTATTTATTGAAAAAACTATGGTACACAATATGATTTAACTAATAGTTTGTGTTTATTTTCAAATTTTAAGGCTGTAGATTGAAAAGGTGATTTAAAAGTTTTAGGTAGAGATTTGTGATACTTGAACAGCCGAAAGTTCGTGAAAGCAAAGATGATAAACTTTTATTTCTCGAGAAAGGTTTTCACTGAACTTACATTGAGAAAATCAAATGGGGACTATCTGTAAGTTGCAGTGTTAGAAGTTGTTCTTGTTTAGGAAATTGTTGGATCTCTTCTTGCATTACCAGAGCAATATCAGGCGAAAATGGAATTCTCATATCATTTGAGAAACAAAGAAGTTTTGGGCTATCATTTTGATAAGGGATTAACAGGCTTAGCTCTTTTCTTACTGGAAGCTTTGTATGTTTTTGCTCCCTTGTTTCATTTACATTCTATAGCATCAGTTTTCAGGTGTTTGATTAATGTTTTCATTCCTGATTAAGAAAGTTAATCAAGTATATACAGATAATACAACATACTCTCTTTCGACGCATGAAGACATAATTCTTAAAGATCACACTCTTGAATATGATATAACTTGTTTGAAATTTTATTTTAAGTTTTTTACTACTATTTTATCGTTTTCAAGAGTACTCAAATTTTCAATAATGTACAAAAAAGATTGTCTATTAGGAAAAAAAGGTTATACAACAGAAAGCGATTCTGAGGAATGAGTAGATAATCTGCGAAAAGTTTGCAATTATATACTTCATGCTAGCGTTTCATCAGCACTTCAACTAGGAATTAATGTGAGTACAAGTGAAACTAGAGGCAAAATGAGTTCAAGTTATAGCTTAGAAATCATAAATAGCCGAAAAAAATTTAAGGTCTACAAGCGCTAAAAGAAAGAAACTACTATACAAGTCATACATATCCTTCCATTATGAGGACTGTGTAGAAATATTATTTTTTAATGAGAGCATTGAGAACCTGGTTTTAATAAGATGGTGCAGATGATGAAGAATTGACCTCTGAATAACTTGTAATATATTTTATATAGCACGAAACAGTTCTCAAGAAATTCTTTCAGTTATCCCCAATTTCTCATTCGTAGAGTATCTTATCCTAATTAAGCTTCTGAATATTTCTTATTTGTTTTTTCTTCTATCTATAGAATATAGTGTACGAGTAGCTTACCTCATATTTGTTAGTGGCTATCTAATTGATGAAGACTGTAATATCTGTACTTAGTAAATCACTTGTGTTAAACATAGCACTAACTAAATTTTATCATTATAAGTCGTTCTTTCCTAATTTAGTATTTAATAAAGGCTTAGATTTTTTGCTTGAAGCTCCTTGAACTTATCAGTACTTAAATTTAGACCTTTCATCGGATATCTATTCTTTCTTCTTATGGAAAGAATACTGGTGTAACTCTCATTAACTTGTTTTAAATTAATTATGGTTTTAGTTTCCTTACGGGTAATTTGTTTTTAGTTTTTACATCCTTGTTAATCAATATATAAGCGTTATTGGTCTCTTACCTGTATGAAACTCTAATTATTAATTCCATTTTCTTTAGAGTGCTGTATGTATTAGTTATTACTTAACTAAGACTACACAAAGTAACTTTAGGCATAGTAACTACTTTGCTATTAGTAATATCTATATTAAGTGTCAGATACTATCAGGGTACTCGAGTAGCCTCTCATACATGATTTTTACTGTTCATGAAGTAAATGATGTTGTTTAAATGTATTATGTAAGGAGATTGGTGACCCATAGTTATTTTCATCATTTAAGTTAAACCATAGCTACTTTATACAATAACAAGAAATTCAATTTTCTGTAGTTATAATCGAGTAAAAGCTTAGAATTCATTCCACGTAAGAATACTACGATTTAGGTCTTAAAACCAGGAATATAACAAAATACTATTGCACACATTATTTTTAGCGAGATCAAAACCATAGGGATATAAAAGTAAATTATTGCAACAGTTAGATGACTAAGAAGTTAATACAAGGCTAAAATACAATACTTTGGATCAATTAATATAAAATTAATGAAACAAACAAAGTAATCCCAAAATATATTATTAATCAAGTTAATAATAAGATCACTAGAGAGTTCATGGAATAGTCGGAACCTATTAAAATTGCAGAAAAGTACATTTTTGCGTTGAAAATTAAAATGTAATAGGCTAAAGTGGGACTGTTTAGTTTAAACTTAAGCAAAGGACATGTACAAAGTTGCAATATTAACTCTTTTTATATTACCTAATGTATCTAATTAAGAAGTGCTCTAAACAAGTGTAACCGGAGTTGAGAGGTTAGTTGGCAGGGTATCTCTTTTTTATTTTGAACTATACTGCCAAACAGAATACCTCTAGATTATTTTGGTATCCAGGAATTGTCGGAAAAGACAAAAATAGAAACATAAAACTTGAGGTTTAAGGAATTTGATTTGAAACACTAATTTTAGTAAAATGAAAAAAAAAACACCTTTACTCATATTCAAAATTTATATTTAAGATTATTGTAGATAACATACTAATTCTTTAGTAACATGTATGACAAGTTGCTTTCTCAAAATAACCGTCAACAAGAACTCTACAAAATTATTTTCAAACTTGATTCGGGGTAATCAATAAGCAAAGATGGAACTGCACAATGACTAACTCTGTAGATAATAAGAATTTCTGTCAGTATAATTAGAACCCTTTTGGTATAGCGACTGATTTTATTTTTGGTAAAAAAGGTGGGGAGACCACAAGGCCTTGATTAGACTTGCTCCAATAGTAATAATCTAGTTTTGATTCCATTGGAAAATGAGTTCATGAAAACTGGGATGAGTTAGATAAACTTAAAATTTAGCCAAAATTCTTTTGAATCCCGCCTCAAATTGTTCTGGACAATATGATATTGATACCCATCATTTAATTTTAGTCTGTGTTTCTTCTGAATGATCCTTTATTCAGTAATAGAATCAAGTATTTGAAGTGCTATTAATGAACTTTTTGCAATAATGTTGGTTCATAGGATATATATATATATATTTGGCCAAAAATGTTCAATTCAGGAAATTCTTGTTGTTCATGAATAGATTGGTTCTTTATGTTTTGTAGCAATTTACTTCTAAAACTTTTTCTTATATTAAATAATCTGATCTCAATGTAGAAGCTTCAATACAGGTTTCACAAGACTTTACTCCACATTTTTGTCCATCTAGTTTTGCAATGATCAACTATAAAACAAATAAAACCGCCATCAAATGATCTTATATTGCTCTATCCTTTCAAAAAGTGATTATTCATGTTTGCTGCAACTAACCCTAAAATCTTAAGCTTATGGCTGAGTTTTAAGAAATGATGATGGATAGTCTAATTGTGGTTTTCTGGAATCTAGTACCACCACTATATACTCCGCAGTCGTATTTTATACTCAAGTAACAATTTTAAGAGTGTAACCTAATACTAGCCTGAGCTGGTATCTTTGTTGATTATTTAGAGTAATTGTGAGGTCGCTTCTTACAGAATATATTTTTCCTGCACTAGATGCACAGTTTGTTTAATATTTCTCCAGTTTCTTTTTTGAGGATTAGAGGAAATGATGTATTTATTTAAGATAAGAATTTCTCTAAAAGAATATTGAACTATGAACATTGTCTTCGCCAATTAATATTTTGATTGAACCTATTTTAATTGCGGAACTAGGGTGCTAATTGGAATTTTCATACGCTTATATGGTACTAATTCCCTGTAAAATAGGAGGAAGAGATTTCATTAGAGTAGAATGGACTTGCTGGTTGTTGGTTGTACCTTCGTCTTATCTCTATTTCTAGTTCAACATGCAAAATCTTTCAATACACCTAACGGCGAAAGTGAAACACGGGTTGTCTAGCACAATATCTAAGATAACATTTAACTATAGATACGTTGCTGAGACTCAAAAATATCTTTTTTTACTTCACAGTGCATTTTTTTTAGGAGGCTTTGACAATATCTATTCAAGAATTAGAGTTTCCCTGCACAGTTTCATGTGAGCTATGATAGAGCTGCTATTTTTATACAATTAAAAAAATGGAATTCGTCGCTTTTATCTCCACATGGGAGATAATTAAAGTACACGGATTCATAACATCTGTGGATAACAGAAAAACCTTTTTGATAGTATACCTGATAGAGGTGTTCTTCTGATATTTGTGTTACGCACAGTTGCGATGACATTTGGGTACCAGAAATCTAAGAGAGGGGTGAATTGTATATATATTTCGTAACTTAGAGGAGCTACGGGCTTCGTTAATTATAAACTTATTAGTTTAATGCATAAAGTAACAAATCTGTTATATCTTTCATTAAATAGAATTATGGTTTTCAAAAAGAAAGTAGTTTCAAATCAGAGCTTATTAAGCACACGAATAGATCCAGTAAAAGTAAATTTAACACAAAGCTCCCACAAAGATCTAAAAACCGAAGTAATGGTTCAGCACGTCTTCTTGTAGTTTATATCTTTCCCATACCTGTGTTTAGTGCTCTTTTACCTGTCTAACACTGGAATTCTATCAACCTAAGAAAAGCTACGTCTTTTCTGACAAGTCTTGCAACTATTTTCTTCGCATAAAACCATGTATATATCGTTCTAACTTTTCCTTCTTATATTATCTCAACCACAATATTTCTTCAAAATAATCATGAAATTCTCCGAGAAGTCTTTTCTCGGAGTTTTGCGGGATTTCGGAAATATACATATAATCGTTAAGTTCCATTAACCATTCCAATACACCACCCATAATGACATCATTAAAACAGTATCATTCATCCAAACGGCTAACAACACAACACGCAAAGAAAACTAGAACACAAACAAAACATTCTCCTCAGTAAAACTGTAGCTAACCTATTCACTCAATACTTTAGTTTCAATGATTATTTATAATTCACGAAAGGGTTTTGGTTTTGACGTTCTTCTTCGAACAACAGGGTCAGGTATTCTTATTTTCGCCGGATTTACAGTTGCATAGCACTCTACAGTTGGCATTCTCTTCCAATGGCTTTCTTTTCAGGATTTCTCACTTTATTATTTTCTTATATTGATAGAATACAAAAAAATTTTCTAACCAGATTTGAAAATTCAAACGTATATTTTGGTGGATTAGCTTTTATTGTTGGTTTTGTAGTCGTATATAGAGCCCAATTAGCTATTGGAAGATATACAACTGCTCAAAAGTCATATTATAGTATGGTTTCTAAACTTTCTGACATGGCAATGTTTGCAAAAGTTTGGGTAAGAGGAGAAGATGAAGAAAGTAATCAACTCTTATGTTCGTTTTTGCGCTGGATTCAATTATATCATGAACTTGGAACAGAAGAGATTCAAGGATTTGAATTTAGTGCAAAATATCCAAGAACTCATATTACAACTAAAGAAGCACATCTTTTATTAAGAGAAAGAAAAAGACCTTTGATTGTTATGGGATGGATATTAAATTCTGTTGCAAAACATAGACCTAAGATCTTATGTGGAGATGCAGTTGTTTCAAGAATTTATGTACTTGCAAGTGAAGTTAATACATTATTTAATGAGGCAAGAAGAATATCTGAAACCCCTTTTCCTTTTCCTTTTGCTCAAATTACAGTGTTTATGATATCTATTTGGGGAATCTTAACACCAATGGTAATTGCTGCATTTTTACCACAAACTTTTGGATTTGGACCAATTGTTTCCTTTTGTGGAACTTGGATGTTATTTGCTGTAAATGAATCCGCATCTCAATTAGAACAAGTATTATTTTTTTTGTTTATTTAATATAGCCTTTTGATGATGCAGAAAATGATTTGCCTATTTTATATTATTCACTTGCTTTTTATGATGATATTCAGGGTCTTAAAAATTTTGATACACCTGAAATTACTTCAATTTGGTACTCAAAAAGAAAACGGGAACCCCCAAAATATCCAAAGGAAGAAGGGAATTCGGGAATCAATACCGAGACTGAGAATGATACAACTATTCGGCTTCGCAGAACTTCAAGTAATCCAAGTTTCTTTGATTTCCGTAGCAGAGCTTACAGTGGTAGTCAAGGTGTAAATGACTTCCTTGGAAGAGACTACGAGAGAATTGATATTGCAGATACTTTTAGATCTTTATTTAAACATAAGAAAGAAGAGGAAAGAATGATAGCAGAAGAATATAATGAACTTCAGCATACTTTTGAAGCTTTTTCTCATGATGAAGAAAATAAAGACCATACAATAGTTGAAATTAAACAACCAGATGAAGATCTTCAAGTTAGACGAGCAAAAAGTGTACCTTTTAGAACACCAAATGAAGAAAATGTAGACGAGGATTTAGAAAGTCAGGATGAAAAAAATAAGTTGCTTTCCGAGAAGGCTAATTTAAAATATAGAATAGGATATAAAGATGATTTATTTATAAGAGATGAAAAACCGAAATGGGACAAAGCGTTGTCTCGTATTGAAGAAAATATATCATCTTCAGAAAGTATTGATTCTACTTTATATAATACTGTAAATGGAGTAACAGGAAAACACATGGTTAAACAACTTAAAGCAGAACTTGATAGATTAGATCGAAAAGGAAAAGTTAAGAATAGAGGTAATGTTGAAAAAGATAAAAAAAGGCATTATAAGAATCCTATGTCATATAATATGAATCAAGAGTTATCGAAAACAGTTCGATTAAGAAAAGGGATTAAATTAAAAGATGGAATAGTTAAAAAGTTTGTAAAGGGGGAAAAGCCAGTTTTGAAGAGTACGAACTTTAAACCTACAGATACGCATTTTTCGTCTATTGATGAAAGATCTCCATTTACATTGTTGAGAAGACAAGGTCTTTTTGACAGAGTTCGCTGACATTTAATAAAGAAAGACTTGTTATGACTTATTGTTTGAAGCTATTTCTTTATAATTTTCTATCTTCAAGTATTGAATATAGACCAGAGAATTATTTATCCATAATAATTAATGCTATTTTAGTTCACAAAGTTGTAAAATCTCTTAGTCAGTATCTTTTACTAGTACCTAATTCCAAGACTTAGGCTAAGATGAAATTACCTTTATTATGACACAAATGTTGTTCTCAGTGAATTGTTTGGCGGATGTGTAACCTAAGAGCATAAACTCTTATTTACATGCTGGTATATTGAGTTCGGGATTTTCTTGCAATTTGCTTAGATTAAACCAAGCTTCTAGATAAAAAAAAAACTTTCTCAACAAAATAATCCTGATATTCCAGAGGGTATGCTAAACATACTTGTAATTTAGAAGTTATATGCAGAATAGGTTAGCTCTTACCCATTGAGTTGATTAAGATTTACTCTCAAAAAGTCATTAGGTTACAAGATGAGGTCTCAGGACTCAAGCTTTACCTTGATTCTAATACTAAGAATCAAGATTAAGCTAGAGATTCAAACAAAAAAAAATTGCTGTGATTTGCTCACTAATAAGATCTATGATCCATCAGATGATGAAACAGTTTTCTTGCTGTCAAAATAGTCAACAAAACTTCATTTTTCATAATCAAACGTTTGATAAAACAGGAATAGAGAACCATGGATAATTATGAATTCTCATTGAGAACCCAGTGGGATCTTGCATAACACATACAATACCTTCCATAATAATTGAAAACAATAAGAATATTGTAAAGAAATGGCTATTTAAACTATATAAATGATTAATAAGCATTTCTGTAAGCCAAGGGCAATAGAATAGAATTTCACAATATATGTGATGGGCAATCTTTGTAAGCGTTAGCTCATAGATCAGGTCTGCTATAACACAGATTGTAGCAAAGTAACATATATCTCGTTTCCGAAAATTTTTTATAAACAAGTAATTTCGACAATAATAGGAAATGATTTCAAGCTCTAGAATATTTGGAAACTTTGAGTTCTCTATAGGACCACAACAAAGTGCTTTAGACCAAAGTAAATCAATAAGAAAAACAATGGGTATTGATAAGGGAATCAAAAGCAAAATAATTCAAACAAAAAAAAATTATATTTTAAGTCAATTATATTTTGAACAGTACATTAGTTAGCCCGCTTAAGCGGTACACGATTAAAAAATATCATAGATAGTCAACTACTTGCTTGATGTTAGAGTAAGAAAGCTGAATACTATCCTAATCAGTAGCCTAAAAAGAATCGCCAGTTCAATTCTGTTTGCCCAAAAATTGATCCCATCTAAACAAACTAACCATTTATTTAACAACTGGACAGTCTCTTAGAAAGACAAGGTTCAATTAGGGTGACATAATTTTTCATTAGCATCTATTGGAGTAAATCTTATAGGACATCATCCTAAAATTCCATTTAAAGTCTCTATTTAATCGACAATGGTTCTTAATTTAGGAAATATATTGACATGGATGAGTTCTATTGGCAATTTCACTTAACCCCCAACGGTTATTTATCCTTATTTTAGGTTATGAGCTTGTTTTAACTCATTCCACTGCAGCCATTTAAGGTATTAACTCACCATGAACATCTTTTACTCTTTTTAGCCAAATATGGAGCAGTATAAAAGAATGCATCTTACTCTGTTGCTACGCATCTCTTCTGATATATCTCGATTTCGACTGTTAACGCTTATATGTTCTTCTGTGCTCGCGCTACTAATATGTTTCTTCTATTTACTTCTGCATACGTCTTATCCATTACTCGATTTTATTCCCGCGTTCATCCAAGCTGAGTTGGTATCCCCATCTTTCCACAGCTTTAGATCCTGTGTTGCTCTTACTGATTTTCATAAACTTCTTCCTGGGTTCATCTTCTTCGTCCCACTTCTTATTTGTGAATCTTTTGTGGTTCTCCGAATCTTGAGGGTAGGACTCTAGATATGGGAACATTTCAGTCCCACTCTTGTTCCCGGAGAGTAACTCAAGCTCTGCACCCTTACTCAACCCTGGGTCAAAACTATTTAATGCATTTGTCACCAAATAATTATTAAATTCTACACGGGAAACATCCAAGCTTCATTATGATCAAACTCAAAACTTTCGAGTTAAATGATATATTATTGCTAGTTAATTTGCTTTCCATAAACAAAATTGTGTTATCCATTAATTCTAATAATATATACTGGAAAAAATACAAATTTCAAATAGTTACAATATGAAATTAACCTCTACCAGAAAACTATCAGTTATTCTGGGATATTAGAGCAGGAGAACAATGCTATACATATAGGGTTTCTCAAAGCTTAGCATTTTGGTGGTAATTCTATGAACTGTAGTCAAGCTTCATGGTTTCCAGAGATTATTCACAAAAACTGGGTGATATATTGTGTGCAATCTTTCAAATTCGAAATAGTTTCTTTGTGCGAGAAAGGTGTGTTTCTACTTATATAGGTTATGTTGTAGCTATGCCTATATAATGAATATTTCCTGAGAATTTTTTAATTTGCTGCTTATACTAATTGCCAGTTTATACTGCATTATTTTGATTTATGCTTATATTCGTAAAATATTATGCCCACAGCCCTAGAGCAGTTCATATTATTCTTCCTCCTTTCTTGCACCAATGTAACACTTTCGATGCACATTGTGTTACTGTTGTCTCACAGCGTAAATAATCTATTAAAAAGTATTAATCTAAGCCATTAAATATTTAAAGTTTAATGGTAATAGCTATCAGTTATGAAAGGGGTATTCCACAGTATCACGACTTTTTAACTTGTCCAGATAATTTTTCTCCAAATTTCCCTTATGGAATCGTTTTGAAAGCTCGACATAGAGGATTTACAGGAAAACATAATCTAATCAAGTATTTAAAATAACTTTAAATCTCCTTTTTCATGAATATATATTTTGTATTTGATATCCCGTCGACGTCTTACCTCTGTATTTGAAGAGCATATAAATGGGTACAAGTACTCGTAATAAGCCAAACCCAGAAGAAGACTGATAGCAAAAAAAATACTAGTATGATGGTTAAGTTTATTTAATATCCTATTTTATTTTAATATAAATTATTTCCTCTCAATAGATATTGGATTGCTTTTATTCTTTTATTGCACCATTGCCAATATCAATTTCATGTGGTCTTATAACCAATATAAACGGCACATCAAGATCCTAAAGTTCACAATATTGCATTACCCAACATCAACACCCGTGAAAGAAGCAAAACCACAATTCATAGAGAACTCATTCAATAACCTAAGAAATGACAACCACCCACTCCAATTTCTCATTCCTGGAATCAATTAGACAAGTGTCTTTCTCAGTTTACACTGAAGAAGAGGTAAGGAAACTTTCTGTACGGAATATCACCAACAAAGAAACCTTTGACAGTTTAGGAAATCCACTAATAAATGGACTGAATGATCCCGCTTTAGGAACATTAAACAAAGAAGATGGAAACTGTTTAACTTGTGGATTATCAAACTATGTCTGCCTAGGTCATATGGGTCATATTAAACTTGTCCTTCCTTGTTATCACCCTTTAATGTTTCCTACAATGTTCAAAATCTTACAAAAGATGTGTTTAAAATGCTTTAAATTCAGAGTTCCAGAAGTTAAATGTAAAGAAATAGCTACAAAACTTGGTCTATTGAAGTTAAACCTTGTTTCTGAGTATCATCAGTTTAAGAACGAGGTGGATGTCGTTGAATGTGCATCTAAGTTTCCTGATTCAAAGAAAAAGGAAGGTATTTCAGATCGAGTTGTTAGAATTGAAAGGTATGAAAAAATTATAAGAAAAACAATTTCTATTCACAAAGGAAATAAAATTTTACCCTCTGTTCAATCTGAAACTTTAATAGTCGAAGTATTAAAAGAACTTTTTGCTTTTGTTCCGGCAATTTGCACGAACTGCAATACTCCAGGACAAAAAATAAGAAAAGATGGACAATTAAAAATATTTGTTACAAAAGTAAAATACAAAACTAAAAGCAGATATAATGTAGAAAAGTCTTCTCAATATTCAAAAAGTACAAAAGTATCTGAAACACAATCTCTTTTTTCTCAGAGTACAAAACAGAGTAATCCAGATAATTTTGGTGTTTTTGAAAGTGATTCTGAAGAATCTGAAACAGAAACAAAACAAAGTGAAGAACATAATAAACCAACAAAAAAAGAAGGTTATATACACCCTGTTCATGTTCAAATATATTTTGAAAAATTATTCAAGAATCAAAGTTTTCTTTTAAGTAGAGTTTTCTATGCGACAGAAAAAAATAAAAACAACTATAAAATGTTTTTCATTAATTATTTATTAGTTCCACCTCCTAGATATAGACCAACTCGATTTGTAAATGGAAAACAAGTTTCTCATGAAAAAAATATTTTACTTAGAGATGTGCTCAAACTAAACGAAATTATCCTTACAAAAATGTCTAGAAACTCGAATCAACCAACGCAAAATGCAAAATCCACAGTTCAAGCGTTAGACAATCAACCAAATGTATTTAAATATTTTATTTTTTCATGTTTAGAAAACTCTTGGATTTATTTTGGAAAATTGGTTGCAGCTTCAAGATTTAGTAAATGGTTTTATGGATGGAGGAACTATGCAGTATAATAAGTTTAAAGATCCCAAAGGTGTAATTCAAGGCTTAGAGAAAAAACAAGGTTTGTTTAGACAGAATATGATGGGAAAAAGGGTTAACTATGCAGCTAGATCTGTTATATCACCTGATCCTTATATTGGTACAAATGAAGTAGGGGTTCCCATTTCTTTTGCGAACACTTTAACGTTTGTTGAAACACTTCGAGAAGGTTATGATAACTTGAAAAAATTTCAAGAACTGTTGAAAAATAATCAAATAAAATACATTGAGTTTCATGATGGAAGAAAAATAGATATTTCGCGAATGCCAAATCAAGCAAAGGAACGAATTTTTCAGGAGATTAAATTTCAGACGATTAAGAGTGAAGACTCTGTTGCGAGGAGAACGAGAAGAGATGAAGATATTGGACAACTGTATAATTTAAGCACTCGAAGACTTTCAAAAGCTAATTCAAGAAAAACACCAGCAATCAAGTACTGGAGGAAACTTCGAACTGGAGATTTCATGCTTGCAAATCGACAACCTACATTGCATAAACCTTCAATCATGGGTCACAGAGTACGGATTATTGACAATGAGAAAATGCAGACCATTCGTCTTCATTACGCGAATTGTAATGCCTACAATGCGGATTTTGATGGGGATGAAATTAATCTTCACTTTCCGCAATCCTTTCAAGCACAAGCTGAAGCTCAATTTTTGGCATTTACTGATGAAAATTATACATCAAACACAGATGGAATGCCATTAAGAGGTTTGATTCAGGATCACGTCGACATGGGAGTTGTTCTAACTCAAGCAGGTAGATTACTTAGAAAATCAGAGTACGTGCAGATGGTAGATGTAGCTTGTGGTCAAATGAATGTAGTTAGAAAACATATTCATCTATTAGAGCCAGCCTTGATTAAACCAGTTAAGTTGTGGACTGGCAAACAAGTGATTACGACGATCTTAATTCACTTGTCTCAAACCACTGATCCCAATGAATTGCTTACTCTAGGACCTGGTAAAACAAAAACACCTGCAAAAGTTTGGAAAACTGTGGATGCGGATACAAAATTAAGTGACAAGAAAATGTCTCAAGCTACTGTTGTTTTTAGACAAGGTGTTTTTTGCCTTGGAGTTTTGGACAAATCTCAATTTGGTGCATCTGCTTATGGATTAGTACATTCTGTGTTTGAAGTTTACGGTTCAGAAAAAGCAGGGGAGTTGCTCAGTGCTTTAGGAAGATTGTTTACTTTTTGTACACAAAAATTTAGTCACACTTGTTCAATGGAAGATTTACTTTTGAGTCCAGGAGCTGAAAAAATGAGAAGAGATCGACTGATTGAATCAGAAAAAGAAGGGGTTCTCGAAACAGCTAAATTTTCTGGGCTTGAAGCTGAAATGTCCAATTTAGGTAAAATAAAGGGCGTGGAGTTAAAATTAGAGAAGAAATTTAATTTTGATCCCATTGCAGAAGCTCAATTAGATAGCTTGATGCAAGGAGTTACGTCGAATGCAACTACAGATATAATCAAATCTTGTCTTCCAAAGGGTCAATTAACCCCCTTTCCAAACAATTGTTTTAGTCGAATGGTAAATTCAGGTGCGAAGGGATCACTAGTTAATCATTCTCAAATTTCCGCGCTTTTAGGACAACAAACTCTTGAAGGAAGAAGAGTTCCGAGAATGTCTTCATCTGGAAAAACTCTTCCTTCTTTTGCAAAGTATGATCCTTCTCCTAGAGCTGGAGGATACATTATGGACAGATTTTTAAGTGGATTAAGAGCACAAGAATACTATTTTCATTGTATGGCTGGTCGAGAAGGTTTAGTTGATACAGCAGTAAAAACATCAAGAAGTGGGTATCTTCAAAGATGTTTAATGAAGGGTTTGGAACCACTTAGTGTGAGTTATGATCGAACTGTGAGGAATGATGATGGAGGTGTCGTACAGTTTTTATATGGAGAAGATGGACAGGATACAATGAAAACTGCATTTATGGATGGAGATAAAGCAAGGTTGAAGTTCTTATATGAGAACTCTTCTGCATTGTTTAAGTCTTTGGGAATTGGTTTAGGTCAAGGACAGATTAGGATTGATGAAGGGGATGGAGATGGAAGTGGGTTTAGAGTTGGGAATGGGGAGGAAATACAAGAGCAGATTTTATCCTTGGAGAAAGTAAAAGTTGAAGTGAAAAAGTTTTTTTCTATTGTGGAAAAATATCATTTCGAACTAACCAAGGGTTCTCGAAATGGAGAAAGATATTTAAAAACTGTGGAGAAAGATTTGTTGAAGTTGGTTAATAAAAGACTTGGTTTAAAAAAAGGGATGGAGATTAAATTCAGAGTTGAAGAACTTGGAAAATTTAGTATTGGAACAATTACAAAAGTACCTCGGTTAAAGAATGTTTCGGTAATAGAGTTGATGACAAATCCTTTTGAATTGAGAATTTTGAACTCTAAGACAATGAAAATAGTCAAAGTTCAAATTTTCACACTATTGGAAACTGACCGTAGAAATTATCCACTTCCGCTTCCAAACATTGAAATTATTATTCCTGATCCCGTTGTTTCAAAACAAAATTTTAACGCAAATTTAGATGTACTTTCGGAAAATCTAGATGCAAAACTTCAACAATACTGTAAGAATGAAATTAAGAAAACTGAACAAGAAAATGATAAAAATTTAGACGAAGCTGAGTTCTTAAAACAACTTTTATGGGTAAAGAATGCAAGATCTTTAGCAACTGTTGGGGATGGAGTTGGAGTTCTAGCTGCTCAAAGTATTGGTGAACCGTCGACTCAAATGACTCTTAATACGTTTCATTTAGCTGGTCATGCCGGTGGTAATGTAACACTGGGAATTCCAAGAATGAGAGAGCTTTTAATGACAGCAAGTCCAAATCCAAAAACACCAAATATGACTCTTCCTTTGAAAAGTGATTTTAAAGGTACAAAAGATTTGGAAAAGATTAAAGCAAAGTTAGTAAAAGTAACCCTAGAGAACTTAATTAAGGCAAAGAGGGGGATTAAGATTAAGAAGCAGTTGGTTTATGGATCTAGAGGATGGACAAGAAAGTATGAGATCCGATTGAGACCAGAGAAAGCAAAGTTAATTAAGAGTCAGTATAATTTGAGTCTTAAAAATGTTGCTGTTTGTGTTGCTAAAACTTTTGCAAATTACTTGATGAAGTTGTGTGAGAAACAGATAAAAGACTCTGGAGAAAAAGTTAAATCAGTAAATGCAAAAAGTACAAAAAGGTTAACTAAACAAAAAGATGAAGATCAAGAAGACAAAGATGATGACAATGATGACTCGGAGTCTGAATCAGAATCTGAGTCCGAGTCTGAATCTGAAGCTGAAAGTGTTGGAACAGATGCAGAAGCTGAAAATAAGGAGCTTCTTGATAATAATTCAGGAGATGAAGGTGATGATCAGCTTATAAATGTAGGTTACTCTAATAAAGAGTGTTATGAAGGAACAACTTATAGTGAAAGTAAAAACATCATTAAACTCAAATTAATTTACCCAGCGCAATCAGGAGAACTACTAATGACAGAATTAGTTCAACTAGCATTAAGAAAAACTGTTGTAAGACAAGTTGAAAATATTTCTGATGCAAGTTATAGTGAAAAGGATTTGAAGTTTTATATTCAAGGATGTAATTTTGAAAGAATATGGCGCTTAGAGAATATTCAAAATGTAATTGAACTCTCTAAAATTAGAACAAACCATGTTCATCAAATGCTATCTCACTATGGAGTCGAAGGTGCTAGAAATCTTTTGATTGAGGAAGTTAAAAATGTTTTTGGTGCTTATGGTATTGAAGTTGATTACCGGCATCTGAGTTTAATAGCAGACTATTCAACTTTTGATGGAAGTTATAAAGGATTTAATAGAGGAAGTATCAGAACGAAAACTGTAAGTGACATATTAAAAATGAGTTTTGAACAGTCTGGTGCGTTTTTAAAACAAAGTGCTTTGTTTGGTAAGACAGATCACTTGATAACTCCATCTGCTTTGATTGCTACTGGACAACTTATTAAACAAGGAACTGGAGCCTTTGATTTGTTAGTTGTTAGAAAATAATTTGTTTAAGGGCTTGGAAGTTGAATTGCTTGTAAGTTTGTTGTAAGGTTTTTTAAAACTATTTCTTCTTCTTCTGTAATTCCCCTTTTTATTCTTAAACTTTGTAGCAGAGCAGTACTCAAATAAGTCTCCACTCTCAACTCGGTCATTGTGTTCAAAACTTCTGTCGTGTTTACAAAAATAATATCTTCTGGTAGACTATTTCCAAACTTTGCTTTTAACTTGAACATTAGAAAATACTGCCAAAACTTTAATTGATCAAAAATTTCCAGTTCACAAAAACTCGCCATCAATTTTTCCTGTCTCAATTTTCGTTTAAGTTGACTCTGCTTAAAGCCAAACTCAACTAGACTAGATCCTCTTCTTCTATCCTTAGTTGCTACATCAGAAGACGTGCTCTTTTTCAGTTCCATTTTCTTGTAACACCTCTGGCTAAGGATTACAATTTCTGAAGCTGTTTTCAAATCATTTACTTTAAAGCATGCATTTAGACAAGATCTTAGAAGTGTCTCAAGATCACAAAACACTGACTCAGAGATTCCAAACGCTTTGTTTTCAAATTTGGCTTCATGAAGAAGAATAGCCAAATGATCTCTCAATCCTTGCGACAAGAGAAAGGTAGATTCCAAATCTTGCTCTGAGAAAAAGCTAAGCGAATTACTTTCCCCAGAAAACAATCTAGAAATTGCGTAAGAAAGTTTTTTCTTAAGTGGCTCTTCACCATTTATTTCTAATAAGGATGGACGATGTTGAACTGCCTTTATCCTTTTATTAAATGAGTTTCTCGAACTTTTTCTTGGAGAAAGTGATCCTCGAGCTTGAATAATAGAAGTTAGAGAATCAACATCCGGGTCAAAGGAACCTTTGCGCTTTGAATCAAACTTTTTTGTTCCTACGAAAGATTTCAAATTTTCAATTGATTTTTCAACAACTTTTCCTGGAATCTTATGCTTCTCGCAAAAAAAAACAAAACTTTCTTCAACTGAGTATTCTTCCCAAATTACTGTTCGAATGGATTTTACCCGAAGTAATGCTGATCCTCTAAAGAGTTCTTTCCAAGGGTAAATCCTTGCATTCAGTCTTTCTTTTTCGTTGTGAATTGCTTCTTCTGCAGTAAGAGATTGGATATATGTTCCCCCATTAGAAAACTTTCTCTTTTCTTTTGATTTCATCGCATTAGATGTAAATGAGATTAATTGTTTTGATAAAAAATCCTGTTCTATCTTATAGACGAAATCAAACAACTTCATCTGCAGTGATCCTTGTTCAGCAATAAATACTTCAAAGAGATTTGTTTTCACTAATGATTCAATAAATTCATACTCTGCCTTATTTTCCTGTTTCGTCTCTAAAAAGCTGTTTACATCAAATGAATTTGAAATACTCTTAAACAAAACCAAAAAATCTCTATATCCAAGTAACAAACTAACAACTCCAGAACAAAAAGCAATTGAGATCTTTTCCTTCCAGTTTTCTTCCGAAATTTCTTCTCTCAAGAGACCAGAAACCACTAAGAAAAGCCTGTTCTGCTGAATCTTTGGCATCTCCAAAGTTGAGCCTGCTTCTGTATATACACTACCAGAATCTACATCAATCACAACAAATCCTCTCCCTCTTAACTCATGTATCTCATTATTCCCACCTTGAACTCCTAGTAAAAAAGGAACTGGTGCATCAAGCAGATCATACAAATATTTTGGCAAATATGGAATGAAGATGTGTTGCCATTTAAATGGATATATTAAACTGAGCAATGCATCCCCAATAATGGCCAACTTGGACATATCTGAAGAAACAAGAACTATTTTATTTTCTAGAAGTAGAAAAGAAAAAAGAGTAATTATATTGTGTAAAGAAAATTTTTTGAATAATATGTGGTAAGAGTTATTAGCAGCTAAATTAGGAAATGTTCCTTGTTGGTAGAAAGCTAAATTACAAGCAGTTTTGGAAAAGGTAGGAGAAAAAGAAAGAGAAAAAAGTGGCGCCGGAAGCATGGGAAAATTTGTATAATTTAAAAAGCATTCTTTTGTTTTAGTTTGAAACTCGTCAAAATCAGAAAATGAATGCATTTGTAGGAAATTAAAAACTGGATCAATTATGTTGACAATAGGAAGTCTTGAAAGTATGCAAAGAGAATAAATTTGTTTTTCTGATAAGATATTTATGCAAAATCCAAATATTTTGGCTGATTTTGGCGCGTGAATAAAGGTATGAGTGAATGTTTTCTTCCTGTTCTCTATCAGGGAAAGATATTTTTCTTCAGGAATGATTGCAAACCACTCTATTTTTGCTGGAAGAGGTAGGTCTGAGTGTTGAACTGCAGGAATATACAATTCAGAGACAATTTGTGCAGTATCATGGGGGTTTGAGGCGAAGACACAGATATAATCTATTAGTCTGTCAAACTTTTTCATTTTCTTTTATTTGAGATGTTTCTATATGATTATATTTTGGGCAATATTCGAAATTTAAAAAAATCGGAAGAAAGTGATTTAAGATTTTGGAGGAAGCAAGGGATCTACTCTTTGAAAACTTTGAAAAACTTAATGATGAAAATTCTATGAATTTTTTAGTCTAATATTATTTATTATACTGATTAATACTTCTTTTAAGTTTAAATTTCCCAACAACATAGTTTTCTCTAGATAATTTTGGAAAATTATTTACCAACTTTCGATGAGATAAAGAGGGGATAAAACCTAAAGGGAAAGTCTTATATTTTTATACATATTTATATTTAAGTTATAATTGACTCCTTTCCCTTATATTCACGAAATTGATGTTTTAGAGCACTTTGTCCGTTATATCTTCTTCTCTTTAGATCACTACGAAGTGAGTTAAAACGTTTCTTGCCAATTTTTTACTTTTTATCCAATTAATTATTAAAATAGAATATAACATGGATATATTAAATTTTGCTTGATATAAAGAAACGAGCGTACTTATATGGGTATTACCATGGTTTAAACGTCCTTTTCATTTATTTTTAAGTAGACTAATTCTTATTAATATCCAGTAACTTCGTTAACGTATTACCTATCTATCTATCTATCTATCTATCTATCTATCTATCTATCTATCTATCTATCTATCTATCTATCTATCTATCTATCTATCTATCTATCTAAGTTTTTACAGATAATATACACATTCAGGTAATAACCACAACTTTAAGGATAGTCTCGCACACCTTCACGTATGTGCATTGGTTGCTGGGTTAGAAGTGATGTATTATTTAGGCAACGATCTTAGTATTATTCAGATCCTAAGCTTATTTCAATGCTCCCATTTAACTCTTGGATTTCTTCCTTTGATTTGTGCAAGTCCAATTATTGGTTTGGTTTGACTGAAGTCATTTCAGTTTTTGTAATAGGAGTGAATACCTAAACGTCATCATTTTTAATGTTTGATCTATTTATAACTTCTGGAAGCATTTTTATCCAGACCACCTCTTGTTTCATATCGAAGTATATTAAGTTAATCCATTTTAAATTTGTCTTATAATTGAAAGGTATGTCACCAAAATTTCTATGGAAAACTGAACAACAGCATTTAAACATGAGGTAATAATCTTATTCCAACAGTATTAACTCTGTTCGTGTGAAGACATCGCTTAGATAATTTAAATATTTTTTAATAAAAATTTGAATGTAGGAAACGGAAATATTGAGCAAATTTAAAACGAAACAATACTGATAAACTCACAATTTGTAAACTTGGGTCTAATCTGACAGAATCTGAAATCAGTATCTATATAGTTCATACCACCAACAGGACATTAATTTCCGTTTAAATAGAATACATAGTTAATATTGGATTTAGCACCTAACCTCAGATGCTATAGCTTTCAGTTATTTTTCTAGGCGACTAAGAATATATGATAAAATGGATATAATTATGACAATTTATCATATACACATTATTCGTAACTTAGCTTAGATTTGTTTCATAGTTCTATGTAAATTCCTATAATTAAAGGCTCAGAAAAAGCATAGGTGATCTGAATTACTTAAACGAGCCCCAAATACTCGGATTAATATAAAATATTATTTTTAATATTTGCCCTGGAAACAAATTATTCCTCATTCGAAACCCCAAGGACGACAGTGTGAAATATCTTGAATGACGTTGAGAGCGGTTAATAAATTTCTTACATTGTATGAGAAATATAAAAGAAAATAAATTAAATTCTTGGGATCTAAATTTAATACTAATAGAGACATTTTTTGTCCATGAACATTATTAATGTTATCAAAATTGATACCTATCCTAGAGTCGCTTTTCTACTTGTAAAGTAATTTATTTAATACGTAGTTACAAGAATTTGTTCTACAAAGTATATTGAGTCTATGTTTATAAAATAAACTTCGTTGAAAATAATTTGATACTTGAACAAGAAAATAGTGATATCTTCAAACATAAATCAAATAAAACAAAAAATCACATAATAAAAGTTAAAATAATAGTGTACACTGTTTAGAGTTGGATATTACAACATATTCAAAGTTTGCTAACTCTTTTAAAAGTAGACCTTAATAAAGATTGTAAGATGTTGGTAGGTACATAACATAATAACAGGTTTGATATCACTATAATGAATCAAGAATACAAGTAGGGCTTTGAATTTTCGTTTATTTAAAGGTAATACTGTGAATGGAAATAGATGAAAACAAGCTATATTTAACTCGGTCAGTGAAATCTCGCTTTCATTTAAGAAGGGGGATGTTTTACAACACATTCTAGATACAGAGTTCTGGATATGATTTGTGGTTTTTATACAGAAATCTTTTGACCATAATGTAATTGCACCAGGTATTTATCTTCCAGGTGCAAAACTTAATGAAACATAAAATCTAAAGATATTTTAATATAAGTTGAATTCAACTAATAATTAATTATGATAACCCTTCAAGCGATTTCAATATATGATGAACACATATAACAAACAATTTTCATTAACCAAGTATTAATTATATGCTCAAAGCTCTGATCTGTAGGCTAAATTTTCAAAAAGAGGCCTTCTACTTTCCCCCATGATATTCGACCTAATTTGAAATGCTGTATCTTCCTTGAATTAGACAATATTATCGCTACTTTATTTATTTATGCAATATATCTTTTCTTTGGAAATTATTTTAGGTGAAAACATATTCTGAATAGAGCTATGTTGACCTGTATGGATGTCCGTATAGTTGCAGGTACTATGCATTGTTAATTAACCCAAATTCGCTTTCCATTATTATGGAACCACAATGGGCGACACATTTTTTTCTATATTTTGATTCTATGCCCTATGAAAAGATTCAAAAAATAATTAAGAGCAACTAACATCTAAGATAAGTGATGATAATTTATTTATATATATTACGGTCATGCATTTTACAGCACGCAGTATATATGCTTTGAACAGAAATTAAGAGAGGAATGGTTGCTAAATACACTTTATTTATTAGATTTAAGTTAGATTTTCGTGTTGCGCCTATTAGAGTTTCTATGACTGAGCTTTCAAACTCACTGAGACACGCTACAATCAGTGAAGGCTCTTTGTACCAAACAAAATGTTCGATATATATAGTAAAACTGAAACCTAAATCGATGAGGTCCCAAAAAATATACAATCAACACCAATACTTAATCACCTTAGATTTTTCTAAATACCGACGACACTTGCTTTGTATATAGATATTCGTCAAGACCTCTTCCTTAGTACACCATGTCCCTGAATCTTTTGTTTCCCATTAAATATTTATGCATACTTTTAATGGCTGCATTTTTTTTTCATGTATATAGAGTGTGAATATATACAAGAGAATTGCTTTTTTGTATTAACTTTGATGTAATAAAAAAGGTTTACTGTATTTGAGTAATACATTACACTATAATGGACGAAATAAATAGAATCTTAATAAAAAAATAAACGGCTTAGATAGGTTTAAATGCAATATTAAAATAAGAAAGAGTAATTATTTTGAAATTATATGCTACCAATAAGCTTTAATAAGCAGAAAACGTTCGATTTTATACGAGAATTCTCAATTGCTAGAGTTTTGATAAAAAAATAAGTCTTATGAACAAAGCATACGTATCTTTCACACAAAGTTTCGCAATTTTCTTGACTAATATAGGATAAGATCTAGTTTCAAAGTAAATGTAAATCCTGGTTAAAAACCAATTCATAGTTAAGAATGAATCTGAAATAACTCGGAACTCAGTTTGCGTGAGTACTATGGTTGAGAGCGCCAATATGAAACCACAACATCTTTGTTTTTCGTATTTTGAGAGTATTTTCTCTAAGTATCATTAATAAAAGTATAATACAGATATTCTTAATATTCAGAATAATTAAAATACATCTATATATTTAAAATAAATCCCTGATCTTAAGATCAATAAATATAATTATAAGTTAACACGCTCTTCAGAATGAGATGAAGTTCGCATGATAACTCTTTTAGAATAACATTTAAATTTAACCTAAAAAAATCAAAGGTAAAGATTAAAAAGTTTTTGCTGTATTAAACTAGGATGACAGGGTTATTAATGCCATGCTATTGAGGATTTGAAAATATTACATCAAGCCCTTTTCAACCAAAAAATCACAAAAAAAATCAAAATTATTCATACAAAATTCTGATCTAAGAAATTTTATTAGCATTTTTTGTATTATTACTTTTGGAGACGTCAATAAGTTTCTTCAGACAAGTGATAATCCCAGTTGTAAAGGATTTAGAATACAAATAAGACAGATGAATATTGCATTACCATGTCTTAGCGCAACCCGTACGACTAAAGAAAACTATTCTCACGGAGCCCGCAAACAACCCAAGAATGGTTTGGATCCCACTTGATCCACCAGAATCTACAAGGGAAATATTTATTAACAATTGTGTCAAAAAATACAAAAATAATCCCTTTACTGACCTTCAATGTATCTATGTGCCTTCTAAAGAAATATTTGAAAATTAGTACGACCAAATGCCAAAGAGCTTTCTGAAAAAAGTAGGTGATAATATTTTTTTAGAGTCAGATTATCAAAGACAATTTCAGGATTTATATAATTCAAGAATAGCAGTTTATTCAGATGAAATTATATTCCAGTATCCTCAAGAGCTGCCAGAACCCTTTACAAGATCAAAATGTTGTTGTCTTTCAAACAGAGAAAGTGATATGCAGATAGAGTTTAAATCTGAAGAACTATATTTTTTTGAACCTGGACTTGATAGGCAAGAGTATTTTTATGATTCATGGAGTACTAAGATATATGTATACTCTAGAGATAACTTTCTCCAAAGATCTGAAGTACCTGGAATAGTGTCGTTTTGGGCAGATTGGCATGCTAGAAGAATATTTGTGATAGAAGAAGTGGGAATACTTATGCATAAAGCTTTATTTAAGTAAATAAAATGATTATTTTTAATGCTAAATGTATTTTCCTAATAAGCTTTTCCTCTTTGATATTCATTTGTTTTCTTTGCACATTAAATACACACAAGTTGCAAAAGAACAACAAAATATATGTATTATTTTTTTGTTCAGGCTTAAGATAAGTTAAAAAGTTTATTAAAAATATAGTAAATATTTGAATAATCCACAGAAGATTATTTATCATTTCTGTAGATGAGTAATATCAAAAATAATACCTCTTTCTGATGCGGATAAATATTTTCTACTGAATTTCTATATTTTATTGCTAGGGTTGCTCATTAAATAAATGGAAAAGGAATAAACTAATTTCTAAAAATGCTTCAACAATATTTTAGATTTTCTTATTAACAGAAAATGTTGTAGAAAACACTGAGAAAAATAATGAATCTATCTTTAAACTTCTTGTGCTATAGAGTCATCCTACGCAATAGTTTTTCTTAAGAAAAATAGGTAAAATCTTGTGGATTTCCATAAAAATATTGAATAGTTTTATTATTCTTATCGAGGGAGAGATTTTCTTTCCATTTATGAGAAAAAATGGAAACTATTTGTATGTTTCAATATTTTTATCTAGCTTTGATGCAAAACTTTGTTTTTCTTTTGCTTTAAAAAAATATTAAGAATGGGAAGTAAATAAAAACTTAAAGAGTTTTCTCTATATTTTGAACCCAAAATAGATACAAAAACTGGTATCATAAACATATTTATAAAAAAAAGTTTTTTTTGAAAATTTATATTTCTGTCTTTAGAAAAATTCCAACACGAAGAAACTTCTTTCAGAAACAGTTTGAGAACTAATATCGTTTTTACAATGTTGAATTTTTTTATCTCTAAATATAAAACTAATTTTGAATTGTAACAAATCCTTCAACCATAATATACTCATAAAGAACAAAAAAAAGAACATCAACTTTGTGAGAGTAAAAATAAATAGACAGTAATATATGCACTTTAATTAAAAAAATATTTTTGTTAAAAACATATAATTCTGTTTCATTGATATGCAACCTGAAGTTAGAATTACATCTTTAATCATTGAGTTGATTCTAGAACAGTTCACCAATAAGGGAAAACAACAAAAAACAAGATATCTTTAGCTAAAGAGTTATCGAATATATTCTGAAGAATAGGATTTAGAATTAGTTTTCCCTGGATATAATACTTGCAAAGATAAATAAAAAAAAATACCAAGGTCATTCTTTAATTCTCTCATATTCATGCTATGAAACCAAAAGTGTTTAATTACCTACACATATGGTTTGTAAAAAAAGCCAGGCTTAATTGATAAATTCAATTTATTTTATTTTTGTTCTTTATGAAAACTTTAGCAGCTAATCTTATAGAGTTATACTCCAAGCAAACTTTTCTTAAGTTCTCATTTGCTAATATTGCAATAGAAAAGTCTTTCTAATAATGGGAATAATACATGTGAGAAGATTTTGATAGAATACATATCTTGTATGGGAAAAAGAATATTTTACAACTGTTTCTTACTTGGAACTCTGTTTAAATATGTAGAAGTTCTGTAGGTATTCGCGCTCGTAGGTTTTCTGGATGACTGTTTCGCGGTTTGTTATATTTACAAAGTCAGAAATTTGACATTTTGTATTAGAAGTGATGACGTGGAATGGTGAATGTAATCACGTGATGTGTATATCAAATTGTAAATACAACTAAATGGAAGAGTACCGGTAAGGAGATGGTAACAGAATACAGGAAGTTGCAGTAAAAAAACTAGAATATAATAGTGTGTTAATTAGCTGTAGAAATTGTTTCAGTTAGGAGTTTTAGGGGTAGTATTAGGCAGACACTAGCTTAATAGTTAAAAAGAAAGAAAAGAACTTGTGTCGACTTTTTCTAGCGAATTTGAAGAGCAGAATCAGAAGATCTAGATCAAAATTTTAAGAGAATTAAAAGACTTAAATACCTTACAAGAGAAATATTTTAAATAAGTAGAAACCTATACTAGCACTCCATAAACTCGTGTTTTTCCTCCAAAATGTTAACAACTCGATATATTTCTCTTGCATAAATTTCTTACAAAATTTTGAATATTCAAAGGAGAAACCGTCGGTTGCTTTGTGTTATGTGAAATTCGATATCTTCTTGAGTCGCTTATTCCTTTTTACCAATATATGTATTTAAGAAGTAGGTTGTATGTATATGATGAAGTTCAAGTCGTGATATATCGTTATATGCAGTTTGACACGTCATTCTAATGTTGGTAGTTGGTAATAAAACTTGAAATACGAACCGTTAGTGGCAGTTTATTAAGTCATAAAAAGCATTGTTATAAAAGGGAATTTATTTTTATTGTTCTACTGGAATCTACGGCTACTTATTTCTACTATGTTCTACTGAAATCTGTTTACTTTGAAAGTTTCTCGAAGGTCCTGGTTGCGCACGTCTTTTTTATATACTTACAAGGACGGAAAACCTCAATAAACTAGGAAAGTAACCATGAGCTAAGAAAAAAGTAAAGAAAAGGTTTATTATATTGAAAAAGATTTAATCGAACACAATATTGATATTCTTTTAAAAAATGGAAATTTATGTGGTAAAAAGTGATGTTTCTTTTGTAATTTGATGGTCCAGAAGTAACTTGGGTTTAGGTACAAGGGCATACAACTCGATTACTTGGTGAATAAGTTAATTTACTCATGAAAAAGACATATTTATCAAAAATAGTATTTTATTCTTTGAAACAAATACCGAACATATCTTTTTTTCAAGACTTTAACTGATCCTTATGCAAATTTATTATGAAGATCTATTAGAAAGAGAAATAAAGTTTAAGTTTTCTCTTATTTTAAAGTATTACTGATTAGTTAGAACTCTATTTATCTTAAACCAAGTATTTGAAGAATAGTCTTAATTAGATTAAATTTTAAATAAAAGTTCTTGTTTCCAAGTTAAGACTTTTCTACTGCTAGCTTACATCCTTTTGTTCGATTGAGCACCTTGTGATTATTCGTTATCATCGAGATTCCCGAATTAGGAAGAAGGAAATTTTGCTTCCAACGAATTACAGAAAATAATAAAGCACTTCCTGTAGGCTTAAATATATTGCAAGAAATTTTCAAAACTATATTATTTTCGATTAATCCACATAACCTAAACAAGGCCGCAAGTTCTGAAGATTTTATTTATTCTCGGAAATCAAACAAAACTGAAAAGTAATTCAGCTTTTCAAACGCAGATCCATTTCCAAGAGAAAATAACAAAGGAACTATATATTTCCTATTTTCGTCATCCATATTTACTTTAAGTCAACAAAGGTCGGACAAATTATTCAAACTTGGTGCATATTTAAAGGTATAAAAAGCAGCAAAATTTATTTCCAATCCAAGTTCTTGAAAATTTTCTCCATATGATTTTGTGTATTTTAGAAGCTGCTTGTGGAGATTTTTTGAAATAATATTCTTCATCAAGATTGCTGATATTTCTTTATGTTTTTCAATTGAATTAAAAAAGGTTAATGCAGAAAGTTCATTTGCTGTTTCTACAATTACTATATTTCTAACAGAATTTGCATTGTTCATGATCACAGAAAATAACTCTTCCCATTGGCTTTTTCCTAGTTTTATATTACTAAAATTAATCTGATTTAAATTTAATCCTTTGAAAAATTTTATAAGATAAGACATATCTGTACTTTGCATAATATGTTGTTTCCATTCCACTGATATATCTAGTTGTTCAATACTTTTTATCTGCTTAATATCTTTCTTTGAGAAACTATAAGAATTGACATAACCCCAACAAAGAAAAAGAGAAGCTTTTGTAGGTGAGCTATATTTAAGCTTGAAACATATTTGTCCATGTTCTTTTGTAAATCCAGTAGGTATTTCTTCAGAACTAGACTGTATTATTAAAAAGTTCTCTTTGTATGGAGATAAAATTTTCAAAATATACAAAAGAAAACGAATAAAGTGTATCTTTCTAGAATGTTTATTTTATATTTGGTGAATTTAGAATTATATTTTGTTCAAGATTCAGTATTTTCTGTTGATTCAAAAAGAGCCTGGTTTCAAAAATATGGGGGGGTTCCTTTTTTTTACACATGTGTAAATTTACACACGGCAAATGATTGGTTGAATTTTTTTAGTATGACCAAATAAGACATAGGGTAAAAATAGATATTAATGTCATATAAATTTTGGGCACGAAGCAAGAAAAACAGTTAAATGTCCTTGCCTCAACGAAGCTGCTTGACTTCGTCCTCCACGGAGGGCCTAGAGTGTGCGAGCCAGCGCGAACAGAGACTACTTGTAGTTTCTGTGAACGTAGGTGGTCTTACTACAACAAAATTTAACCTTTTAGGAGAGAAAACTCAGCAACTGTCAGTTTTGATGTTGCAAGAGTTATACGTAAATGGCTACAAGACACTGATAGAAAAGGTGAAAGTCAGCAGCAGCAAAGGTAGGTGGTTTTTCTCAAAACCGCCTACTGGAGCTGCAGGCGTAGCGACCTACTTGGCTGAAGAACTTGCTTGCAACGTCTCTTCTGTTCAAAGTACTAGCGACAGGATCCTGAAAGTAGTTCTCCAAGGTACAGGCAAGAAAAAGATTAACTTAAAAGAGCTAAGCGGGCTGGTGAGCAACCTGAGCAAGAGAAGGGTGTTACTTTTTAGGTGGAACTTAAGAAACACAAGTTAGTAGAATGGGGCTGAAGAGGGAAGAGAAATTGGGGCTTAAAGCACAGGATCAAGAACATCGACCAAGAGAAGCTACCTGGAACAAGCAACAAGATAACATACATCCCCCAACAAACTCCTTGGACTCTCTGGAACATCCAAGCAGCAGGAAACTTGAACTCTCTGGAACACTCAATGTACAAGTAGCATGACTTGAAAACTCCCCGACCCTGAAATCAGCTGGAACCTTGAAGATACACCTCCCTGATATCCCTAAAAGTCAAAAAGCATGGAAAGTTACCCATTGAAGCCTTGGATCGACCCAGTGAAAAACCCCGATGCACCAGAAACCTCCAGAACCCTCAGCTTTCCACATCCCAGTCAACGAACAACTTAGCCGACGCCATATCCTGCTTGAATACTCTTGATACATGTCCTTGCAACCCTCAAAAGCATCAACAGCATTATCTGGTGCCCGCCTTGGCCTCCTTGGCTCGCTAGATAAAGATTTCAATCTTTTTTCAATTTCGTTTGATTTTGGATTGAGATTTTGGGAAATCAACATTTTGGGAAATCGAATATGAATAATCTAGAGTAATGCAACCTTGAACGAATGAAATCAGGTATCCTGTGAAACTGACCGATAAGAACCAGAGAAAAGGACACGGTATTGAAACCAAAGAGTAGTAGAATACATAAGAAAAAATACTCCCGATTGGTTAAGTGCGTAGTAAGTACTAGGCTCGTAGAAGGTTAGGCCACTAGGCCCATTTAATCCTTAGAAAACTAACTAACTAATGACATTTGTGATTTCATGATTTCGAATTTAGGCCATATAACCAAATATCATACTTTGACGAAATTTGTAGTGCGCAGAATTGCAATTTCCCATACTTTGTCTGAATAATTGATGGGCAGAAGAATAATTTCCAATACTTGATAAAAAAAAGAGAGCGGGCTGGGGACAAAGTGAAATGAACTAGAAGATACCAAATAAATATTAAAAGTTAAAAAAAAACATTAGAATTTAAAGTTACCTGACCTTAGCGCAGCGGGGACAATGAAAGGCTCCCCGCGTCTTTAAAAATGACTCCCGTGACTCGGCCCTCGCTAAAGATGAGGATGGATTTAAACCTTTTTCCATAGCTTGAATACAGAAACTTCGATATTTATAAAGAAGTCAATAATTCAATATATATATTTAGTGACATAATTAAAAGCTTAAGACAAATTTTTTCGAAAACTGAAATTCAGAAGATGTAGATTTTTGTTAAAATTGAAATTTAAAACTTAAGTGAGTTGATGCTGTAATCTAGGTGCATTTTTTTCAAAAACTTTCATTCCTTTTCTTTTTCATCTTTTTAGTGAGTTTGCATCGATATTTTGGTTGAAAATATTTTTGTTTGACTGATTTTGTATCCATATTTTGGTTGAAAATATTTTTTTTTACTGATCTTGCATCGATAGTTTGGTTGAAAAATTTTGTTTTGACTAATCTTGCATCGATATTTTGGTTGAAACTATTTTTTTTTTGACTAAAAATGCATTTTTTTTTATCCTGTTTTCAAAATCTTCTTTCTCATATTATTTTTTAATTGATTTTATATTGTTTTTCGTTTGTTTTTATTCAAACCTAAGAAATAAAAAATTAATTAAACTATTTCACAAAGAATGAGAGGCACTGCATGCCTTTCACGGCCTTTTTAAACCTCTATTTGAGATTGTGCTCCTTTGATCATCTTTTCAACTGTATTTCTTCATCGTTGGATTGTGTTTTCTGAATTTAATATGACATAATTGACCATCTCCAAATTGAGCCAATAGATTACCGAAATTTTGGGCACCAAGCAAGAAAAGTTGTTATATGCCCTTGCCTCAGCGGATCTGCTTGACTTCGACCTCCATGGAGGGCCTAGAGTGTGCGAGCCAGTGCGAACAGAGACTACTTATAGTTTGTGTGAACGAAGGTTGTCTTACTACAACAAAACCTAACTTTTTATGAGAAAAAACTCAGCAACTGTCAGTTTTGATGTTGCAAGAGTTACACGGATCAGGCTACAAGATGTTGATGGAAAGGGTAAAAGTTAGCAGCAGCAAAGGTAGGTGGTTTTTCTCAAAACCGCCTACTGGAGCTGCAGGCGTAGCGACCTACTTGGCTGAAGAACTTGCTTGCAACGTTTCTACAGCTCAGAGTACTAGCGAAAGGATCATGAAAGTAGTTCTCCAAGGTACCAGCAAGAAAATGATTAGTGTGGTGAACTGCTACGCGCCATATTGTGGATTGGACAGGAAAGCCTACAGAGATTTCCTGAAAGACCTGAGCGGATTAACAAAGAATTTGAACAAAAGAAGGACACTACATTTAGGTGGAGACTTTAACGCTCAAGTAAGTAAAATGGCGCTGAAGAAGGAAGGGAACTTGGGGTTCTCAAGAAGAAGTAATACTAATGGAAAGCTACTGGAGGGTTGGTTAAAACTTAAAGGGTACTCAATTGTTAATCACAGGTATGTAAATGGGAAGAAGGGAGCGAAAAAACATGGAACATTCTATTCCCGATATGATAATGCGAAGATATCGGAAATAGATTTCTTCATTACCAACAAACCAGAAAGAATTTACCTGTTCAAACCAAGAAGAGATATTAGCAGCTGGATCTGGCAGAAGGAGAAATTTGATCACGTTGTCATCATGATAGGGCCGAGGAAATTCCAAAGAGGCAAGAAAAGAAGAAAAAAACAGGGAGACCTCTCCCAACTCCTCTAAAAAACTTGCACAACAACTGGATCAAAAAATTAAACTAGAACTACAAAATCTAAAGGAAGAAGAATGAAATTACGAAGTTTTAACGCAAACCATTCCTAATCAGGTAAAAGATCTTGCATCTGAGCGGAGCAAAAACACGGTAGAGCAGAGAACATCCGATCAAACAAAAGAACTGCTACGAAGGAATAACGCACTTTGGGACACAGCAACGACAGGAGAAATGAAAGAGCTAATCAATGCAATAAAGAAAAGTGTAAGGAAAGACAAAAGGAACTGGTACATAGAAACCGCTAGCAAAATACCGCTACTGTTTGAGCAAAACAGCATAAGAGAAGCGTACGCACTGCTGAATCTGGTATAGCCAACAGCGAAGACAAATGCCCGGATCACTAAAGATGATAAAGGAAATAAAGTAGATATGTACCAGAGGTTGAAAATACTCAGTGACTATATAGCCAGTCAACAACTTCCACCAATACCAAAAATACACTTGACTCAAGAAGAAAGGGTGCATTACTGTAGACAAATATATGAACCGACTCCAGAAGAACACATAAACTCAAATCCTCCGCTAATGGATGAAGTCATGGTATGTATAAGACAACTAAAGAATAACCGTGCTACAGGTGTTGATTGCATCAACAACGAAGTGTTGAAAGCATCATCAGCAGTTCAGAAAATTCTACTAAGAGAAATACAAGAGCTCTTCAGAAAAACATCATTAAACCAGAGAATGAAGAAACAGTTATGTCCTGGGAAAATCATTCATATCTACAAACAAAAAGGAGAAAAGAATTTACCAGGATCATACTAGACCATAGCACTCTTGAAAACAGTTTTCAAACTGACAACGAAGATAATCCACAACCGACTTCAGCCAGTTATCAACAAACTACCTCCCTATCAATCAGGTTTCAGGTCAGGCCACGCCACAATAAACAAGCTTAAAATACTAAACATTGTTGTGAAGAAAAACTGCTTCAGAACACAAAACTGAAACTTCTCTTCATTGACTTTCAAAAGGCCTTTGACTCTGTTAACCATGATTTCATATAACTATCGTTGAAGGAGCATGGAGTGCCTAGCAAACTTAGGAAACCCATTCGAGTATTATATAAAAATGCTACAGTCAAAGTCTCAGAAGGTAAACATATGTCCAAAGTGGTAAACTTGATAAGAGGAGTATTTCAAGTAGACTCGCTCTCTCCTGTTATATTCATATTGGTGCTGAACTCTAGAATAAAAAGAATAAACAAAGATACCTTGGCAAACGTAGAAGTAGAAGGAAACATCTTTAACTATCTAGCTTTTGCGGATGACTTGGTTGCACTTTGTGAAAACAACAATCAAATAAGTTCCTTCATTGAACAGCTTTACAAACTTGAATCCCTCTCTGGCCTAAGAATAAACCTAAGTAAAACTAAAATACTATTAACAGACGAAGGATATTCTTGGACAGGACAGATACCAGATAAAACCATAAATAAACTTCTCACCAATTTTTTCTGCGAAAAGTGCCAAAGATACTTTCACCGAGAGAAGTCTCTAAAGGTACACCTTAGAAGTCGTTTTTGCGATGGAAGTTTAAATCGAAGAAGAACAGGAACGTTAGCTCTAAAAGATACCAAATACATTGTCCAAAAGATGCTGCAACCAGTTGCTGAACCAATATCGGTGTTAGGAGAAGAAGTCCAGCCAGTAAACGAAATGAAGTATTTAGGCGCGGTCTTTAACTCCACTGGAACAGCGCAAGAACATGTGCTGTCTAACTTGGACAAGTGTGAAGCAAGACTTACCAAATACAAGGACATACTCTCCTGCAATACCCTGACCAGAAAAATAGAGAGACAACTTGCACGCAGCATGGTTCTAGCTCCTGGAATATACAACCTCGGCAACTGGCCCCTAAGCAATGATATAAAAAAGAAGTTAACTTTTTGACAAGGAAAATAAACTCCATCCTGAACAAGGTGCCAATCCAAGAATATAGGTTCTGTGAAGGTGATTTGGACATCCAAAAGATCTTACTTGAACAGAGAAGAAAGTATGTGGAGGTGGATGATGCAACAGCTGACAAACAAGTTCATATTCTTCGAGAAGCTGGAATAAATAATCATCTAGAACCGAAGGATCCAAAATATTTATCCCCCACTGAAGCGTGTCGAAAACTTGGTCTAGAAGAAGAAGAAGATATCGATCCTGTGCCACCCATCCAAGATCCACCAAGCCACGAATCACCCCAACCAATACGCCAAAGGAGAACATATAACGTACCGGACACAGGATCAATACCACCAACCAACGAGAGCTATCTGGAACAAGCAGCAAGGCACCGTGGAACCGCATCAGCCAGAATAAACCCTCTGACGTATGTGCAAGAGCTACTTGGACTCACAGGAACATCCACGCAACAAGAAGTAGATCCTTCGGAAACATGACTAGAACCAAAAACTACACCTAAGAAATATTACAACCTCAAAAAGTAATAGAACATAACTCTCTTCCCCCTCAGAATACATCCAGAATAGATCTCCCAACCCCCCCCTCCTAACTCTATCCCAACCCAAAACAACCAAACACCCGAACAACCAAAATCCATATCCTGACCCTGAAACCAACTGAAACCTTCACGATACACCTCCCCTAGACCCCTAACAACTTTAGAAAACAAGAATATACCTTTCACGACCCTGGACCAACTGAGGCTAAATCTCGATGAGTCAGAATAACCTATAAACCTCAGTGCATCATCTTCCACTCAGAATCGACAACAACCACTTAGAAACCTGTTCAATAACCCTTCATACAACTCAATACGTCCCCTGAACCTAACATCTGGATCTTCTATCGCCTGTTCCTGGCTCTCTTGGCTCTGCCGGTGCTAATTCCAATCTTTTTCAAATTGGCTTGATTTAAGATTGGAATTTTGGGAAATTATGAATTTTTGGGAATCTTGGATAATCCAGAGTAATGCAACCTTGAAAGAATGAAATCGGACATCCTGGGGTGGCACCCGATAAGAACCAGAGAACGAGAACATGGTATTGATAGTAACAAAAAGCACACAGATATGTACAAATAAGGATCAGCAGGTTAAGAGTGTAGTAAGTACCTAACTTGTAGAAAGCTAGGAGAACAGGTTCATTTTAATAATTAAATACTATTACTACAATTAAACAATCAAGTAATTCAGATGAAAAAACGATTAAAGGATTGCAACCTCCAAGGGAGGTTTAAAAAAGCTGTGAGAGGCATAATGTACCTCTCATTCGTTGTGAAATAGTTTAATTAATTTTTAATTTCTTAGGTTTGAAGAAAAACAAACGAAAAATAATATGAAATCAAAGGAAAAATAATATGAGAAAGAAGATTTTAAAAAGATGATTAAAAAAAAATGCATTTTCAGTCAAACAAAAATATTTTCAACCAAAATATCGATGCAAGATTAGTCAAAACAAAATTTTTCAACCAAACTATCGATGCAAGATCAGTCAAAAAAAATATTTTCAACCAAAATATGGACGCAAGATCAGTCAAACAAAAATATTCTCAACCAAAATATCGATGCAAGATTAGTCAAAACAATTTTTTTCAACCAAACTATCGATGCAAGACCAGTCAAAAAAATATTTCCAACCAAAATATGGATGCAAGATCAGTTAAACAATAATATTATCTACCAAAATACCGATACAATATCAGTCAAATTAAAGTATTATACATCAAAATACCGATGCAAATTCATTCAAAAAAAATATTCTCCACAAAAATATCGATACAAACTCACTAAAAGAAAATATGAAAAAGAAAAGAAATGAAAGTTTTAGAAAAAATGCACTTAGATTACAGCATCAACTCAGTTAAGTTTTAAATTTCAATTTTAACAGAAATCTAAATCTTCTGAATTTCTGTTTTCAAAAAAAAATTGTCTTAAACTTCTGAATAAGGTAACCCTTGAATTAATATTTACGAGAAAATAGAAACAAAATAACAATTGCTAAAATAGCACTACAATATTTTCTGTAATTTTTAAAATACTAAAATTTAAAATTATAATTTCTGAAGTAAAAAATCCAAAAGTCCTTTTGAACCACTTGAAGCAACTGTTTGCAACCGTTGAAAGGGGCAAAAACATCTCGTTTTCTGTAGCAACTTAAAATTGTACTTATATTTCTAGCTCTATTGTTTTTGGAGAGTTTTCTAGGTCTTTTTCGTTTTCAAATAGGTTTTCAATACCGTTCTCAATTTCTTTTCTTTTTTTTTGTTTTTGCTTATTTTGGGTCAAATGGCCCTAATTTGAAATCCTTAAATCACAAATTTTGTTAATGCCTTAATTTTACCTATGCCATAAATGGCCTTTCACACTAAAATTCAACCAATCACATGGATTTTTGGGCTTGTGAAAACAACGTCAAGGACGAAGCTATAATGCAAAGTTTTCAGAGTAGCGACATTTCTACTCCTTCGAAAGAAGTCCCAGGGACAGCGAGCGGACTGAAGCACTTTCACAAGTTGGTAATGTGAATGTTGGTGGTCTAACTGCCTTTAAGTGCAGCTACGTACAACAGCTTTCTAAGGAAACTGAAATTCTAATTTTACAGGAACTGCATAAGAAGGAAATGTAACGCCTACAGCGAATGATGAACGTTAGTCCGGCTTCAGGAAGGTAATTTTTTCAAAACTGCCCAAGAATGCGGAGGGCGTAGCGACTTTCCTCTGTGATGCACTTGTTAATCAAGTAACGGACACGGACGGAGGAAGTGATAGGATCCTGTAGCTGGTTGTGAAACTGGAAGGGAAAAGAAGTCTCATCCTAGTGAAGACGTACGCTCCACACTGCAATCACGGAGAAAAACTTTACAAGAAGTACCTGAAGGATCTCAAGTCAAAGCTGAATGAAATTAACAAGAGAAAGTTAGTTCTCATTTGCGGTGATCTAAATGCTCAAGTCCCAAGAAAAAAATGAACAAAGAAGGTAAACTAGGATCTCCCATCGTACAAGTGCTAATGGTAATTTGCTAGTTGAACTTCTGAAGGAAAAGGATCTAAGCATCATCAACCATTTAACTGTTACAGGTACGAAGGGTTCAAATAAACATGCTACATTTATGCCAAGATCGGGGAGTGGGGCCCATCCGAAATTGACTATGTAATAACCAGTCATATACCTGCAATGACTGGCTTCAAGATATCTCCAAAAATATCGTATAATTTATGGATGAAAAGAAATTTCGACCATCTTGCCATCAATGTTCGAATAAACGTAAGTCAGTGTCGCAAAACAGGCAAAAAGGCTAAATTCCAGCTGGACTACAGTGCCCTAGAAAACAAAACACACACATACCGGAAATGGTAAACAAAGAAGTTAAAGAAACTCTGGACCTGAACGATCCCCTCACTGACACCTACCTCACTCTAACTCACTCAATTACAACCATCATGAAAAAACATCTCCTAGAGATCAAGTACAACCTCCCTGAGCATCAGAACTCGGAGGAAACCATGTCTTTAATGTGGTACAAACGAGCTAACTGGAAGAACTTGAACACTGAAGAGAAAAAAACACATCACAAAGAATCTAAGAAACTCAGCGAAGGACTACAGCAACTGGTTGGATAGAATAGCGGTTGAAATAGAAACTGCTTTCTAAAGCAAAAGTGCAAGAACCGGCTACCAGCTGATAAAGAAGGTAAAACCAGTCCGGAAATATTCGGAAAAATTACCAAAAATACAGCTGGAAAAAAGGTGGGAAGCACAGGACGTATCCAGATACTAAAAGAATGTTTAGAGAAGCAACAAAATCTACCACTTTCAATGAACCTGTTGACGGAAAATCAAATACGACATTATCAAACTCCAATACTTGTACATGCTCCCTTGAACAACATAAACACACATCCTCCAAGAGCAGACGAGGTCAAAGAATGTATCAAAACCCTAAAAAAAACAACAAAGCCCCAGAACCAGACAACATAAGAAACCAACCCTTAAAGCATGTTGAAATAGTCCAAAATCATGCTGTTAGAGAAATCCAATCTTTCTTCAGGCTAGATGCGTTCATGTCTAAAAAGATGAGGAAACTCTGTAGAAACAAAGTAGTGTATCTATGCAAGCAGAAAGGAAGTAAAAATGATCCCTCCATTTATAGACCAATCTCACTATTGAACACTCACTTCAAACTCCTCACAAAAATCATCAACAACAGAATAGCACCAATACTAAAAAAACTTCCAGACTATCAAGCAGGATTCAGAAGCAACCGCTCAACTATATAAAAAATCAAAGCACTCGATACAATCATAAAAGAAACCCTCAAACGGAAAATTTATCGTCGAATTCTTTTCATAGACTTTGCGAAAGCTTTTGACAGTATTTCGCACAAGTTCATGAAGTTAGCCCTGGAAGAACACCATGTACCAAAAAAGCTAATCAAACTTATCACCCCTCTCTACGACAAGACCAAAATTTTCGTTTCAGACAGTGGAGAAAAAAGCAGCTTGGTAAATATAGAAAGAGGAGTGCTACAAGGGGATAGCATATCCCCAAGCACATTTATTCTCTGTCTTGACATTATAATGAAAAGAATAAAAACAATACCTTACAAGGCACCATCTTGCACAACTAAACCTTCAGATACTTTGCGTTCGCAGACGACTTGGTAATACTAACAAGGAACGACTAAGAAATAATCAGCTTTGAAACCCAACTGCAGAACCTTCAGCAACTCACGGGCCTAAAAATTAATATTAGCAAGACAAAAGTGATGCTCACAAACGAAGGATACAACTTGGTTGAATAAACACCAGACGTAGACAAAAACAGAATATTAATCAACTTCCATTGTGAGCGTTGTGATAGATATTTCCACATGGAAATGCCGCTAAAATGTCACAAAGCCCCGAGCTTTTGTGACAGGATGCGCAACAGAAACAGAGCTGGAACTTTAGCTGTTACTGACAGCTGAACGATCATACACGATAACATCCAACCCAGAACAAATAATGTTGAAGTAGCAGGCGAGATAATCCAAACAGTAACAAAATACAAATACGTTGGAGCTATCTTTTATCCACAAGGTATCAACGCTGATGCTATCACCAAGAAACTAAATGAAGCTCACAATCACATCAATAGATTCAGAGACATATTATCTTCCTCGAACATCCAAAAGAAGACAAGAATTAACCTGGCAAGAGCCCTAGAAATAGCCCCAGCAATATATAATGTAGAGAACTGGCCGTCCAACGTGAACATAGCAAAAGCCTTTACAAAGATATCAAGAAGGCTAAAAAATCATTGATAGAATAGACGGCTACAACTTTCAACTGGAAGAGGGCGACTTGGATCTTGCTAACATAGTAAAAGAACGTCAGGAAAACCATAGATCCACTGCAAAAGATTTCATTGACAAAGAGCTAGCAGCGTTTCAAGAATACCAACTTCAAAACCCATCACCACCACCAGCAGCAAAGCCTGTGTACTGCTATGAAGCACTTGCATTACTAGGAGAAGTTCCAGTGCGGCCTGAGGACCCGTCACCATCCCACTTTATCCACCATCCTGAAAATAGAGCCAACCTTCGAACTGCACAAGAAGCCAAGAACCAGAAGAACACTTGGACACGAACCAGCACTTGAACAAGAACTTGGGCACGAACAGGAACACGTACTTGGACTTGAACAGGAACGCAGACTTTGATTTGGATATGAACTGGAACCTGGGCACGAGCAGAACACCAGCAACGCCCATCCTTCGACTAAGTTGGAACATCCATAATCAACCCACAGAAAACTCAGCAACTAGAATATCACCTAAAGCACTAAGTGAAACGTCGAGAATAACAGCTCGAGGAAGAGGAATGAACCCAATGGACTATATTCAACTGCTGGAGAAAATAAACACAATTTTTCCAACCTGACAAAATAACAGCATCCCTCACCTGTAACAGCAACACTGCCCAACTAAGCTATAGAATAACACAAAAACAGCATAAGTCCGCTCAAAGGAGCCCCCCCCAGTACTCACTAAGCGAACGATAATTCCAGCTGCACGAAACAAAATCTTTGGAAAATAAAGAACACATCCTGAAAACAGCAAGAAACCTGACCATCTGTGCTCCCCTTCAACTTCCCAAACTTAAATCACCTCCACTTATCTTCAAGCACCTTGAAACATATATAGGATCGTCCAGGAATCAACATAAGAAAAAAACAGGCCATCCAAAATGCAGAATCCAGATAAGAATGAGCAAAGTCGTGAAAATCTTGAACAGGAACATAATAGAAAGGCATATCGTGGTAAAACTTCAACGAGAAAGGCTTCAACAGCTTGAACTGAGCAGATGTGACATTATCTTTACATTTTGCATGATTTGTATTTTGTTAATTTGATTGTGGATTGTATCAGAAGGTTAGGACTTTGGGAAATAATGGAAATGATCAAGAGATGAGAGTTTGACCAACCAGCTTCAGAGGATCCTTTCAAACACCAATGAGATTAAAGAAATATAATGGAACATAATAGAAGAGAAATATAGCACAATAGTACGTAGCTCTTATTGGTATGTGTATCACCCCTGTAGGGTTAGGCAAGCAGGTCCAATTAAATCCCTTAAAACCTAAACCTAACCAATCAAATCCCGAGTTTAAATTATACGTGTGTAAAAAAGAACGGATTCCTGACTAAAGAAAACAATTCTCACAAAGCCCACAAACAACTCAAGAATGGTTTGGATCCCACTTGATCCACCAGAATCTATAAGGGAAACATTTATTAATAGTTGTGTCAAAAAATATAGAAATAATCCCTTGACTGACCTTCAATGTATCTACGTGCCTTCTAAAGAAATATTTGAAAATTGGCACGAACAAATGCCAAAGAACTTTCCGGAAAAAAAAGCTGAAAATTATTTTGAAGGCTCAGCTTATCAAAAGCAATTTCAGGATTTATATAGTTCAAGAATAGCAGTTTATTCAGATGAAATAATATTCCAGTATCTTCATGAGCTGCCAAAACCCGTTACAAGATCAAAATGTTGTTGTCTTTCAAACAGAGAAAGTGATATGCAGATAGAGTTTAAATCTGAAGAACTATATTTTTTTGGACCTGGACTTGATAGGCAAGAGTATTTATATAATTCAAGCAACCGTAATATTTTTAGTTACTCTAGAGATAACTATCCCCAAACATCTGAAGTACCTGGAATAGTGACGTTTTGGGCAGATTGGCACGCTAGAAGAATATTTGTGATAGAAGAAGTTGGAATACTTATGCATAAAGCTTTATTTAAGTAAATAAAATGATTATTTTTAATGCTAAATGTATTTTCCTAATAAGCTTTTCCTCTTTGATATTCATTTGTTTTCTTTGCACATTAAATACACACAAGTTGCAAAAGAACAACAAAATATATGTATTATTTTTTTGTTCAGGCTTAAGATAAGTTAAAAAGTTTATTAAAAATATAGTAAATATTTGAATAATCCACAGAAGATTATTTATCATTTCTGTAGATGAGTAATATCAAAAATAATACCTCTTTCTGATGCGGATAAATATTTTCTACTGAATTTCTATATTTTATTGCTAGGGTTGCTCATTAAATAAATGGAAAAGGAATAAACTAATTTCTAAAAATGCTTCAACAATATTTTAGATTTTCTTATTAACAGAAAATGTTGTAGAAAATACTGAGAAAACTAATGAATCTATCTTTAAACTTCTTGTGCTATAGAGTCCTCCTACGCAATAGTTTTTCTTAAGAAAAATAGGTAAAATCTTGTGGATTTCCATAAAAATATTGAATAGTTTTATTATTCTTATCGAGGGAGAGATTTTCTTTCCATTTATGAGAAAAATGGAAACTATTTGTATGTTTCAATATTTTTATCTAGCTTTGATGCAAAACTTTGTTTTTCTTTTGCTTTAAAAAAATATTAAGAATGGGAAGTAAATAAAAACTTAAAGAGTTTTCTCTATATTTTGAACCCAAAATAGATACAAAAACTGGTATCATAAACATATTTATAAAAAAAAGTTTTTTTGAAAATTTATATTTCTGTCTTTAGAAAAAGTCCAACACGAAGAAACTTCTTTCAGAAACAGTTTGAGAACTAATATCGTTTTTACAATGTTGAATTTTTTTATCTCTAAATATAAAACTAATTTTGAATTGTAACAAATCCTTCAACCATAATATACTCATAAAGAACAAAAAAAAGAACATCAACTTTGTGAGAGCAAAATTAAATAGACAGCAATATATGTCCTTTAATTAAGAAAATATATTTGTTAAAAACATATAATGCTGTTTCATTGATATGCAACCTGAAGTTAGAATTACATCTTCAATCATTGAGTTGATTCCAGAACAGTTCACCAATAAGGGAAAACAACCAAATACAAGATATCTTTAGCTAAAGAGTTATCGAATATATTCTGAAAAATAAGATTTAGAATCAGTTTTCCCTGGATATAATATTTGCAAAGATAAATAAAAAAAAATACCAAGGTCATTCTTTAATTCTCTCATATTCATGCTATGAAACCAAAAGTGTTTAATTACCTACACATATGGTTTGTAAAAAAAGCCAGGCTTAATTGATAAATTCAATTTATTTTATTTTTGTTCTTTATGAAAACTTTAGCAGCTAATCTTATAGAGTTATACTCCAAGCAAACTTTTCTTAAGTTCTCATTTGCTAATATTGCAATAGAAAAGTCTTTCTAATAATGGGAATAATACATGTGAGAAGATTTTGATAGAATACATATCTTGTATGGGAAAAAGAATATTTTACAACTGTTTCTTACTTAGAGCTCGGGTTTTCCCTCAAAAATGTTAACAACTCGATATATTTCTCTTGCCTAAATTCCTTACAAAATTTTGGATATTCAAAGGAGAAACCGTCGGTTGCTTTGATAAAAGGGTTCCCGATTATATTCCTGAAAATATATTATTAAACTTGAATAAGTATCTCTAAAACACTTGTTTGAAACAGATTTCATGTATATCTTATTCTCCGACAAAACTTATAAGAATTCTTTCAACGTTCAAATTGTTAACAAGAAAATGTGAAAAAACATGACGGCTTGAGTGATGTTAAAGGCAAACTAAATATTACTTATTTATTAATGAGATAGAGGATGGTTTATTTCGTGGTGCAACCTGTCCTTTTTATATGACCGGTGTATACTAATCGGTTATGAATTATAATAACAATATCAAAAAGTATGTCGAGTATAGTATATATATATGTTGGGAAATTACCCCATAAGCAATCTGGTGACAGAATATTAAGTACAAAACAGCAAGAATAGCAGAAAGCTAAACAATTACATAAACCTGATAAAATGAGAGCAAAAATACTTAGCATCATACGATCTAACTACATTGAGAGATTTATTACAAGTATTAAGGAATTTCTTGGTTCTATCTTAAAGCCTCTTTCGAGTTTAGAATTTGGATTGTCATATACGTCTATGAAGACCGCCTGAATTAAGTCAGCTCATAACCTAGAGTTTTTACTACAACCTTCATCTCACTATTGAATATCTGATTTTTCGATAGATTTTCCCGAGCAGATAACAACTTGACTAAGAAAAAGCCATGAGAGTTTTTCTTGCACAATTCAGTTGAAGTAAGAAGCGTGGTATTGCCATATTGCAATCACTTCATTATCGGAATACCAATGCTGTGGGTTGAACCGAAGATAAGTCTAAAGCTAAAGGAAGAAAGATGAGATGGACATAAGATAAGCTGGAAACTGGCTACTAAAACTAGACTTTATTTTTTGCTCAAAAAAATGGTTACTTAAGTTATTGCTACAAATTGTTAAGTGCTATTCATTTGAAGTTGCCTTTGTTGGGTTTCCCTACCAAGTACATCATTTCAGGAAAGAAAATTTAGTCTCAAATCATTCTTGCCATATATTTCTTAATAGATATGGAAGATATAAAATTGAGACTTCACGTATTTTGTTATTCTCTTAATACAATTTTAACCGTCATTGGTATCTCCACATTGAACTTCAACAGCAAATTTATTAATGGGTCAAGAATAAAATTTTCTCTGAAATGTTCCAAACTCTTGATTTTCTAAGAAGGAATTATATTTTCCTGTATTTATATTTTTAGGTTTTAAAAATTTTATATTACCATTAGGTTATAAACTATTATTAATTTAGATATGCTCGCAACGTAACACAATGAATACATACTCTATAATAGTTATGTCGTAAAAATCTGCTCCCAGAGAAACCAAATTCTACCAGATTAATAGCTATGACAGACTGTATACCATATTTCTCTGTTCATACGCGAGTATTTTCTAAGACATATAGTTTTCGTCTTAAATACATATTAAGAACACTGTTAGTCTAATCAATATATTAATGAAAACTATCATAGATACAGAATTGGCACTATGAATCAATTCTAGACTGTAATATTTAAAGATGAAAATAATGAAACTAGGGAAGAACAAAAATCCTAGTTTCAAGGTCGCAACGTGGCAATGTAAAAGTAAACTGATACTGCGCAATAATATTCAGTTCGGGCTACTAGTTTCCTCGTAATGTAACTATGAAAGATAATAAAAATGTTTTCAACGCGCTATGGTCTTCATATGTAAATAAAGTAGCTTTCTACCACATTATATTTTGTCATGGATAATTGATCATACTTTGTCTCGCAAATCTCACTTTTTAGATATTCGTGATAAAAATGGCTACTATTGGTTTTTCTAATTAAAATCGATTCCTAGTGATGTTATTCCAAGGCTTTTATGACTATAAAATTTTACTATATTATTTTTTTGGAGCTGGTAAAAGCAACATAAGCAAGTCTGGAAAGCTTCTGTACAATATAATAGCATATAAATTTATCTAATGCTTTGTGTTCTCTTCTTAAGTTAAACGGTAGTGATACAAAGAAGTGTTAGCTTGAGCTTCTTGAAAGAACATTCATCGAGAAGAGAAGACAGCGTGAGACTTCTTGCAAGTGCTTTGCTAAATTAATTCAAACATATCTTTCTTAGAAATTAAACTTCTCTTAAGAAAGCTTCTCAACTTCAACTATTTCTATTCTTTTCGTTTGTTACCTAAGTTCATGTTTTCTTCGGCATTTTTCTTTAATCAAGATTTACCTGACGTGGAACATGTTTACTCCTACAATAAAATCCCCAAAACGCTTTATCATTTAACACGAGCTAAGTTTTTAAGAATAATCCAATAAAATCTTTTTGCGGACTGCATCTTCTATTTGACTAGAACACTGTCCAGTTTCGAGCCGTAACTCGAGTTCAACACTTATCCCTTTCTAAGAGGAAGCGAAAGCGCGTCCCTACAACGAATTGTCCTTTACGATATGTATTTACGAGTAATTCGTAAATAAGTTTTTTTTTAGCTTTATATTTTTTTCATAAGCCGTCTTATATATATTGCTTCATATTTTCTCAGTTAAGAAAAGTGGGTTAGCGTTTCTCCCTCCTTTTCAGTTGATGACACCAAATGCCAACCCTCAAAAGGTTCCAACCTATCACATATTGACTGTTGATATATATATATAGCCCCAACAGGTTTTTCTTTACTCTTTCGAGTTTATTCTTCTCTAAGACTCTCGTGTTTAGTTCACGGGCAACGTTTATAATACATGCAAAGCCCCACTGTTTCTCTAAGAAAGTGTTGTTCGAGGACTGGGAGCTACCGAAATTAATTCTCAAAATTGTGTTCATGTTATGTATTTTTTAACATCTTGTGTTTTCCTTGCGTACTTTTTAAGTTCTCATTCCATCTTCCCTACTCATCAGCTTAATATTTATTCTATTTGGTACACAACTTAACGAACAAAAAGCCGACACAGAAGAGCCCAGCTAGTTAATTGCCCAAAATAACGGTATCGAGAGAGATTTGTAAGAAAGAGAAAAGCAGACACATTTCACGCTTAGTACAGCTAAACTCTTCTATAACCAGATTACCCGCATAACATCCACCCAAAACCATCTCCCTCATAGCTTTCTTTGTGATAAATGCAGACAAAGTTAAAAAATCAGGAAAATAGACGTATGAGGTATATTTTCAACAGTTTTCCACTCGTGGAACACCACATTGGGATTAAAATTAATTTATTCTTTAGTGACTCAATGCGAGCTGGCTTAAATCGATATAGAAGAAATGAAAATTTAGAGACTGAGAATGTAAATGTTGTTTATGAGTCTCAACTATATTCTCGACAAACTCGATCCAGAACTTTATCAAGAGAAGAAGCCAAAGCTGAAAAGTCATCCAATTCCAAAAAAGAACCATATTTTTATGCAAAAGCAATTTTTATTATAGTTAAATTAAGTGAAAGATATGGATATTTTATATCAGAAGAAACGTTGGTTAAAAAGCAGAGAAAAAAATATAATGCAAAACTTCATCATTCCCCAGAAAAAACTTCTTTAGTAATGTTTCGAAATGAATTTGGAGAAGTTTTGAATACAAATAAAACACCAAAAAATGAACTCATTTCAGTTGAGGATAAATCAATTATAACAATATTTGGTAACTCTGCATATGGATCTAAATTTTTATGTTGTGTGGGTATAAAAGGAATAGTTTGGTCAAGTGAAGAACAGTTAGTTGGTAGAAATGGTAAAGATGGAAATGAGATTAGAAAATATCAGTTTATTGTTCATAAAGCACCTGCTGTGAAAAAAATTAAAGCTGCAAATGTTCTTGTTGAGATAGGTAAATTAGGAAAGAATAAAATACAAAACTTTGTGAGAAATGGTAGACGAACTAATGATACAACACTTACTCGTTTATCTCAAATTTCAGGTAGATCAGGATTTCGATGGACGCGAATTAGTACAAAATCTACATCAAGACCTCCGCAAAGAGTGAATACAAGATTTAATGAACCAAATTTTGCGTTACCTAGTGAAAATATGGGATTAGATCAAATAGTTGATACAAGAGAGGAGGAACCTTCTCAAAGAGTTTCTAAGAAGAAAGGGCGTTTTTCATTATTTTCTCAAAGAAATCGAGCGAAAACTGTTTATTCTGAACCACAAGGAAAAATTTATCTTGAAGAGGATATTTATTTGGAAAGCGTTGAATATCCTGGATCTTTTGTTACTTTTGATTCAAATTCGAATATTTTGTTAGAAGATAAACCACAAAGGTTTATGATTAGTGATCCAACTTTGGAACAACTTACAAAAATTCGACAAGATCCAGCATTTAGTAAACCGGAAAATACTTTTTTAACCCGAGAAATTCAGCTTTCAGAACATGATAAGAAACTTCAAAGCTATATAAAAACTTTGCCTTTTGAGTTAAGTTTTCATATTTTACAGTATACAGATAACTGGACAAAAATTGGACGGACAATGTGCAAACAATTTAAAAGATTAGCTGAAAGAAATATAAGAGGTTTGAAGATTCATTCTCAATATGAAGAAATTGAACCATCACAAAAAATATCTAGTTTCTTTAATCTTATTCAAAGTTGCCCAAATTTACGAGAAGCATCAATTCGCAATGTTGAAGATTTGACAAATAAGAATTTTTTAGCATTATATAAACCTATGCGGGGAAGAAGATTAAAATATCCTAAAATGAAAACACTTGCTTTCGGAGGCTGTACAAATTTAGGAAATGGATTTCTTAAACACCTTGATTTGTTTCCCAATCTGCTGAGATTGAACATCGCAGTAACAGCTGTGGATGACTATGGGTTAGAATTATTAGCAGAAAAGGCTCCAAATATAGAAAATTTGAACTTATATTCTTGTGATGGAGTTTCTGAACGTGGGATTTTTACCCTTATTGATAAACTTCCAAGGCTTAAGGAGATTAATATAAGAGGAACAAAAGTTGGTGATCTACCACCACAAATTTTGTCTTCTAATAGACCTCCAGTGAGATTATTAACTGGACCAAGAGAACCTGAATCTATTTATACGTGAAATTTTGTTCTTGTTCGTTTTTTATTCATGAGAGTTTTTTGTCGTAGCTGAGTTATGATTTAATAACAATTTGTATTTTTTTCTGATAAAACACTTTTTTTTATAGTTCAAGAACTTACTTCTTAAAAAAAGAAAAATTTTTCAAACAAAGTTATCAAAATATAAATATTTATACTATATCATATCCAAAGACCAATTTAGACTGAAGCTTTTTCTTCTACAATCACGTCAACTACTTTTGCTTCATCTTTCTTTTCTAAATCCGAATCTGAATCATCAAGTCTCCAACCAAACTTATCAGCATTTTCTTCTCTCCATTTTTCATACAATGGACTAGTTCTAATTTCCTTTTGATAATTTGTCCATAAATAAGTACAACAAGAAGTTCCCTTTGGAGTTAATGTCCATCCAGCTTCTACACTCCAAATTCCCAATGCAGCAAAAAAGAAAGTTTCATATAAAGCATATAGTACAGGAACAGTTGTTGCTGCTCTTCCTTCAGTACCAAGAGATGCAGCAATAACAATTGGTACAGCAACATTTTGATAAGCACCTTCAATGGAAACAGCAACTCTTTGTGGTTTTGGTAAATCTAACATTGTTGCAATTACTAATCCAAAAACAATTCCACCAGGAAGAGGTAATACTGATAGAATATACGTGTAAATATCTACAGTCCAAAATGGTTTACAAGAATCTGCATTAAGTAAAAGACCAATTACTTGAATAGTAATTCCAGCAATATTTCCAATTACGTTCATTGCTTTTTCTGCTTGAGGTATAAAGTATCCAACAGAAAGTCCAGTTACAACTCCAGCTGCTACGATTCCCAATGTAATAAACATTTCTTTATAAGGAACAGCAGATGCAACACTATTTTCTGAGGAATCACCTTCAATTGCACCCAATAGAAGTTCTACGTAGAAAAGTACGTTCAGAGGCATCATAAAAGCTGCTGCTACAGTTGAAATTGTTGTCATTGCAATAGAAAGCGCTAAATCAGCATTAAACATACTGCAAAACCAGTTCGAGTATGATCCACCAGGTGCACAACAACAAAGCATAATCATAACTAGAATTAGTGGGTCAACAAAGCTTCTGAAGATTAGAACAGTGATGAATCCAAGAATAGGCATTAAGACAAACTGACAGGCCATTCCAACTAGTACTCCTTTTGATCTGAAACTTACAAAAAGCATGCGAATATCCACTGATGCTGCAAATCCAGCAAGAAGTAGGAAAGTCATAACTTTCGTACCCTTAGTGTAAAAGTTTTGTTTTACAGATGGTTGAACTCCAGCTGCAGCTGCTGCTTGTGCTGCACAAGAGGAGGCTTGGCATGTAGACATGCAAGTTTCTGTAACCACAGAATTGTTACAATATAGAAAGGCAACGCCATCGTCTTCAAAATCTCCAAGACCTGAACAGTTTCCTTCATCAAAGAACTCGTCGAAGTAGTTACTCATTATTAATTATTTTTTTGTATTTTATTTTGTTTTGTTTTTCTTATTATAAGTTTAACTCCGGTTTTTCGGAAAATAGGTTTTTAGAAATATTTCTCTACAAATAATGAGTTCTTACTAAATACGGTTTTAGTATTATTCTAACCCAAGTTAAGATTCGTATCGCCCTTTAGTAGAACAGTAACTTTTTAGTTTGCTTAATGTATTGATCCATACCATTGGAATATTCTAATTTTTCTAATACAGTTATTTACAATAATATTTTATAATGGAATTTATTAATATAATTATTAGAGGTTTACTTATTATGTTAGTCGAGTAGGAATTTAAACCTGCCCTTATCGTTATTGATCACCCGATTGTGTAAAGTTTTGTACCGCAAAATACGTCATATAAACAATACTTTGAGACTAATATGTTTAATCTTGGTTAGTCTCGATATCTCATTTAATTTATTTATATAGATTATTGTATAAATATATTATATTATGAACAAATATGGAGAAATGATGAAGGAAAATATAATGAAAAAAAAAGATAGTTTTATTTTTTTTTGGATATAAACTCAAGAAAAAACATTTTTCCCTAGTCGAAATCATTGAAACTATTAACCTTTGAAAGATAGTATATTATTTGCATGCTTTCTACATAAACTTTCTTAGAACTTCTTGCAATAAATTATTAAAACATAAGAACCGCTTTATCTAGCAAAAATAAACAAAATGTTTTATATAGTTGTATGTTTAAGGAGAACTATAGCCATTATGTATATACTCTTACGCTTTAAAAAAAATATATATATATGCCAGAGTTAGAATTGAGAGTAAGGCTAGATAGAGTATATATCCCGCTCATTCTTCTCGAAATTAAAACATTCCTTATTTCTGAATTGGGCAAGAAAATCGGGAACACTAAGAACATTTGTTTCCTTTATATTTCCTCGGTATATTTCACCGATATATCGGCAAATACTGAAAAAAATTCCATGCCTACGGTAGACTTTTATAGTATTTCGTGCATAATTAGATCTTCATATTCCGCGTCATAGAAAAATTGTTCTACCGAAGACATAAAATAAACACCCAGATATAAAGTTTTCTGTTAAATCTATAACCCAGGATTTAAAATATTGTTTTAATAAACGACTGATTGTATTTATAAGTGAAAACAATTTGAAAGAAACAATTAATAGAAAACAATACGACCAAGGACTTTCCCTAAGGTAGTACTACAACCTAGGTGAGCTATTGGCTTTTCCATCTTCGTAGAACTGCTTTCATCCTTTGTGTACTAATATTTGGAGACAAACAATCTGTTTCGTAAGAATATAAGTTCAACCTCTGTAATCATAAGAGCTTCTATGCAAACCCATTAGTGTGCTGCCTCAGCCTTTCCTCTAACCAAACAGTCATGCATTAAGAAAGGAATTATCAAAAAAAGCTTTTTGCTTTGCTTCTCAACATTAATGCAAAATTCGGAATTTGAATATGTACCAAATAATTTTGTTTTGATTGTCAAGTGATTATGAGAACAATATGGGCTCACATTGGCCTGGTTAAGACCTTTTTTTGTCTCTGCACCGTATGAATGCATTCATAAAATGGCCATGTGGCTGGAGAATGATCTGGGTATAGAAATCGTTAGGGCCAAATGACCTATCCTGTGGAAGTAGTCCCATGATACAAAAAGGTATGAGCATTTTATGGCCATGTGGCCCGCCTTAATATTGATATTTCATGATGACCAAGCAACTCACAAAGCAAGCAGGGAAATATAAGAGCCAACAACTAGAAAATTTTAGTTAAGAAAATTATTGATGAATAGTCAATAAAGTAGAATGCTTCCCTACCTGAAAGACAAAACGAACTTAGACCAAACTAGGCAAGTATGATACCTCTAAGCTACATTTGAACTGCAAATTTTCCTCTGCTACGCACACTATACATCGGGAGAAGAATGAAACACGCCTTCCTTTGAGGTTTAGAGTTACACCTTTCAAGTGTGATGACAACTTAGGCGTAGCTAAGATGTTAGGAAACTGATCTCAAAATAAATAGTTGCACCTCAATCCATTAGGAAATTAGTTAAACCAGAACTGCGATATTGGGATACGCGATACGATAAAGAAACTTACTTGAAGTAAGTCAATATATGTGCTAAAGAGAGCTGATGAAAATTAGTTTTAAACTTGTAAATGAGTTTGAAAACGATGCGTTTACCTAAGAGGAAAGGGAATTTTTAACAAACCAGTTCTTTTGCAACAATCTTAGTTCTACCTTCACTCCCTTGTATCTGTTCCTTATAATATAGAATGAAAAATTATTCTTTGGGTTTTCCAGAAGAATTGAGTAGTCTAGTATACATCGCTTGAATCTCGAGCAAGAGCATTTCTAAGTTTCATTTCTGCTTGGTTTCCAATTTTTGCTCAACCGTAGATACATCATACTGGACTCTCTCTTGAGATTCTAGGTTTTTCCTTCTCCAGATGGACAGCTCTATCGGAAACTCGCCAGACCTCAGCTTATGAAATCACTTAAATACGACATATGTAGCCTATATCAAGATTACTGAGGTTGGTTCCTAGCTTTCCAGTGTAGAATCAAACAAATGGTAGCACATTACTATTCCAGCAAGTTCAAAGGGGACTGTCAAGGGGAAGAAACAAATAACAGAAGTCCGTCTGATCAATGCTTACATCCTTTGCAGGTTTGCGCGGTTATGTATAGAATATTTAGCAATTCCAGTAAAAAATTCAAGAACCAAATTTTAAGTGGCCCTTTCATGCATTATGACCAGAAAAGAAACAGAAATATCGATTCCTCCTAGGAGGTTACATCTTATAGAGCTTCAAATACACTGAAGTCCAGAGCAAAGCATGATGCTATGAAGGTAGTGCAATACTTTTATTATTAGATAATGGAGATTTCGGTTAAAAACAGGGAAAAGTTATACCTTGATGTATTTATATTTATATAAAGTGAGCCTCTGACCACTCACAGATTAAATACATCTTCACCCTTACTGTTATAATTTGTGTTCTAAAACTCACTCTCTCCTGCTAGGTATACATATCAGATTCTACTGTAATGCTTTACCACGAAACTATAACCAAGAACTTTGTTTTTATAATATTTTATATTCTAGTTCTTTTTCTTTTTATAATATATTTTATTGGTTTAAGTTCTATTGATAAAGTACTCAAAGTTGTTTAATAGCTAATATGGCTATTGTACTAACGGTACTATCGGTGTCCGATAAACAATACCGGAAATAGGAACACTTATCTGTTAAACAACTATTTGTGAGTGAAATAAATTTACATTCTTTGAGATTTAATCCTTGGATTTCAATTAAATATCAATTAGGAAAGATTTATTTTTTTATTTCCTAATAAGGAAGATATTTTAGTCAGGTAGTTTTACAAACGCGTTGTTCCTGTTTTGAGAAGAGTTGTGCACGAAGAACCTTAAGCACTCTCACCGAATAATCCTTCCTCCTTAACCTTCATTAACAGGTATTTCCCATTAATATCAAAATTAAAATTTGATATTAATATAATAATATAAATTCAAACAACTATTACGTTTTTAGAAAAGCCTTCAATATAAGAAAAAGAAAAACATCAAGAAGCATAAAATATAAGAAAAAGAAAGACATCAAGAAGCATAAAATATTAGAAAAAGAAGCAGAGATAAAATGGCTTCTGGTTACATTAAAAACTTTCATGTATATCATTTGAATCTTGGGATAGAAGTTAAAGAAGAATATGATGAAAAAAGAATTGTTAACATATTTTCTTTAGGAATTACAAAGTTCTCTCCTCAAAATAAATTATATTGTGAAGCTCTCCAATCCAAGAATATTAACAGCTTAAACTGGTATATAACCAAAAAATTATCTCCTGAAGACATTGAATTCTTAATAAGCTCTTTCCGATTTATCCGAGTTAATTATTTTCGAGTTTTTAGTAATTGTAAGTTTGATACAATTATGAAGGATCAACTTCTTCTATTTCTTTCTAATTTACGTAGTATTAAATATTTTTTCAGAAACTTTAGTTGTAAAAATCTTGAAGCTGTTAAGTTATTGAATTGTTTTAGTAAAACTGAAGGAATTGAATATCTTGACTTGAAAAATACTGTTCATAATGAAAACCCTTTAATGCTAACAAAATACGTGAAGAAAAAAGGACTTTCTTTGGTTTCATTTCAAGATAACATAACTCCTGGTATTTATCCTTTCCTAAAATATTCTTCTTTAATCCAATGTTGTCCAAAATTAGTTAAATTAGAATTATCAGATTATGATTCTTTGTTTGATAATTATTACTCATTATTTTCTTGTCTCACTCAAGAATCTTTTGGATCTATGTTAATAGAATTTGAACTATGCTGGGAATCGACAGAATATAATTCAGCTGAAAGAGTTTATAGTCTATCTAAATTACTACTTGTATTCAAGAAGACAATTAAGTTGAGAATATGGTTTCAGCATCTTTATGTTAATGTATTTTCTCTTCCGTTCAGAAATATATTGTTCAATAAAGAAAATTTTTCTGCAGAAACTAAGTTTTATTTTGATGCTTTTGAGCCTTCGAAATTAACGCAAAAACTGAATTATGTTGCTAATCTTTCAAATGATAAGTATTATCAATATAATTTTTCACTTCAATGTAAATAAATTTCTTTCTGAGGTTATATTTTTTGTATTTAACTCTTAATATTAAGCACAAAAAATATTTTAAATATTATTGAAAGCAAACATCATATATTCTGCATCTCCACGTAATCCATTTACTTTCTTTCCAATTTCATCTAATCTTGACATTTCAGTCTCACTCAAATCAACTTTCCAAGAATCACAATTACTTTTTACATGTTCTAAATTTGCAGATCCAGGAATTGGAATTCCACCTTTTTTCATAACCCAAGCTAAACAGATTTGATTTATACCACAATTTTTCAGTTCAGCTAAACCTTTAATTTCTTCTAAGAGCAACTTATTTTTTTCAATATTTTCTTGATTTAAAAAAGGAACAGAAGATCTAAATCCTTCTGGTTTATTTTCAGAAAACTTTCCAGCAAGAAATCCTCTTCCCATTGGAGAATAAGCAACAATTCCAATTCCAAGTTGTTTACACAAAGGAACTATTTCATCTTCCAAATCTCTCACAAAAATGCTCCATTCTTGTTGAATACAAGTAATTGGATATATTTTATGTGCTTGAGTTATAATTTCAGCACTTGCTTCACTTAATCCAACTCTTTTTATCTTTCCTTCTTCAACTAACTTTTTAAATCCATTCATCCAAGTTTTTACAGAAATATTAGAAGGAAAAATTCTGTGACAATAATATAAATCAATACAATCAACTCCAAGTCTTTCTAATGAACTATTACAAGCTTGTTTAAACTCTTCTTCATCAAAATTTGTTACTGAAAAACTTTGTAATACAGCAGGAAAATATTTTGTTGCAACTGAAACTTCTTTTCTTTCTTCATTGTTTAAAGTTTTTAGAAATTTTCCTATTAGTTCTTCATTATAAACTATTCCTGCTTCTTCATCAAATCTAACATACATTTGAGCTGTATCAAAATGTCTTATTCCTGAATCAAATGCTGTTTTCAAAACTCTTAAAGATTCTTCTTCTGTTGGAAAAGGATCATAAAAAGCTGTTAAACCCATTGCTCCATAACCAATACACGAAACTTCTAAAGCAGATTCTCCTGTTCCAAGTACTGTTTTCTTCATTCTTTTAACTATTATGTTTTATTTATTTGCTATTTTGTATTTCTAATTCCGGGTTTAAATGTATATTTTGGACATTGTTGATTTTCTGGGACTTTTATAATAAACTTGAAAAATAAATTTAGCATTTTGTATCATTAAAAAGATAAAAAAACTTATTTAAAGCTTTTTAGAATGATTTAATAAAAATAAGATAGTTTATCTCTATTTTTTCTTGTAATTTCTAAATATATTTCTTTTTTTAACTGGATATTTAATAAGCATAAGAAAATTCTTACCATCGAAGAAAGAAGTAGTTAAAACAATTCTTTTTACCTTAGTACATATAGATGTTATGATGCATAAAAAGTTTATACGCTTACTTTTGACTATGTTGAACATATATACTCTTAAACTATGTTTTCCACATTTTCTGTTTCTTCGCAGGGTTTAGGTAGTTGTAGAATTTAAAACATAATTTTCTTATCTAATACCAGTCTATTTCTTCACATTAAAATTTATTTAAAGAAGTAAATCAACCTATAAAAAGAATTTGAAGCTTAATCTGTTTGATTCATCTGCCTTTTCATTTATACAAATTAGTAATGAAATCTATGTACTCTGTCTTGAACTCCATGTTTTCTTTACATAAAAGATTTTTTATAAACTTATTTCATTTCAATCACTGGTTAGTTTAGCCCAAATAAATAATATATTATTTTTCTATCCTTTTATGTGCAAAGACATTGTAGCTTTTTCTATTCCTCATGGTGCTCCATTGAGTTCTTGCTGATAATCAAAACTATATCTTTACATGAACATTTCAGGTCTTCGATAAAATAATTGAATAATGTTATAAATTTTTCTAATTCTTTGCTTATTTTATTTTAATAAATATAATAAATCTTTCTGTTGTCTTTAGTTTTAAACTTTCTCTGTAATAACTTTAACAAATATGTGTTTACAATGTTGCATTACTATAGTCTTCATAGAATTTCCTATCCATAAGGAATAAATAAAGCTTTTTATCATAATCATTTCAATCTGGAAACTAATAGAATTAGGAGCATTTTTTTCAACTTCAAATCAATTATAGGAACTCTTTTTAGCATAATACTCGAGTAATAACCCATACTTCTTTCTAGAGCTTAAAGAGTTTGGATCCTGTCACTGAGATTTCATTTCATCATGTGGGGTCTGAAAATCATAGCTTCCACCTATGTAACAGGAAAAGGCAATGTACATGTAATATGCCAATATGGAAAAAGTTATCATGTTTCTATAGATATATACAGGGATTGTATAAAAAAGTTGAAAATACCTAAATTTACGGTGTGAATTCTTCGATGGAGAATTGGACAATGGAGATATTAGTGTTCTGATCGTACTTTTGAATGATATCGAAGTTAATTTTTGCTCTTTGGAAAACCAGTACACTGATGTTTTGACTTTTAAAAGAGTTATTCTAAGAGTTTTTCCAGCTGCTACAAAAATACAACTTTTCAAAAAGTATTCTAGAAAGCCATTCCAAAATCCGTCCATGTTATTCAAAGCTCTGAATCTTATGGAGAAAATAGAAACTTTTGTATTTTTAACTTGCAAGTGACTAAACCTCAATCTGAAATAAAAAAATATATTAAAAAGGGTAGTTCTCAAATTAGACTGTTCTCGAGTCCAACTAGCTTTTCCCCTTTCATGCTTGTCAAGTATAATCAGCTTTTACTTAGATTTGCAAACCTAGCTTATTTGTCGCTATCTATTTAAAAGGAGAATTCTGATTACTTGGCTTCCTTTATGTTCGTATTTGTTAAATCAAGAGTACTTGAAAAAGCTTGAACATTTTTTTATTTTCTCGGGATATATTCTTTATAATGGTGAAACTGCAGTTTTTTAATTCACTGTTTGATGAACTTTCTAACCATATTTCATTTTTATTTAGATTAAAAGTGAATAATATTATTGCTCTGACATCTATGTGCAATAATTTGCTGCATAAAAAAGATTTTATTAAACCTGCAAGAAAGTTTCAATTTAATGATATGAACAATTTGTTTGCGGTTGAAAAAACTCAGCTCGTGCAAGAGTTTCACAACAAAGTTTCATTGTTGATAGAGAGTCTATAATTTTGAAATGCGAAGATTAATCTAAGATTATTCAATTAACTTTGATAACTATTTTATATTATAATCTATACCTTAGAACTTCATTTGTTTAACTTGTTAAACAAAATGATTGGCTTAGTTTTTATAGACTTTGAAGTTTTATAAATAGGGATATTTTGAAATCTTTCTTTTGGTTTAGGATAATTAGAGTTTCAATGTAATCAATCATATTTCAAAACTATTTGATTGAAACCCTCATAAAAGACAAACAGAAACAAAAAACTTTATGACAATTTATTATTTAAATTTCAGAGAGATTATGAAGTAAAGGTATCAGATATGTAAGATAGATGGTTCCACACACTTCCGCAGGTTTTTCATGTTAAAATAGAAAGATAACGCAAAATAAGATTTCTGAATATAATTATTCCCGAAAGCATCTAACCACTTGAATCTTAAGTTTAGCAATGAGTTTCAGTCCAGTAGAATCATTCTAAAGTCCTGAAAGTTTAAAGAGATATAACATCCTTCTATTTTACTAAAAATTCTAAGTATAGGGCTTTGAAATTATTATTCTTACTGTTTTATATAAGTTGGACGTTTAACGCTATTTACGAGCTCGCGTATATGTATATTTATATAATCTTATTTTATATTCGTTCAGCTAGAGGGATACTTATTGAAACTTTCCTACAATCGAGATTTAAATCTATATTTTTACCAAAAGAGTTCTTTTTTGAATATTCAAATCATGCTCTAACCTAATACGAGACTTACCAATAAACTGACTATTCATCAATTTCGAAATATTTCTTAAATAAGGGTGAAATTTGGGCCATATTTTTGAGATATGCATCAAATTTATTAAGTCCACATGAATTTATTTTTGTTATTCCTAATTTTAGTCCTGTTTCCAGACTTAAGCTAAGTAAAAGTTGAAGTTTTCTTATTATGTACGTGGTACGAGGCAAAAGCTAAAAGAAAGATATGACAAATAAAAGTACAAAATCAGAACTTATGGTGCAATAGAATAAACTGATGGATGATAGGCAGAGAAATTTAATTGTGTTGGTAATTAACAGAAAAACTTTGTCTTTATGATTCTACAATAGTTAATAATTAGATTCCCACAAATTATATAACAAACATTAGCGAAGAGCACATATATTAATGTGGTATTTCGTATATGGTTCAAACTTATTAGATATTAACTACTCAAGAAATATTAGGTTTTCAGTGCTAATAGATGAACAAATTGTTTCTGCGCTAGTAAATGTACAATAAGATTAAACATCTATACAGACCTATGTATCATATCTAACTAATAATAGGCGAGATTCCAGCAGTACAAATCTTAAAAATCTAAAACTTACAGAAACATATATTTATCCGAATGAATTAAACACAGAATGTTTTCTTACATATTTTAAAGTATAATATTCACCTGCCAATAAAGTAAATATTCCAAAGTTATGCCACTACAGTATTCTGACTTCGTTGGGCTGTGTATAAATTAATTAAGTTTTGTATTTCAACACAAGAAAGTTCGCAATATTTGGTCCAAAATAATATTATCACTAGTCTGAGTACTGGATAAAAAAATTTGCATTATCCTAGGATAATAGATTTGCCTAATAATTAAATATTGTTAAAGAGTTTGTCTAATGCGAAAAAATGTTGAAATTTGAACAGGGAATCAGGTGATTCAAAAGGAAATATGTACATGGAGGTTATTCATAAATAAATTCAAACCATGTGAGTTTATACTTGAAGCAGATGTTATATAAGAGCTTAAGATAGCATTGAAAAAAGTAAAAATACTTTTACTACTCTACGACTAAAATCAGTAAGTTATGTAATAGATTAATTTTCTATGGGTCTCTAGATAATAATATATATATATATATATATATATATATTATAGCTAAGGTCATATTTTTCATCTTTATCTTACACAATCCAATGTTAGAATAGCACATTTAATAACACCAGAAGAGCTCAAGAGTATAATTCCGTAAGAGAAACTGTTTGAAACCACACAAGGTATGTAAGAGTTACTATAAATAGAATATATGAGTATTAAATTAAATAGTATTCATTGAAAAGCCATACATATTTTAAAAATCAGTACTATTGATATAATTTAACCAGTTCAAACAACCAAATATTCGCTTCAAGACTATTTTGCGGAGTAAAGAGGTCAAAATAAATCAATTTAACCCCAAGTAGACACCAAGGAGTGGGGTATGGTATTTTTAAGTGAAATAAAATATAATATCTATTCAAGAAAAGTTTAATAATTTTTTATTTGGTTGATGCTCTAAATTAAATTGATTAAACGACTAAAATGGATATATAAAAACATATTAGACAAAGTATATGGATATTGTAAGTAAATTAATCTATTTACAACACACAACCTTGCCCTTATTCATCTATTCAATGGTTTCAATATATTTATGAACCAATATTACTTCTAGCTCCAAGTATCAAAGTATTATGTAAGAAAAGAGAGTAACTCGGGTTTCTAAGATTTAAGCGCTTTGAAAAAATAAATAAATTTAGCTCGGTACTAAATTCAGAACTTGAGGTAATTAATACTGGAGATTTCCCGGAGTGAAAGATGTTATGCTATCGCGTGAATCCCTCCGGTCTCACAAAGACAAACGCTAGATCAACCATGTGTTTACAAGCTCCACGGTAGTCTCTATATTCATGTATACTCTGAGAGTAAACTAACTATTTTAAGCACTAGGCTTCAAGCTAATGCGTAGGTAAAGGATTCGAATACGTGGAAAGGGTTACATTATAGGCGATGAATGTTCTTAGCAATAAGAATTAGTTGTGGAATTTTTTTTTCAGAAATCTCTCATTTTTATGCAATAGAGAAAATAATTTATGCTCTTAAGTGAAAATTTTGTCATTTCTTTGTTTTTCGTATACATCAATTGAGAGTGCCTATATGAAGCGACCTGCATCCTCGCGAGCTGCTCTCATAAGCGAATTTAATATAGCATAGCAGCATCAAAAGTGGAACTGATCGGAAATATTGGTTATCGAGTACAAAATTTATCCCAGATAACATATTTATTGACTATCTGGGGGTATTATGAGTTCTGATATACAACGTAGAAAGAGTGATTAGAAGATACATTTAGGAAAATAGACTATAAGGAAAAAAATTCTTTCAGATTTATTTGGCGGAGTTTAGAAGATGTTAGAATCAAAATCTAGAATCTATATATTATAGGTTTTCAATTATTCAGTTTAAATTCATTTGAACAGAACTTAACGAACACTCTAAAACTAATATTATTATGTACAACCCATTCATGTTGTATTTCGAATCTTTGGTTGGATAGTCACGTTTCCCACAATACAGATATGCTAACTGCAAAACCTGAAACTAGTGAAATTGAAAATGAGCACAAAGTATCAAGAGATAAGTGAATCATATATATATATTAAACATTTTTAGCAATTAGCATAGATGTTGTGTACATGGATTGAATTCAACTACTTAATTCCTTATAAAAGATATGTATTGGAACTTTGTTAAGACAATAGATATAAATCAGAAAGAGCTTAAAACTTTTAAATCCAATTTCAAGAAATACATAAATCTATGAAAATATGAAATATAGCTCTACAAAAAAATTATGACTTGGGAAGCCAAAATATACATATTATAAAGGTTCAAGAAAATATATTCTTGAAATAGCTGATTTTGTGTTATATAAAAGTTGATTTCTTTTTCTCATTATATAACTGGCAAGAACATAACTGGCACCAAAACTAAGAAAATAATTAAAAAAAATCCATATCAAGAGTTATGTTGCCTTCTCCTTTTGCAATTAAAAATATGTTACAGTGGAAAAGTAATGATGTTTCTCTATCATGAGTGTTTTTATTGGAAGAATTTTTATGATTATAAGTTGAAGAAAAGATGGAATAGATTGTGTAAGTATATATGGATAGTGTAAATAATCAAGATTTCTTTGGATAGGAAAAATATGGATCAGAATTCTTTTAGATTTAAACTTGGAACGCGGGAGTGATTGCAAAAGAAAATCACATATGTTTATATCGAACTTAAGCAGGTGCTAATCTGTGAACTGTATGCCTTTGGCTTATATCGTGATTTTCTTTTCCGAGGAAACTTTAAACTTGTTGATAATTCATATGCTAAGGATGGATCGAACCCTCAAACAATCCATCTGGATTATTCTTTAGAAGCATAATATATCCTTGTAGCATTTATGAGTATTTAATTCATGTCCTCTCCACTTCTGTTTTCCTCTGTATCAAATTTTATGTGTACAGGAAAAGTCAGAATATATTTAAATGATGACTTGCATGTGTCTTTGACGTGTTAAAATATTGGCCATTGACCATAAACCGCAGTCCCTTAGTATTTGAACATTCTGTTCTCTCCGATCTTTTTAGATGTGTGATACATAGCGGTTGGAGATAAAAATCCCAATTAGGAAGAAGATTAGCTAGAGTAATGTATTTGAATTGATCGTTGCATCAAACAAGTCCATATTGTTGGGAAGGTAGGTTAATGCTGAGCAAAATAAATGGAAAACTCTTCGATATAACATCCTCTCTCAGATGTGAAATTCCAGAAAAGAATTTATATCGTCCTGATGATGCTTCTCCGTAATTATATAGTTTGAGTTTTACTAATCAAAGGCTATGTAGAATTCAAGCCATTTTTCTAGTTCTTGGAAAAATCGGGCTTCCGTTTCTTGAGATGTAGTTATTCCCTACCTGAAAAGATCATTTACCTTGGATATGGTTTCAGACTCATAAATTTGTATCTTTTGATGATAATATTGTAGAGGTTAGTTCAATGTTTTGGTTTGCACCGCTTGCTTTTACCCCTCAATTTGGATATTGAATGGAACTATTAAACTCTCTGGTTCAATCTATTAGGAAAACCAAAATTCCGCTGGTTTGGGTTTAACACAATATTTTTTTTGCTTAACTTAGTAGGTAATTCTGCTAATGTTCCTACTGGAGATCATGTAAAGGTCTTAAATATGAGTTTCATTTGCTTCAACTGGCCCAAAGCAATGAAAATAACATATCCAAGTTGATCTTAAAGGGTAGAAGTTCTTTACCCAAAGAAACCTCTAAATCTGAGGGCGGTTTAGTTGCAAAATACATAGTGCACCAAGTGCGGATAGCTTTTTACCCTGTTGCAGATTAAGTCGGAGCTTTGATTATACCATTAAAAACTAAAGAAGGATAAGTTGTACCAGATTCCTTTAGGACATGAACTAGTTTAAGAAATCATATGTTTTCGTAAAATTGTACTCAAAGTCAAGATCATACGAAAATTCAAAACCGAAAAAGAAATCTCCAACAACTAATATTTTGAACGATCCTACCTTATATATATTCTAAACGGTACTTTCTAGGGTTTCTTACTACCTTTGTAGATATTACTTAAGATATAGGCCTTTTAGTATAAATTTATTTTCTTTTGGTAAAATTAATTCGAATTTTTCGCTTCCACAGAGACAGTTTATTTAAAACTTTACCAACCCAATCATGAAATTATATCTTCAGAAAAATTAACCATCTCTAGCTCCTCTCGCTACTTTTATAACAATGTCTTTCTGAATTTTAATGTACATAAGTTTTATATAAATTATAAAAAAGGCATAGTTAACTTAGATGTCCACCAATACAGCTAATTCAGAAAAATAATGTTCATCACCAGTCAAGGCATCCTGAGATTCCCTTTACTTAGTACAAGTTTTACAGTGGTTGCCATCATGATCATAGCTTTTGCCAGAGAAATATACTTAGACAGCTTAGCATCAAATTTAATATTAGCATCAGAGTAATAATTAGCACTCACAGCACGCTGAATTTGATTTGACTTTAATACTTTATTTTTTGGTAAAAAACATTTGCTCACTTTCAGCCAGTATAAGCTACATAGATACTCTCTCTCTCTCTCTCCAGAGAAATCATCATCCATTAAGAATTTATTATATTTGAAGTATTAGAATGGTTTTACTTTCTCTTATTTGGTGGTTTTTAAATATTTTATTTTATTTCCCATTTATAGTAGTATCTTGTGGATCTTTATGGCTTTATTCTAATTAAGACCCTGGAATTTTCCGAAGCATGAACTTTGACATTTGACATAATTTGCTGTTGAACTTAACAAACTCAGATGAGAAAAATTATATAAAATAGTGGTGTCTCTAGACACTCTGATGATATAGCAAAGTAGTTTTGAGCGTTCTTAATTTACTTTTTTATATGGGGTTTTTCCTAACCCTTTTAGCTGAGTCTTAATATTACTCTGAGTGTCAGTCGAGGTTCTGACTATATAACTCACCCACTTGTCTACCTGAGCAATTAATTTCATTTAGAACATGGGAGATAGCACTTAATTTGGAAAAACATACTTCTGAACTAATTTATTCCATAGTCATGTGATCATTTTGACAAAATTTTATACGAAACAAGAATAAAAAAGAAACAGTACATGGAGGATATTCTATTTGTCCATGTGACATAAATATTGCTGGAGATATTACGATCTCTAAAGTTTTCGTAGATGTGTTGAGAATGAATTAGATGACTTACGCGATTAATATTAATGTGCACTAAACCAACAGTAAAATAGAAAGTATGTGATGTAATATTTAAGGATAAATAATACAATTGCTAAATATATTTTAAGTCCTTTATAAAGGGCTTGATTCTTAACTACAAATTTATTTTATATATTGCTTGTGTTGCTTTAATAGGTAATAAGCGTGATAGTGTTGTACCCCAAAAGGGTATAGTTCTGCTCAATATTCTACGATCTATTTCATCAGGAAATAATTATTACAAAATGCTCACCAATCTCAAAACCAGTCCTAATTTCCAAGAACGTTTGTAACATGAAATATCACATGCAGGGTCAACTTAAGTAAGAAAAAAACTCTAATATCATTTGAGGAATATAAAAGTGCCAAAAAAAAATAAAAAATCAAAAAATTTGTTAATATCATTTGATTATTGAGTTCTTTTCCTCAAAGGCCCCCTATACCTAATTTGAGTAAATGTCTTGCGATAATACCAAGCTCTTTATTAGGGTTTCTTCTCATTTTGACGTTAAATATCGGGGGAAAGCAAATTTTTTGCTTACCCTTATTAACGATAAAGAATCCTTACCGGATCATGAGTTTGACGGAAAATATTGTTCAGCATGATGTTCGCGATAACTTTTATGTTCCCAAAATCTTTCAACAATTTAATATTTTGTCACAAATCATGTCTTCAAAATTTATTATATGTATATTTTTCCTGTAAAGGGCTAAAATGGAAAGAAAATCTGACTCGGGAGCAAATTAAGCAAAGAATCAACTCCTAGAGAGCAGTTAAGTATTCCAAATACCTTTTTTACATGGCCGTAAAATATAATTCTTGCGTCTGAGAGAGAAATCAACTGAAAAAATAGAGGTAATACCTTGGTCATACGAAGAATTTTGTATAGTTTTGATATAGAAATACTTGTATCTTAGCTTAAGCTCCTTTTCAGAAAATCTCTAACACATCATTCAAAATATATTTTATTTTTCCATGCATTCAAAAAAAGGAGTTTAGTTTCTTAAGAATTTAATCACGAGTTAATTACGTTTTAATATCCGAATATCAAAGCAAGATTTACCATAGGGAAATTTTCCTCAGTAAAAGCCATTTTCCTCAGTCAATACTTCTTCTTTTTAAACCAAATAAAATTTTAAAATTTTATAAATGCTAGTTTACAAGATTTTATAGCTTTTTTATTTTCTTTTACGTGAAAATACTAGGGTTAAACTACGTACTTCTATATTTGAAAAATATTTGTCAATTTCAAGTCGTATTTTTGTTTCTCTTGTATCTCGCTCAATTTTTATCTATAGAATTATTGCAACCTATTTAATCTATAACTAAATCTATTTCTAATAACTGGTCTTTATTTTTTTGTTTTTAACCACTGAAAGATACTTTTCTATTTTGCTCTTTTCATATCATCCTGTATTTTAGGCGCATTTGCCAATAATTGCAAAGATCATTTCACAATAAAATTTTAGAGTTATAAAAAACAAAATACAGTTTTGGAATGCTCTCTTAAATTTCTTTGTAACCATATAAGATAATATAGGATATGAAAAGAATAAATACATGTAGAACGCAAAGTATCGCCAAAATATAGCTCATTCATTTTATATAGATCAGAAAACAATGAAGAAAAGGTTACATTACCTCTGTAATCTGTAATTGTTACTTTCTATATTTAAGCTTTACCTAACAGTAAATAATACTGTTTTATACTTTTGTTAATTCAGGGTGTTGAAAACATCATCCACGATTTTTTCAAAAATGCAGTATAATGGTCATATAACCAATAATACCTTTTCAACTCTTCTAAAAAGCTCAAAACATATTGCAAACTAAACCTAGTACTTATGCACATAAGAATTCAGAGGATTAAAAAAACATAAAGTATAAAAAGCCATAATTATTGAAAATATAGCATATAGTTCTTGTTAGTTTTTGTCACGAAACCTTCCTCAAATACAATATTATCATCCACAATGTGTTTCAAATTACAAAAACCTTTTCAATCATGTGATTTGTCAGGGTATTTAATGAGGATGAGTACTTTAAACCCTAACAAAGGATAATTTTAAGGGTACTTTGCACTAAGTTCACAGATCTCTAGTAAATATACATTCAAACGTAACATCATGAAGAATAACTCTATAGATGATCTGATTCTTGTCAGACCCGAAGTATTTACCATACCTAGCTTTTAAAATAACTTATCAGGATATTTTTTTCTCTAGTTAACTGTAGCTGAGCTAAACTTCACTCAGAAAAGTCAAATGTTCAAAGTATGCACATCTGAAAATACGAATGCACTCAGTTTTGCTATAATCTCCTAAATTATTTCACTATGAAGCCCTCGACAACTAAAAAACACGACCTAATAGCTTAACTTCCGTTTTTTATAAGAGGTTTAATGCTTTTTTTAAGGAAAGTCGATATTGGGCTAAAATGCTGTTTTTCTAAACATCAATCCATGTAATACCTCAAAAAATACTTGTCTAGAGCCCAAACAGACCTTACCAGTCGAAATGACAGCTAAATTTAGACCTAGAAGCAACTTTGTTTGAGAATTGGTGTATTCTGCATAGACTTCGTAGCAATGTATCCTATTTCCAAGATCTCAGAAACTCTGAAAAGGGATACCCTTAAATGTCAAATATTCCTGAATGGGAGATACTAAATGACAAAACATCGTGAAAAATGGTGACCACCCAGAGTTATTAATGATTTATGGTACCTCCGAGGTTTATTCGAAAGAAATCTAAGAACTTCCCTATTAATCTCAGCAATAGTTTTTGGCTCAATTTAAGTTGGTTGTAAACACAACTATGAAACAGTGACGACAGAGCTTCTAATATGTTAAATATTAAGAAACTTGACTCTAACCTTATCTATGACCAATTTTCAGTAACTTAGAAAAGAAAAAATAAAATTTGAAGATTCGGTTGGTTTTAATTATACAAATCTCTGTCATATTAATACGAGTTCCTACAAGAAAATACATATCTTTTCTAGGCTCGCCCCTCATAAAATAATGAAAGCAACATCTAAATTTTAACAGAGGTGCTCTTTATAAAATAAAGAAGATTTGAGCGTTCATTTTCTGAAAAGAATTGTATTAGATTCGTCTTTCTGACACATTTAAGTAGGAAAGTTGCACTATTGTTTTCATGAGTTATGATGATTAATCTTATGTTCATTATAGATATCATAAAATACTTTGAAGAAAAAAAGGTTTTGTTTGTGCTGACATATTTTTTAACGATATTCTTTGCACAAGATACCTATGTATTTACGTTCTTTGCAAAGAAAAAAGATTCTACAACTACCCAAATAATCAACAAGCAAATGAACTAATCTTTGTTAATGTACCATAATCGTTTGTATTTCTTTTTGCGTCGTAATAATTGTTAAATCAATGAGCTGTCATCAGAATTTGTTTTGTTTTGGCCTTAAACAGGAAGAGAAAATTCCGAGTTTCATAAATGTTCGAAAATATTAAAACATATTGTTATCTCACTCTAAGCAGCAGTTTACCGCGGAAGAGTTCTTCTTTAAGAAATTATAAATATGATATTCATATTTTTTCTTTTCTTTTTTTTTGAGTAAACGAATCAATTGATACGGCATATTATTACCCTTAAGGGGTGAATATTAAAATGAATGGCACTACCTTTTAATTAACGGAATAAAATTGGCCATTTTTTTTGGAAGTTGGATTTGTCCTTATTTAACATTAAATACAAATAGTAAAAAAATTCATACATAATCAAAGATGAATACTTTAAAACAAAAGGAAAGTAATTTAGACAGAAGATTAGGAAGAAATGAAAGTACAGGGAATATCTCTGATGAAATAGCTCAGAGTAGTTTATTAGTTTTCTTAATTTCTAGTGGATCAACTTGTGATAGAAGGAATGTTAGAACGTATAAGAGAAGAAAAAGAAAGAGAAAAAGTAGAAATTAATTTACAAGAAAATGAGATCTTAATACTTACAGAGGCTGAAGCTGTCGAACACTTAAGTGGTCAGTTTGATGAAAGAAAAGTTCAATTCTCAAGAAGTACTAAAAAAGCGATAGGAATTGTTGCTTGTGGAGCTTTTGTTTCAATTATATTTTTTTCTGCTTCTATTTTAATATTTGTGCAGAATTCAAAATATATAACTGAGAATAATAAAGTTGGACAAGTAATAGATAATGGATGTGCTTTTGAAGATATAGAAACTTCTAAGACTATTGTTAAAGACAATGCTAGATTTACTGTTTATGAAGATTTAGGCTATGCATATCTTACAATTTCAGATATAGGACTAAACTGTCTTTCAATAAACTCTTTTGATCTCATTGAACTTCCTATTTTTACGGTCGATATTATTTTCAAAAGTGTTTTTATTGGCGTAATAGCTGAGAATACATTTAACAAAGTGTTTAATGCAAGTTCTGACTTATATATTTATGATTCAAAGATTGGTATTTTTCATGACCAGGATGTTAAAATTAAAAGTATTGTTTTTGACGCCACAGTAATTAAACAATATCCAAGGTATTTTCCTGCTAGAAAACTATATTTTGAATATATTTCAAACTTTATTCCTACAATTAATTTCTTGACATTTATATCAAGCTCCTCTAAAGAAATTTTGATGTTTAATTCAATTTTTGATGACTATACTTTAGAATTTTTTCGTAATATGCTAATTGATGAAAAAATTAGTATTAGTTTTAATTATTCATATGGTGCTTTTTACTTCAGGCGAAACTCGATAACGTACTTACCTAAATATTTTCTATCCTCGGATGTTTTTAAGTTCAATTCTGCCTCGACAACAATAGATTTTTATGCAAATAAGGAATTAACTCTTATACATGAAGAAGCTTTTTCAGATTTTTCTGGTGAAAATATAGATCTTTATTTGGACGAATGTGAAAACATAACGAACTTACCAAGAAGTATTATGGATCTGGATTTAAGGAGTTTGGATATTTCAGATACTGCAATTGAAGATTTGGAAGGGATAGACTTCTCTGATTTTACAAATTTAGAAGAGCTGGAGACTGAAGGATCTCCTGTAAACCCAGCTTGTGAAGAAGAAAAAAGTTTTAAGGAACAATATGGCATCAAGGAAAATGTTCACATTCGAACATGTAGATAGTCAATGTATAAGTGTTTGTACTGAGAGAGTAAACATAGACCAATTTGAGAAACTAAAGATGATAGCATTTCTCAGTACAAAGTTTTTCTGAGTTATTTTCCAACTACAACCAAACTATGTAGGTTCTGTGTATACTATTTCCTCCCAAGAACCAATAAAATCTTTTCTTGCTTCCATTTTCTCTCTGCATGAAGACCTTTATATATCCTTCTCTAACTCTTCCTCAACTGGCAAACCATAACTTTATTATTATTAGAGGGAATTTAACCTAAGTGCAATTCTTTCACCTTTTTCTTCTTCGCGTATCTCTCATCAATCAATTCCAAAGGACTTTTCTTGTAGGCCTCCATGGCAGAAATCTAATTTACCAAGATTTGGAAAACTTTTTTCTCCTGCAAAAGTTTATTCACGGGATCTGATCCTTTTTGGTGCAACTCAAACTACCGTTCTGGAGATTATGGAAAACTCCCTAGTATAACAACTATGGTTGTTTTTGCTCAATTGGAGTCTTCTTGCCTTTATGATCGTGCCGGTTTAGTTTATCAAAAGGTTTTACAAAATATTGAAAGCATCATCCCTCACCTTTTCTCTATTTAGAATAAAATTGCTCTACTATTTGATAATGTTACAATAATCGATAACTGATTAAAAATACAAATCCAGGTTCTCCAAGCTTAGCAGGTAAGTATCTCTTCTTTTTTGTCGATCTGTCATAACTAAAAGCCATCTCACCAGCTCGAGTACCAGATTTGAATCTTAAGTGAATGCAATCTTTCCACAAGTTGTAATACTTCGCAATAGATCCTACCTAAGGAGTGTTCCCTCTATTAATCAGCAAAATATATTAAATTCAACTGCCTTGACTGCCTCATTAATTCGATCGACTTATGATATTTCCGTCTTCTGTAATTTTGAAATCCTGTCTAAGAAACCATATGTCTTTGCTCTTGACTCAAAGGCTAGCAACGTCTCCACTATGTATTGAAAGTAATAGCCCAAGGATGTATGTAACCTCCCCAGCTTAGTATATTGAACCTAGTCAATTATGTAAACTATATCCTCCTGATGCTTTTCCAGATACCCAAGAGTCCTACATATAATCCATTAAGTAATCCAGATTCCTAGAAAATAAGATCTCATATTTTCAAAGCATATCTCCGCTACCTCGTAATCCTTGTGTTTAGGGTATCGAGTGCGAATACCTCTCAGGGCTTCAACATTCCCTTTGGCCATGGGGGATGAGCTAGAAGAAGGCCTACCTTCTCACCAAGCAATAAAGCCATGGTATGTTCAGAATAAGAATAATAATAAAATCAACTTATTTCCACTGGGAAAACACTTATTTTCACATAATATAGCCAGAGAGCGCAAGTTAAAGGAAATATATCACCAAACAATATCATTAAAACATAACGTCCCATATTTTTCATATTCATAATAATCTTCAAATCGGAGATTCTTTCTAAACTTAGCTGATTTACCTAAAAGGCTTGTGAAATATAAGTCATAAAATAATCCTTGTAAACCTGAAATAAACCAGGTTTCTCTGCTGCGAAAAGATAATCCTTCAAATAAGAAACTCGAGATGCTTCTCCAAAGCCCGGTTTCTGGGTCTGGGTTTTTGAGGTGTTTCTTCAGAGGCATAATAAAACATCTCTCCATGTAATAAAGCTTCTGCATGGTACAGAGTTTCAGAATAATTTTTTTTTGTCGATAGAGGGTCTATGATTTTGAAATGTGAAGGTTATTGTAAAGTATTTCAATTAACTGTGAGATCTAATCTAAATTAATATACTTTTCTTTGAAGTTCATTTATCGGAATCTTCACTTTAAGTTATTGTTTTGCTCTTATTATACATCAAGAATAATAAATAGAAATATTTCAGATGCTAGAGTCATTTGCTCGAATACATACTTGTTGACATTTGATTAGTTATATCTTATAATTTTAGATCTTAGACACTATAGGGCAAAACTCAAATCCCGGACATAATGAGGATAATTGTTCTATTTAGCAAAGTCATGATTAAAATGTCAGGTATGAAAAACGAATATTTCCAGGGATTATGAAAAAATTTTCATATGAATCGAGAAAGATATTTTAGAGAAGCCTTCTTATATGTATGTTCTGTAGAAGGTATCAATGATCGTCACATATCACTCTAACCAAACCCTTTAAGTTTAAAAGGACCATGCAAAAATTCTGAGGACCCAATGGGATATTAAATCCTTTTATCTTGCCATTTATTTTATTTATATGTCTTTGTTATGAATATTAATGCTAGTTTCGATAATTTGTGCATTAAACACTGGGCATGATTTCTCATTTACCGTTGAGTAAGTACTTTATCTAATTCCAAGTTAAATAGGTTGAGAAATATACGAGATGCTCATGCGATTCACATTTCTAAATCTGATTTTTTTCTCAGAATGATTTTATTAAAATGTAACAACGTTTGGTAACCAGGTAATTATCTTTTCAAGAAACCTGTTCTTCAATTTCGAAATATAACAGAAATATTTAAGTTATGAGTTTTATTCGTGAGACATATATCTTAAAGTTGATAAGATTGCAATAATTTATTGGTATTGCTTTCAGTTCATTCTTTGTGTTTTGTGAGTGTGGATATATAGAGCTTTATACTTTGATATTAATTAAATGGCAGGGAGGAAAACATAGTAGAAATATATATATGTATAAGAATGCTAAGAACACAAGATTTACAGTAAAGAAGAGCAAATAGATTAATCACACGCAGAGACATTGAATGATGGCAATGACTAACAGAGAAACTGTGTACCTATGCATTTACAATAGTTAATAATAAGGAAACATCGAGTAGCAGCAAAGTATAAAACTTTAAATCATATCAGTAAATCATATTAATAGCGTTTCAAGTATGAAAGAAAACTAAGATATAAATATATTAATTACAGATAAGATTAAAACTCATTACTTACTAATCCTGGAACAAATTTTAGCTTTTTTAAGTTGTGATATGTTTCCAAATGAAATTGAACGTCTTGTTAATATTCTTCGATAACAGCTAAGAGAAATATCTATGATTGCTGTGTTCCAAGGGCCAGTTGGTCGAATAAGTTGTCTTTGACTTTTCCTTTTGGTTGGTTATTCTATGAATTACTTAAGACTTAGTAATGCTCCATTACACTATATAACAGTACTTAACGTTAATAAGTGTTTTGTACTTATATCACAAAGTCTAAGAAAATTGGAGGAACATTTATGAAAGAACATGGCCAATGTGGTTAAGCAGTTATATTAACTGTTAAGTAATACCAATCAACTAATATAACAGGTGTTAAGAGTACAAGTACTAAAAACAAAGAGTTTGTATCCCCATACATTTTATTTAATTAATGGTTTGAACGGGAATTTTCATTTATAACTTCTTAATACATCATCTTAATCAATATTGCTTTAATTTAGAGTCCTAGATGTAAGAACGTTTTTTTACTCCACAGTGACAAGTTTGATTACTGCGCAATGTAATTGAATGATTTCTTCCTGTCCAAATGTTAGAGATATGAATGCTAATTAGTAAATAAAGAAAATTTGATTAAATGCATATCCTCAGAGTATATTCAAAAGTGGTATTAAGTAAATAGTAAATATTATGAAAAAATGCTATACATATCTTAGAAAATGATAGGAGGGAAACTCTCGACTCTTAAGTATTTTCTACCTAGATGCTGTAAACAAGATATTGGGGAAGCAGCTGAGAAATAACGCTTGGAGCTGAATTATTCAGTTTATGATATTTATTCTTTTATAACCTATTTCAAAGTTGTATCTTGACTAAAATTCTATCGAGATAGATATGATGCGACTGTATATAATAAATAAAAGTTATAATTATACTGGTAGGTATTTAGAAAAGGATCAGGTAACAAGTTCACCAATGTATTAATGGAAATAATTTGAATATGAAGTTCCTACGAGCTAGAAAGATTTCATAACAATTTTTGGCTCTGGTGGAGTATTTACCTATAACTCTTATTTATAGAAGTTCTGCTACTATATCTTTTTCCATGTAATTTCTATTTTTAAAGCTTAATATATATTATTTTGAACGTAGTTTCCTGGAAAACAAAGGAAATTTACATTTCTCATACAAAGGCAGTACAAGAAAATAATGAATTATAGTTTAAGGGCAGTTTTATTATGCAAAACTCCTTTGCGACCTAATATTAAGTTCAGCCATTCCAGCCTCGCATATCTAGTATAATTCTTTAGATGTGGTGTTAAAAGTTTCCAATAATACCCACCAAAACTAAAGAAAATAAAAACTAAGGAAAATTTTGGTAATTCATCATGAAAATTATATTCGAACTATTGGCTAAACTCAAGGGACAAGCCCAGAAACCTAGCACAATACTAAAACCAATATACAAATCAGTCACTTGAAAGTATGTAAGATTTTTAGTATTATACTTTCCTCCATCACTTTCAAGTACTTGACTCACTTTCACTGAGTATCCGGGGAATTAGGGAGCCCAAAAGTACTGAAACAAGAATAAATTTCTGGGAAAAATCATTGCTTTGTTAATTACATGAAGTAATTAACTGATACTATTGGCTTTATTATTGATATTGTTATGGTTTGCTTACAGCGGGACAATATGAAAGGTGAACCAATTAGTTTTGTTTTTAACCCAACTTCTTGAAGAAAATAAAAAAAATAGATAAATAGTAATTTTGTCGTTCTTACTCATTAATTGTCAACTGGATATATATTTCCCCAAGGTTTTGGACAATACTCGGTTAGGAGGTATCTGGTAAAATGATTTATGTTGTATAATTCTTTATGTTATTGTTATAATCAACATGTTTTCTTTTTATTAGAAACTATGAGATAAAACTTAAAATTGATTAGTTTGCTAGATCTCATCTACCTTGCAAACCATTATTATGAAAATCAGCTGATTAGAAATAAGTTTCAAGCACACACTACTAGTTGTCAGGACCATATTGTTTTCATCCTTCAAGTACTGAAAGCTCTGATGATCTAGTGTGTTATTAACTTAGTATCCACGCGTTCAAAACCATTTAATTTGAATTATAAGATTTCTTTTATCACTTTAATTCTTGTAGAATTTATTATAAACTCAGGATGGCATTACTGAAAAGTACAACAAGAGAAATGAGACAGAGAAAAGGTAAGAGCAAGAAAAGGAATCAAAAGGAAAAACCAGGACAGAATTCTTCTCCAGATGAGGTAGCATTAGATCCAAAGCGTAAAACTATTTCTAATAAGTGTATTATGATATCACTTGGTGTTTCATTAACTCTTATCTTCTTATTAAACGTGATATTGCGAAAAAGTGTAATGCGAAATTATGGTTACTTCATTGAAGAATGTATTGGAACATGTGAAATAAACAAAACTCTTTCAAGGTCTGATGGACCATTTGATACACCAAAGCTAATATACTTGAGAGTTCCCAAAACCGGATCAACTTCCTTGATTGAACTTTTTCATTCTGCTCTTAAACAAAAAGCTGTACAAAAGTTTTCTTTTCCAGAATGGACAGATGTAGTTCCAAAAATTAATACAGAGGAACTTTTTTTGATAAATAAAAAAGAAATTGAATCTTCTGATTCCTTCATAGAGAAAAACCTCTTCCAATTTGCTTCTTTTTTTAAACCTTTAACTGATAATATTCCATCATTTGATAATAATCAAAACTCGGGATATTCGAAAGAGCAAAATGAAGGATATAATATGCAAAAACGATTTAATTTTTATAAATCTATTGCTAGAAAAGTTTTGTTCCCAACAAGTGCTAATTTTTTTGACAGGCATTTTTTTAATGGACATATTTTTCACTTAAATTGGCTTCAAGCAAATGATATTTTTCCTAAAGTTAATTCAGCAGATTTGGAAAAAATAGAAGAGATGACATTTTTAAGACATCCAGTTTATAGATTGCATTCTCAGTATAATTATGACAGACAAAAAGCTAGAAATTCTGATTGGAGAAGAAGGTTTGTTAAAGTAAATGGGAATGAAAGTTTTGTGGATTGTGTTTTAGACCAAGATTGTTCAGAAAAAAATGAACTGCAAAGATGGTGTAATTTGCAAACTGAAATGTTTTGTGGATTGAATTTAGAAGTTTGTATAAGACCAGTGAATGAAAAGAGTTTGGAGACTGCTAAAGAGAATCTAAAGAAGATGCTATTTGTTGGTATAGTGGATGAAATTGATAAAGAGCAGGTATTGCTTAAAAAATCCTTGGATAAGTTGAAAAGTTTTTTACCTGTTTATTTTGGAAATATGAAAATTGGTGAACTTGGAACTGAGAAAAAAGGAAAATCGAGGTTAGATTTGAATGAACTGGATGAGAATGTAAAAACGAAGTTGAGCGAGATATGTAAGTTTGATCTAGAATTGTTTGAATATGCAAAAATGCTGCTTTAAATAAACATATCATTAAATTACTTTTAGCTTTTTGTCCCTATGCTTAAAGTCTGAATATATCTTGGAGTCAAATTTTTTTATATTTTCTGGTAATGCAGTACTGTGATTTTACTTAAAGGGAAATGAAAACAACAAAAAAAGTTTCTTTTGGTAAGGATACAAATTTTGCAACAGAAAAACCTTTAAAACTGTTTCAATCAAAGCGAAAATGTTTGTTTTATAATATTTATTTATTTTAGATGTTAATTTAGAATCAGGTGAGAAAGAATATACAGAAGATGAACTATCAAACTTGCGGAAAAAGTTAAGAAGTGAAAATGACGGGATTAAAATAATCCCATTCAATTTAAAAGCTGAAAAACGAGCGGGATATTTTAATGAAAATGATGAATATATACAAACTAGAAGAATAGTTCTAGATGAAGATGATGAAGAAGAAATCGAAACAGATGAGTGGTTGAAACAACTAAGCAAGAACGAAATTGCAAAATTTGTTTCCAAAGAAAACGCTAAAGTTGAAGAAAAGCTACCAGAAAAAGTATGCTTAAAAAATATTTTGGAAATTTTGAAACCAGATGAGAATTCTTTCGAAGCGTTGAGCAGGTTAGGAAAAGTAAAGAATAAAGAATTGATAGAAAAACTTTCTGAAGCTTGTAATACACTTTTACAAACTCACTCGAATATCTACGAGTTAAAAGCATCAGGTATAAATTCTCTTGCTTTGAAGGATGTGTTTTATGAGTACAAAATTGGAAAGAATCCAGAAATTCACGGGCCATTCAACGCGACTATGATGTCCCAATGGAACGAAAGTTATTTTTCTCAAGTTTCTAATGACCCAAATCAGCAAGTTTTTGTTCGTAAGGCAGAAAAAAAAGAGGATTCAGAAAAGACTGCTGCTGATGATTTAGATGGACTTTCTGATTCTGATGATGACGAGGAGCAAAATTCTTCTGAAGAATGGGTTCTTTCAACTAAAGTAAATTTTCTGAAACTTGATTGAAGTTAATCAATCATTTTATGATAAAGATAATTATTTTAATTTTTTTTTTTTAATTTAAAATTAAGTTTTTCGGTAAGAAATGAGGAGTTAAAAAATGGATGGAGATGTGGAAGATTTTTTACAAATTTTGGAAGAGCATAGAAAAAACTGTGAACTCGAAGGAAAATATGTCGAAGCGGAAGTTGCCAAAAATCGGTTAGAGGAATTAAAGGTTCATGAATTTAATAGACGAAAAGAAACGTTACGGTCACAGCAAATATCAGAAAGATTAGGTCTAGAAGAAGCGCATTTACTCGAATTTCAAAGATTTAATAAATCTTGGGATGAAAAATTAGCTGAGCACCAAAATTATGGTTCAACACTAGTATCAGATCTGAAGAATAAGCATTTAGTTGAAATCCAAGAATTAAGAATGATATTTATCGCTAAACAAGAGACGAAGAATAATCCAGGAATTAAAGGAAGTGATAAATATAAACCTTCAAAGGAATTGCTAAACCTGCGAAAAGTACAAGAATCTTTAGCTAAGCAGAGAGATTATCAACATGCAGCGCGAATAAAACATCGAGCCGATGAGCTTGAAAGTAATGAAAGGAAGAGATTAGTAGAAAAGAAGAATCGTGCTTTGGAAATTAAAGAGTTTCATTTAAAACGAAAACATAAAAATGAACTTCATGCGCTTCAGAAAAAACTTAAAGCTACAAAAGATAGTATTGAGAAAAGAAAGACAGAAGAAGTAGATAAGTTATTGCAGAGGTATAATAATGTGCAAAATCAACTCCTTGCTGCTCAAAAATTACAAAGAAGTAAGTTATACCGATATCGGCGTAAGTAAATCTTAATCTCAAGAGTAATTTTGGTGCACTGTTTATTTTTCTAGGATTCATTGGTTTTTTTAATTTTGAAGATAATTCAGAGGAAAAAAGAAAAAACGTGCAGTGTTTCAAAAATCATATATATCTGTCTTCTAGTTCACTTACGGTTCATTATTGTATGGTCAATCATGATGAGTAATAGTATGTCACAATATTTTTGAAAATTCAACAAACAGGAAATTTTCTCTTTCTAGCTAAAATCAAAACCAAACAAGTTTAGGCAAAAACTAACAGAATATTACATGAGTTTAAAAAACATAACATAAGTAAAAATACAGAAGGGTTTTAAGGATGAACAAACCAGTTTTCGCGTACACAAACTTTACATCTCGTTTTTGCTACTTGCCGGATCGCCTACATATCCGAGTAGAATGAATACTACGCTTACTTGTGATCAAAGGACTGGATATCGTCTCCAGTTCAGAAAAGATAGAATAAGATGAAGAGAAAGTACGGTATCCAAATATGATTCCCAAAAAATTATCTTATCGGGAAATATTTCTTCGACCCCAAAAAACTCTTGCCCTTACCGCTATCACTTTTAGTTTCAAGTTTCTGTTAAGATTTACTTAACAGTAGCGAGGCTAAATTAAGTTTGAGAGCATTCTGTCACTGTAGTTACTGCTAAGCAAGGCAACAAACCCTAAGTACACTAAGCAGAGAATCTAGATAGTTTTCAATATAGTAAAGGTACTTGTTTGGTAAATCTAAAGTAGATTTCTCGCCAATATTGCAGATATTTTGGTCATTACCAGTATGCTGTTTGTAGAACATTTAATAAGAAAAAATTCTAGATAGTTTTACCCTTGAAATGACTCTAATGTAGAAAATTGATAAGAAGCTCTACTACTGTAGTGAAAGAAACCAAGTTTTCCATTTAAGCTCAATTGACTTGAAAGACGAGGGAAACCGGCAATAACATTGATTTAAATTCCACAGAAAAAAAATGAAACAGGTTTAAAATGTACTTCTTTTGTTTTTGTTACTGCCATGGGTATTAGAATCATCAAGATCTATTGGTGACTAACTAATTTGGAACCGAGTACTCTTGATTGCAATAGACAAAATGTAGAAGTTCTCTCAATTTGCCATGACAGACACTGCTCATGCATTGTATTTAGCCTCGCATATCTTCTCTCTCATTATGTACCAATAAAAAGCATTTCATAGTAATGTATACTGAAAGGGAAAGACACGCTCGTAAATTTAGAAATTAGGCAATATTTTCACTAAGCAGGATGCAATAAAGGCCTATAGTTAGTTTGGGTTCTGAGTTATTGGTGCCAGTGAATTTGGACTGAAGTTTTGTGTATGTCGCAAAAGCAAGACTGCCCAGCATAAGTTGAAATTGAGATCGGACACAGTGAGTCGAATGGGAAATGAGAACTGCTTAAGCAAACTATGAAAATAAGGTATAAATGGCACCTGAAGATAATTATGTGTCTCCTCGTTAAAGGTTAGCTATAACCATAGTAGATTGAGAATTCGAAAACCCTGCAAAACATTCCATACTAATAGCTAATGGGAGTTTCCTCATTTTTTTCCTTCAGTTATTTAAAGTAGCGAGAGTAGGGATGCCGGTTAAGGAAAGAATATCAAGGCTCAAATGATATTATCAAAATTATTGAGTATTGATATTTTTCTTGGCGCTTAAATATTCCTCAAATAATATATTTGAGTTTTTTGATAGATCAAAATTCTTCAAATAATATTTAGCCCAGAAAGCCTAAGGCCTATTTATCAAATCATGTTTGAGTTTTTGAATTATAATTATTTTGGGTCTCAAAATTTACATGTTTGAGGAAGGAAAGAAAAAAAACGGACAAAACCAATGCATGAGAATTTAATTTCAGTAACCTGAATCTTCATTTTTCGGCGGCATTCTATTCCCCCCTTAAAGATTAATTATTTAAAAATTCAAATATGTTAGCCTAAGCCTGACCAAGAAGAAGCACTGTTGGACTAAGTTTAACTTTTAAATTTTGGTTTGTACATTTTTTTGACTTTCACAGCCAGCTTGATGAACAGTAAGCTTTAAAGCTATAAATTCAAACTCATTGCTTAAACAAAGTAGATATACAATGATTTTTCACTGTGAAATCCAATAAAATTGTTACATCCAAGAATTCTGTTGGGTTACTTGGAGCCTTTTACCTCTATCAGTGCTCATTTGTTCAGTAATTGCAGCGTTTGAACCTGCTGCACTCGAAGAATATGGGTTTTTGCTCACAGTAGTTTTTTTTTGCTTAAGTTTGTTATTTTATTTTGATAATTTTTGTGCTCTCAAAATCTTGGGGAATTATGATTTTTCATCATAGTAGCAACAGGATGTAAGGATTTAACACAATCTTGATAGTGTAGTTGGGGACAATGTGACAGATGAAGCATTGGTCATACGATCGATTCCAATAAATTTGTAAAAACGTTATGGTAGGGGTATGTATGGTTGAAAGTGAGAGAGTTAAAAAACATCAAAAACCCAAATTATCAAAATATCTAAATCTCAAAAAAAGTGAGCCAAATGGCCAAAATATCAAATGATTCTTATGATATAATAAAAAACTCACGCAAATTACCTGAGGAAAACTTAAATTTACTCAAAATAATATCAAAGCTCTGAAAACTCGTTTGATATTTCATTATAATATCAAACTACACCCATAAGCAAGAGCATGAGCGCAAACTGCAAACTAGTTAAGGATTCAATGTGACATTACCATGTATTTGGCGCCAGTTACGTAAAAAAGGAATCCAATTGTAAAATATACTCAGAATTAGTTTTTTCGAATACCACAGTATATAAGCGAAACAGGATAAAAAACTGGTGAGATCTCTCAAAAATACGATAAAATTTTATTTAGTGTTATTTAATTTTCAGCTAAAGGTAAAAGAAAGTTCTTCGAGCGTGTCCGTCGGAAGAAGTCGATGAAGTCGGTTTCTATGCATAGGTTTAGAGCGCGCTATGAAAATCTAACAATTGATTTTAAAATAAAGGAAACAAGAGTTCCCTTTATCAAAGTTTCGGATACATATTCACCTACAGATCCAATCTTTTCTGCAGTGCATAGGAAAAGACTAATGGAACTTAATTGCATTGAACTGTCACTTTTCTGGCTGCGGAATGCTTTAAATCCTTGTGAAACTAAATTTTTAGAAGAGTTTTTTTCTGATTTAGATATTATGTCTGTTCATTTTTTCTTTTCTAACTGTGTTTCAGACTTAGACAAAATATTTTCTATGGTTATGTCAACAAAAGGTAAATTGAAAAGAATATCTTTTGGTAATGGTTCCCAAAACCTATCAGGAGAAGTTTTTATGAAAAATATAAAGAAAATGAGGGATATTCAGTTTATTGATTTGGGTTTTATTATTTTTTCTAAGCCTTATACAGATGTAATTAATTTCTTTAAGTTCCAATGTATGAACTTAATAGAAATTCATTGTAAAATAGACACTTGTCTCTTTTATCTTTGCAAATATTGCATCAAATATAATATATTTACAAATCTTATTTCATTGAATATATTCAAACAGTCTTTAGAAAGTGATGACCTTATTTCTATTATCTATTGTCTTGCAGAAGAACCCTTTTGTAGTCAGTTGAAACAGTTTAATCTTAGTAATAGATCTCTCTATTTGAGTAATACATTAATATATGTATTTACAAAATTTGTGCGCTCAATTCAAGTTCAGATTTTATTAACAGGATGCTTTTATTTCTTAGTGTCAGTTGAATCTTCTATGTTACTCAATGCTTTGCTAAGCTCAAAAGATTTCATACATTATAAAAGTATTCTTATATTTAAAGGTAATGAAACTAATATTCTTAAACGCATTAATAGATTTCAATCTATCTCAGGCAGAAATTTCACTGTTAGATATGGTAAAATTACAAAACGAAAACTAAAATTATGATATTATTTTTGGAGTTCTAATGTTATAATTGGAGCCAATAATTTGTAAATTTGGATTTCTTCTAAATACTCTTGATTTATGTATAAATTTATACTTAATATTAGGAGAGTTTTCAATATAGAAAGCATATGAGAAAAGTATGGTTTACTTTCAGAATGGAATTTAAGTTGATAAACTAGCTTGATGCAATGAAGAGGAAATTTTTCAATTATTTTTTTCAGCAACAAAATCATCACAAAATATTTCTAGATTGAAAGTTTCCTATAATCTAAAGCGAACCTTTACTGTTTCAAAATCAAAACTTTCTCCATTTTCTCTTCAGCCTATCATTTTTTCGCCTCAAGTATTCCAATATAGAAAATAATTATGAAAAGCTCAATATGAACCAGATGAAAGATCTTCCTTTTTCTGAAGTAGTTCATTTACCTCTGACTCCACTTCTATATATTCTGGGTAGAAAAACTACTGGTGCTCAAATTTGGCACACCTGATAGATGAAAAGTTATTAAATCATTCAGCACTCTTATTAAAAATATAATAATTGCAAGAAAAAGAGAAACATAAACTATGGTTATATTCTTATGTTTTCACTATTTAAAAATAAAAAAAAACTGTGGAAAAAGAATAATAAAATAGCATTGTTTTTTTTTATCTAAATGTAACAAATATATAGAACCAACTTGTAATAAAGAGTTTAAGAGCCGCTTTTTCAAATCTGTAGAACACCCAGTAGCTTTATAACAGCAACATGCTAAAGCTTCAAGTTTCAAAATAGTCAACAGAATTCTTTCTTATATAAAAGATATGAACAATAACTAATGTTAATTTCGTACAACTAGGTAAACTCTACCATAAAGTTTTTGAAATATCTTTCTTCCTGAATTCATCTGCTAATATTTCTTTCTCTCATACTTTCATGTTATGTCAAAATAGGGTTAATATAATAACCACCCCCTAATATGGACATACAAACTTGTTGAAAATGAACAAAGTTTGTTTATTTAATACAAATAGTTCCAACTCAATATAAAATTGACCGAGCCAAATAGAGTTACACCTAAAGTAAAAACAAACTTAGTAGTTACTAAGCAAAGTTATGCGATGTTAACTTATAATAGAATATTTTAGCATTTATAGGGTACATTATATTCTTTTGACGATACAATAACAAAATAAAATGTTCCAACTTCTAAGTTAAGACAAAACTCTCCATTCTCTCAGGTAAAGTTTAAACAAACAATAAAAACTATTTTCTTTATGAATATAAATTCTCCAGGTCCTACTATTACTTTTCCTTTCTTTCAGGATGAAGGACGACATCAAGATGAAGACTTTACACTCTATACTAATGGACAAGAGGAATTTGAAACTTCTGGATCCTCTCTCGTAGTTAACAATGCAGCAAGAAGAATATTTGAAGACTTACATAGTACTAGAAATATAGCTGAAATTCCTTTTCCTTCTTCCATTCCTAAACAAAATGCAGTAAAAGAAGATATTCTTGTTCAAACAACAACAAAGAAACATAAAAGCAATATTCTCAAGTGTTTGATATTATTTCTTATGTTTACTTTGGTTGCTTTTTTAAGTTATTTTGCTGGATCAACTCGAACATATTCCAAAATAAGTGTTCCAACAACAAAACCATCTTTCAATCCAACCGAGTCGCCATCTGTACAACCTAGTGAATCTCCATCTACTCAACCTACTAACTTACCATCTACCAATCCAACAGAATCTCCAACTAATTTCCCTACAGATCAACCAAGTCCTTTTCCAACTGTTACTGCAACACTTTCTCCAACACCTTTTCCTACTCTTCGTCCACCGAGCTTATGTGATGGTTGCTTTGAGCCGCGCGAAGGAAAAAAATATTGAAGAATATTATTTAGTTTTTTTTGAATTGTATTGAATTTAAAAGGTAATATTATAAATTGTAATATTTTCAAATATATATTACTTTGAAGTTGTTGGTGTATAAGAGCATCTTGCAGATATACTGAAATATAAAGATCAACAAAATCTATGAAACTGTTTTATATATTTTTGTATGACATTTCCTCGAAACCAACTCTGAAATCTCTTTTATTATATTAGTCTTAAACAATTTTATATATTATCTTTGTTAATTTAAATATTGCTTACCGCGATTGAATTAGAATAAATGTTTTTCCATAAGTGTTAACTTATTTTATTTTGCTCTAGAGTACTAGATAATTGAAGTTCATAGATTGAATAAGTTTTCTTGAAACTATTTCCACTATTAACTTAGACATAAGAATTATTTTCGAGTAGTATTATTTGCGAGAGTTTGAAAATAAATGATGATATCTTTGGTAATGAACCAGAAATTGAGTTTTTGAATAGTAACACAAATATGGAAGAAAAGTTAATTAGAACAGAGATACTAGAGGAATAATAAAGAAGAAATTATAAATAAGGTTTAGATGGTAGTGAGTTTTAGGAATTACAAGAAAAAAATTCACAACAATAGAAAACATTGTTGGACATATTAGGCTTTTAAAGAAGTAAATAAGGTATAAAGAACAGATGAAACAATTCAAAAAAAAGTTACTTGAATATCAATGGCAAACAAAAGTAAATAATATTACTACCCTACCAAGTATATTTGAAAAGTATTCTTGTTATCTAGAGTTAACTGAATTATGCATTTTCAAAAAGACTGGCCTTGACTACACGGATGTTAAGAAGAATGAGTACTACCAAACTCAGAGTTAGAAACAAGTGTAGTGTAGTCTATATTTGGAGGCAAATACTCTTCTTCTCCTTCCTCTTCTTGCTCATCTAATTCTTCCCTAAAATATACTTGAGCTCCAAATATCTCAGACATAGATTCCAATGTTTCTTTTTTTCTATTTTTTCCATATTTATGTATTAACTCTTTCATTGAAACTTTTTTTCTATAATCCCTTTGTGAACCAATATTTTTCTTTAACTGTTTTTTCTCTTCTAAGTTAAGCAACGATAAAGCAAAACTGACAACACAATTAATTCCTTCTCTCACAGCAATATATGCAGTTTTTGAAAAATCATATATTTCGTTCTCTGAAAATACAAACCAAACTTCCTTATCAAAGAAATCAGATATCAAAAGTCCAGGAATAACTTTATTCATTTCTAAATCAACGTTTGTAATTAATATGTTTTTATTTGTAGACATTGTGTTTAAGCCTTCATTCAAAACAAACAGTGTGAGTCTACCATAAATTAAAACTCGAATATTCAGCCGATTTGTTTGTTTAAGACTAGAAAACACAGCATATAAATAAATTACTGAATCTTTTGAAATATTCTCATATTCAAAGTCAAAGTATTCTAAATTATTTGCTTCTTTTAGAATATCGGTTAATAGAGATATATTACAGTCACCAAATCTATTTATATGGAATTTAAGGTATTTAAGTTTTTCAGTATTCAAAGACTGAAGAATTATTTTGTAACTATCAGGTTCAAAATTATTAGAATTCTCCAAATGAAAATTCTGAAGTTCAAGAGTTTTTGATAAATAGTCTCCAAGTATATCAAAATGGTCAGATGAACAAAAAATATCTCCTAATCTCAATGATTGCAACCGAAAACCGCCATTTAAGAGAGAGAGAAATAAATTCTTATTCGAGATTGGAGAAAGTTTGCAGTCATGTACTTCTAAGATTGTTAACCAAAGTAATCTATTAAAAAGATTACTTTCCAGAATATAAGAAAAAGCATACTCAGTAAGACCTGAAGAATTAAGTTCAAGAGAAACTATTTTGAGAGATGAACATATTTCTCCTGCTAGAATTCTATCAAAATATTCAGAGGTATGTATGGAAGAAAATATCAGATCTAAGTCTTCAGAAGGATCGAGGTAATTTTCACTTATGTTCTGACTGTCATTATCCAGACATAGGAATAATATCTTTTGATCAGCAAAAAAAACAGACCATTCATATTTTGTTATTCCGCTCTTTTTTCTATTTGCGAGGAGATTTTTTGCTTCATCAAAGGTTTTTACATTTTTCCATCTTCTTCTTGCAATAAATCTTTGTACTCCACCGTAAAGAAAACGAAAGAAAACAAAAAGTGGAAAATATTCAAAACAATCTTGAGGAGAAAAAATAGTTTTTCTAAATGCGAATATCCAATAAATTAAAGTTATTCCAGTAAAAAAAAACAAAATTATAGTTGCGAATTTTTCAGAGAAAGAATCTTCTTCTGTAAGAATAATACCAATAGAAAGTAAAATAATATTACTAAATCTTGTCAAGATATCAATTTGATTAAGTTCTTGAGTTTCATAAGGAACAAAATAATATAAAAAACTAAAAATAAGAGAAAGTATTGCAAGAGATATCCATCCTCCTGTTAAATCATCCTCGCTTATAAAAAATTTATTAACAATAGTCAATAATATTTTTTCTATAAAAAATACTATAACCAACCATTTAAAACCCTTTTTGTAAGCTTGAAAATTATCTCGATAAACATCTTTAGTTTCCTGTGCCCCAAACAATACATAATATTCACTTTTTTCTTGTCCTATTTTCCAATAATAATATAATAGTGAAAATAATATAAATACACCAGTACTAGAAAATGTAATTTTCAATGCAAATCTTTCTTCATTTAGAATTAAACTTAATATAACAGAAGCCAATGGTGTAATAAGATTAAACGATAGAATAGCAAAAATTTTAGTTGAACGCTTGAAAAAAGATAACACAATTTCTTCTATTTCTTCACCAAGTTTTCTTCCAGTTGGAATGATTACATCTCTTAGATAATAATATATAAATCTTTGATATAAAAAACAAAATATAGAATATCCAAGCAAAACTGAAAAAACCTTCCAATGTTCACTATTCGAGAAAAATAAAACCAAACATATAAAAGTAAACACTCCAATGAAAAAAAGAAATATACCTCTATAATATGTTAATGTTTGAGAACTTTCTGAATAATAAAATGTTTCTTTCGTTTTATCTGTGATGTAAACCAAAAGATGAATAACAACAATAAACAAATAAAATGCCGCATAAATAGCTGTAGAATCTGCTTTTGAGAGATCAAGCCGAATATCTGGTAGAAAAACTTTCCTTAACCATATCAGAGTGTCTTTCCATCTCTCAGGATAATTTACACCTTCAATAATAATTAAAGCAACTTGTTGAAGATAAAATAAAAAAATCAACAACAGAGCTTGAACATGCTGTCTACTGCCTGTTTTACCAAACACTTCTTCATCTTCATCATTCCAATTACGAAAGTGATCTTCCCATTTTTCCTGAAGTTGTCTCTTTTCTTCTTGATTACTGACTTTCTTACACTCGTGCATAAAAGTTTCATAATCTTCATATAAACCTTCTCTTCTGTGTTCCTGATGAGCTTCCAAATCTGAGATAGATCGACAACAAAATATTCGATTGAAAGTAGGCCAAAATGTTCCTCTAATTGGACCAAAATACTTCTTATACAAGTCCTCAGATAACAATGGTTGAATAAAGTTTTGTGCCTCTGTTCTTGATACACTAATAACTTCTTCTTTGGTTGATACTGTGAGATCTAATGAATCTCTTTCGCTAGTTTGTGTTATTGTTTCTTCATCCATTATATCCAACTTTCTCAAGTCTTACTTTGGTAATTGATTGTTTCACACACTTTGTATAACTTTTTAATTTTATAATTCACTCTTTGCGTAAAATAAACAAAATTAAGACACAAATTCAACTTCAATGGCGGAAACTAGAAAACAAACTGTTCCAATTGAATAACTTCATCTTCGGGATCGATTTTTTACATGCTTCCATATTTTAGATCTAATTTTTCATCGGCAAGATTGGTGGATGGGCCATATGGCCTAAGTGTCTAAAAAGAACACAAGTTACAAAAACAAAAAAAAATCACTTAGTCCACAACTAAAGAACCTGTGGTTTTTCCACAAGGGAAAGAAGTGGTAGAGAAGATTGTTGTACTATATGCAGGGATGTTTGGTGGATGAAGTCTTGAAAGCACGTTGGTACATTGTTAGCAACAGATTTTGGTGAAGTCGCATAAGGTACTAAGTAAATTTAGTCGGAGACACAGAAACATGTTCTGGTTTCAAAGAAAGAATGGTGTGACTATGTTAATTTGTTAGTATATGCTCAATACCTTTGCAGTTTAGACTAATAATTAACATTCATGCTGAGACTACGATGTAGATTTCAGAAGTTAAATCCTTTTAGCGGAAACTACCTGCAGTAGAGAAGGATTCAGACATGGGAAATTTCGAAGGAACAATACTGATCATTTTATCCTTAGCACTGATTATTCATAAGAAAAAAACAGTTTCGACATTAACCCTGTTTTTTGCTTTGTGGATAGTGTAGTGAAATCTCATTTGTACTGAGTAATGAGCTTTCTTTTGTAATTGCTAACTAGAGCATAATTATACAGCTAAATGTAAAAGTAATATAACTTAATATGAAAAAAATTATTACCTATTTAATAGGTTACATTATAAAGTAATGTTCACGAAAACTGATATGAAGAAAAAACAACAGAATTGATTAAGTGTTAGTATACTAATGGAAGCTATAAGTATTTGCATGACAACTATTAAGAAAGCCCGCGATTAATCGTAAAGTAAGTTTGAGAAAAACCCGAAGAAAGATTTTTTTTGAAGGATTAGACTAGGCTAATAGAAGATCCATGGTAATATTGGGCTTCACAACACAACATCATATGTTTGTATCAAGAATTTTTGCAAGTGACTCTTACCAACCAAATGCGCTAACAACATTCAAAGAAAGAGAGCAGTATATCTTCTTCATTCAGAGTTATGGTACAAAGGACTGAAAGTGGTATTCCAGCGTTGAGCATTAGTGGTTGTATATGGTAACTGAAAAAAGGTTTAATGAATATACTTACATAAAATAGAAGATGAGGGAAGAAATCAAGTTTTCAGCAAGGACCCAACTCTTGCTGTCATTTGCTATGCTCCGCGGATAGACTACATTAGGAATGAATAATCTATGTCACTTGAAAATATAAAACATATAGGTCATAAGAGTCTTGATGGAGAATCACTTTTTGTACGCATATGTAAATTAAATTTAAATAATACTGGAACTGGTTAGCGGGAAATAGTTCAAGAGTGAAAATGTTAAAAGAAGAAAACACCAAGTTGGAATGGATTGCCTTGATACGAATTATGATTGAAATTAGATTCAATGAAAGAAAATATTTAGTTGTCAACAATTTGCCTGAGCTGGGGCTTTGTACTCATAACAGATTGATGATTCTGATGGGGTAATCCACAAGACAATGTAATAGGAGCAACTATAAACTCACTAATGTAAGGCGATGATCTTGAGGAGTATTGAAAGAAAGTGTTAGGAGTAATACTTCGATAGCTTATATCAATAATTGTAGCGCGCTTGCTCGCATTTAGTCATTTCATTAAGGAATACTTTTCATGACACAGTCATGTTACCCGTGGATCAGGAAGTGTTGGAACATTTAATGGAATAAAATAACATTCTGAAATCGTATTGTAGTCTAGCTGTGCTACTAGAATAAATTATGTCTCCTCTGATTCCTTAGTAAAACTTAAAGGAGTTGTAAAGTGTTTTAGTCTATTTAGACTTTGAGAACCTATCTTTCTTTGTATACAAGCATCACTGCATTAACCCTTTTCTAAAGAAGATCTGGTGAAATGCTTTGAGGACCTGCATTGAACCTAACTAAAGCATTTTGTTGAAACTATTAGTTGTCTTTATCAAATGAATCCAAAAATCGGACTTTCATGTATCTTCCCAAATGCTACCCGTTTTATTTTTTGTATTTATTAGGCCTTAGTCCTAAGTTTAAACTTAATATTTTTCTATTAACTAAACCTATTATTTTTTTTCTTGGGGAGATGACAACGATGAAATTCTTTAATATAAAAAGAACATCTTTGGGCTTCCAGAGCTCATTATCTATTTTGAATTAAAAATTTCTAATTCATATTCCTTTTTCTTTTTTCCAGTATACAAGATTTTTTGCTTGAAAACATGCTAAACCCTAAAAAAACAGTACTTTGAAAAGTCTAAAACATAAAACTAATCTCAAAAAACAAGCTACTTCTCATACAAACTTTTCGTTAGTTTATAGTTGAATCCTACTGATCCAGCAATTCATTTTTTCAGCAGATACTCAATTTCAATTTCTATTCTATTTTTGACTCAAAGCGGGCTATAGCGAGTTTTTACTGTTTTCCATTTCGGTAGTTAAGAGTGCATTTTATCTAAAACATACAACAGTGTCCAATGAACTATTGCCATATGGGATAAATGGTATATATCCAAAAGTTCCAGATGTACCTGGTTTATTTTCTTTTCTACCAAACCGAAGAGGACCTTCTTAAAGGCTCGAAGCCAGAGGTAGAACACAACTCTGGGACTTTGCTCCTTTGGTACGAGTTTGTTACCCTTAGTTGTCTGAACCTCATAATCAATTATTTTCCACTTCCTTGATACCTTGTGAAAACAGCTATGAAGACAAAGAATTCATCGAAAACAAGAAAGAAGCTACCAGTTTTCATATAATAATAAATTAATATGTGTTGACAAAAAGAGAATGTACTAATTCTAAGCATATCATTTAATTTTTCTTTCTTTTATCTATAAATGAGAATTGGAATAAGATATATAGTAGAAAACTTAGAGTGCAACTGCATCCGGTAAAATAGCCAAAAAGGTGCTCGGTAGAGTTCATCCAAGTTTATTCTGTATTACGCCTATTTTTAATATACTCCATCTAAGAATAATTATCAACACCATTATAACGTTAGAGATTAAATAATAAATATATTAGTACCTTTATGTAGGTTAAATTTATACTATTGTGTTAACGATACTATTTTGGTAGGGTAATGCCAAAACAAAAAATCAGAACGATTTAGCATAAGTACGCGTTAATTGACCAATATTTTATTATTATTACAATGTAAAACAGAATGAGTTGAAGATATAATAATACTAAACTATAAAGTACAAACATTAGAATAAATTATCTAATAGAAACAAAAATAAAATAAAATTTAAAACAAATGTCAAGAAAAGAAGAGGAAGTAGATAATGTGGAAGCAATGGAAGTTCCTGAGATGTCACCAGTTGTTGTAGGTTTGCCTCCACAACCTCCGATAGAGCTTGTCAATCCAGCAACTCCAAACCAACTAAGATTTAATGGTGTACTCAAACAAGTGGCTTTTGCAGTCCTTAGTACAATCTTGACTGGGATTATCATTTTAATCCTGCTTGTCTGGCTTTTACGTAAGATGCTAGGCGCTGGTTATGAAGAGTTGGATGATGAATAATTGCATTATTTCTCTTAAGCCTTTAAATCTTCGTCTTGGAGAGATCTTAGTTTTTATTTCTTGTGGCTTGAAGATTTATACACACACAGACTAAGGTTCACCAGCAGAATCTTTCGGAGTACTAACTATGCACATTTTCTTAAATGTGAAAAACGCATAGAAACAGCAACAGAAAAGAATCCTTGGAGAAATATGCATTGAAAGGAGAGAACTTTCGTGTACTCCTCTGTAGGAGCCGATGGACACCAGGCAGTTTCGCCTTAAGTCAAGTCTTAGAAAACTCTATTCAGAAGATTTTGTGCAGATTTCATAGCTTTTTTGACAACGTCGCATTGTTCGTGAAAAAGATCTTCATCTCTAAACTGCAGCGATTGTTGAACCCCAGGAAGAGTCTCCGCTGCGTACCCGAGATACAACCCAGGTGCCTGTAAAACGCTCTTAAAATGTTTTCTCTTCGGCAATCCAGGGCCCAAGAATTCCCGTTCAAATTGCGCTGCCACATAATTGCAATCAAACTCTCTTGCGTTGCAACCATGAATAAACAAGTTTTGAAACTTTTTCGCTGTTTCAAGCAGTTTACCAGACTCCTCACGCAAACCACTAATTTCTTCAAGGAAAGAAGAGAATCCAGCAGAATTCTGTAGCTCTTTGATGTAGGTTTGCAATACAATAACCTCTTGCACTAAGTTAATTGGCAACAAGGGATTTGTTGCCAGTTTTATAGCAAGAACTGAAACTATTCTAGCCAGATCTGCATGATAACTAAAATCAGGATCAACAACAGTTTCAATATAGGTATAAGAATCATATACCGAGTGATACGTTCCATATCGCTTATCCTTTGCATCAGTACTAAATCTCAGATCGAAGCTAGCAATCCCTAGATTATCCAAGAAAACAGCATAATCAGAGCCAGATCCTAGTGTCAATATTTTCCGATCCCATGATATCGGTTTGCCACTGGTTGAGGCCTTATATTCATCTACTAAATCAACCGTCTGCTTCAAGACATCTCCTAATGATCCGCTTGCTCCCCCAACAAAGTACTCTCCAGAAACACCTATGTCTACATTAATATAAGTTGACGATGCCAACAGCATATTTTTTAGTATAGAGTCGCTTGTATATTTTCCTAAGACGTATTCCGTCCATCCTGTTGATCCCAATAATCCATACTCCTCACCACTCCAGCTGCCAAATAAAAGAGATCTTTTTAACCCTTTTGCTCCACCAGTGTTTTCACCACTACTAAACTTAAACAAATTTTGAGGTACAAATGCAGCAGATATAGATTCCGCCACCTCAAGCATTAACGCCGACCCTGAGTTCGGATCTGCCGCACCAAAGATCCAAGCATCTCTATGGTTTCCAAGGATAACAGGCTGATCAAATTGGGTTCCAAAATACTCTCCCTTAAGCATAGAGATCACATTCCATATTTTGACTGTTTTGAACTCGGTTTCTACCTTCAAATTAACATCCTCCAAACTAGGACCTAGATGATACAACGTCTCCTGCAGTCCACCTCTCCAGTTTTTAGGTGCTAATTTAGATCCCTTATTTTTCCCCAACAACTCTAGTAATGGAATGGCATCTCCGTAGCTGATAGGGATGGCGGGAATCCTCGGTACCAACTCAGCACTGCTGTACCCACAAGTTTCTTCTATATTTCCACGAAACGGGTCCCCAATACACAAGGAATTAAACTGAGCTGATCCACGTTGAACAGAGCTTTCAGGTCTCCATTTCCCTTTCGGGTAAACTTCTCCCGCTCCATACCCGTCATCACCCGGATCAGAGAAAATAATCACCCCTACAGCACCTGCTTTTTCCGCATTCATTATCTTTAGTCCACGAAAACACTGGCCATATCTTACTATAACTATTTTATTTCGCACGGATATATTCTCTGTTTCAAGGTATTCAAAATCTTCAGGTCTACCGTAATTTGCATAGACCAACTTTTTCTCCAGAGCTTCACCAGATGGGACGTATGCCAAAAATGACTTATTTCGAAACTCAGAGTCTGATGAAGGATCGGAATCCAAAATATCTTCTTCCAAGGAAGCTCTAAACAGTTCTTTTCCTTTGTTTGTGACATACAGTTCGTGAGATTTTGGATAATTCAACTTCACTGGCATTTCATGTACTGTTGAATAAAAACCCATGTCACGCATTCTATCTCTCGTCCAGATTGCCAGCTCAAAATCTCCTTGAGTTCCTGCCATGTGTTCTCGTGACGCATAAAATCTTAAGTTTTCTCTACATCGTTCTGGATTTGGCGTTTCTAATAACGTTTTTTGAACAACAGGGTCCAAATTCTGCTCAAGAAGAAAAGTTTCTTCTTCAAAACTGTAAAGTGGTATTTCTAAACTATCTGCCATCTCACATGCTTTCAAAATTCCGATCAAACAGACATAAACCAGCGCTTTCATCTTTTCTCTCAAATATCTTCCGATTTCTAGTATAGTTCTTGTCCGTTTCTCAAATTTTGGGCAATTCAGGTTTATCCGTTGAAATGAAAAGAGGACTTGTTGAATGTCAATTGAACAAGAAAATTTATGTTGCGGGTGAAATTCTTTCGTGTAAGCTGAGTTTTCGAAGAATAAAGCAAGATTTGACAATAGAATTTTGTTCCACCGAAGTCTATGGTGAGTGCTTGTACAATTCTTCACTGTTACCCGAACCTGAAGTCAATGAAGTGTCCAAGATACAAAATAAGCAGTTTGATAAGAGTTTTCTCATATTTTGCTCTCCTGCAGAACTTATCTGTGCTAATGAAACGGTAATAAAGGATAGTAAGGACTTTTTCTACTCTGTAAAACTACCTGATGAACTCTTTCCCAGCCATGACGGAGAGGCTTTGTCCGTTATTTATTATTTAACCGTTGAAGTTAAAATTGTTGGCGAAATGGAGCCAACGATTAAAAAATTTAGAGTTCGTGTACTGCCTTCTAGTACAATATGTGGGGTAATGCAACCTCATGATTTACAGGAAAGTGATTATAATGTCCACAGTAGTCAGTTCTCAATGTTGCATAAAGAACAAACACAAACCAGAAAGGATCTGAATATTATTGACTCTGATTTTCTAAATTTTTCTGACTCTGGGTATAGAATTCAATACATGAAAAATAAGTTTGTTTCTTCTCCGATAAATAAGAAAACAAAGAATGGATCTGCTGCTTCAGTGTCTTCCAAAGATGATGTTGGACAGATAAGTTACAATATAGGTACAGCAGGAAAATTAATTTCAAGAGTTCATTTACACAAAACCTCATTCTCTCTACATGAAACTGTTTTGATAAACTTTGAGTTTAATTCCGATGAGTTCTTTTTTCAAACAGTTGCTGTTTTTGTTGGACTACAACAAACTGAAGAGCTTGCTAATGACATGAAACCAAGCCTGATTTCTGCTTTTAACCCCCTCAATGGAGGAAACTTAAGAAGACAAAGCTCGACTTCTTCACTTGAGGAGCAAAGAGTCCTATCAGTTCAAACTTTATCCAGCGAGTTTATACTTGCTGATGATTTCAAAACTAAATGTTGCAAATTTTCCTTGTCGGAGCTTGCAACCCCAACAGTATATTCTGAATGGGTAAACGTAAAGGCCAGTTTGGTTTTAGAATTTGCATTCACGAAAAAGGAGAACAAGTTTATTACAGATGATGACACAAACTCAATTCAGTGCGTACTACCTATTGAGATCATAAAACCTGGTGTTTTCAGATATACGGATGACAAGATTGAAACAAATCTAACAAGTTTAGACCTTGAACGAGAATTCATGGTAACCTCTAATAAACAGAAAAGGCGAATGTGGATTCCATGAATCATGTAAATGAGATCTTAAAGCTTAGAATTGAGATTTAATTTCGGAGATTTGGAGTAATGCAGGTAAATTGTGGACAAACCTGAGAGTCACTGCATTTTTTAGGTGTATCCACACAAACTTCGTTCTCATTGCAAGCATCTGTAGCATCGCATGTGTATGGTACACAATTATGAGGAAACTCTATATCTGGGTCACATCTCCACCCGTGGACACAAACTGTAGTTCTGCAACTCAACAGATCAACCTTCTCGAGTTGCTGAAGATCTCGCGGCTCGCCACTAAGGCAAACAGGAAGAGCCAAAAGGCAGAGCTTCAAACTTTTTTCAAAGAGTTTCATTTTTTTAACTTAGGTTTTTTAAATGAGATCCCTATTTCTTGCTTTCGTCAAAGGGTGATTATTAATTCTACAAGTTCTACTGGTTTACTCGTCTTCTTTGTTTCAAACTTGTGTTCTATACAACTTAATAAATATGGATTGAACTGCTTCTGGTCAAAGTATTTCTTTATATAATAAACTATTATATATCCTACTACTGCTGTTTGTACTCCTATTCTGCTTTCATGTATTATCCTTACTTACCTGTACCTTCCTTCATATTTCTTCAAACTCCGAAATCATATTGTACTTCTCTTTAATACACTTCTATTTTTTTTCTTTTACACTTCTTTCACTCTTCTTTGTACTTTTATAGTACTCTCTTATTTGTTACTTCCTTCTCCCGGAATTGTAGTTCTCTATTAGTACAAGTAGTTCTATATAAGAGCTGTGAATCCTACCGGTACGGAAAATTAGTTCACATGTACTTACTCCTTAGGGAGTTAATAGTTTCTCTACCGTTAGTCTAAAACTATAGATGATTGGTAAGAAGTATACTAATAGTTTGCTTTGAAACAAAGTATTATTTTAATCCACTTAAGAAGATTGTTCAAAGAATTAGGTTACTATAGTTCACAATATTTTGGGGTTTTAGTCTACTTAATTGGATTTCATAGTCAACTTGGTGTTGCTATACTTGTGTTAGTAAGACTTGCTTGTTCTCAATAGATAAGTACTTTGTTAATTGACATCTTGAGGTTAGAATATCTTTCTTTCCTCCCTATTGATAGCTGCTTGAAGATTCGTATTTTATTTTTTATAGTGAATCAAAATATACTAGTAGAACTACTTAGTTGCGTGGGAAGATGCATTTTTCACAATGAAATATGGATACAGAGGATAAATATAGTTAAATTATGACAAGATACTTTCCCGCGGAACACCTGTTATCCTAATGCATTAAATTAAAATAGTTGGTAAATTAATATGTCCAACTAAACTCAAATTGTTATACAATTTCTAGATGATTTTAGTTCGAACACAGAGTATGGACTTTATTTAAGAATGTCATGAGGTTTGAAACCAATATCTCCTTATTTGACTGCTTTGCAGAGATTCTGTGTATGAAATTTTCATTGTAAAAAAGAAGAGGTTATTACAGCTCCAGCAGCTTAGCTTCCACTGTGCTGACGTGAACAGAAGTATTTTCTAGGTATATATCCCTGCGCAATGGGGTGGTTTGGACATATTCTTGCAGGGTGGAGACTTTGTTGGGAATTTTGAGTTTACAGAAGTTATATTATAAAAGAAAATAATTGTATTGACTTTTAGTTAATAACAGTGTTACATGATTTGTGCTGTGAATATATGGGCTACTAAGTAGACTCAATAATTACAAACCTTAGAAAAGATAAGCCTTATTAAAGGAGATCATGAGCTTATAATGAAAAAAAACATAAAGTTTTTGAGTGCAAGAAGCAAATTCTTAGTATTTTGGTACTTCAGAAAGTTTAGAAGGTTTTCATAGATGAGATGTTTCTGAAAGGTAAGAGTAGCTATCAAGCAGGTAAGAGAGCTTAAAGGTTTTACTTTGTGATTATACTTTGGTTGTACTCGATGAAGGTTTGCCAGACATGGTTACACTTTCATTTTTTTAAATATAGTCGGCAGGTTACCATGTCGATCACACAATTTTCAATGGATACGCATCCAGACAAAAAAGAATATTAACATGAATACAGGGACGTCGAATATTTAAGCAAACATACTCTCAAAGTTTTGAAGCAATAAACTTAACTATCTTCTTTTGAGATGGTCCATGTATTTTTTTTGAGAAAGAAGCATATAAAGTGCTACTCACTGTAAGATGTCCCATTCCCGGTATTGAATAAGACACTTTTCATTGAAGGGCAAAGGAGGGATGGTTTAAATTATGTGGTTTCAAACTAACCATTGAAGAGACCAAGAAGAGAAAAATTCAATAATATATAGACTAATATTGAAGAAGATGTCAGGACTAGGCATCGGATTTGATAAATATTAAAAATAATTATTTTATATTTGTCTTGTTTCTGACTATGATCATGAATAAAAGAATCGGGCTTTTGATTTTTATCAAGTCAGCCTAATTCTTTTCTATCAATTGATTATGAGAATAAAGAAGGGTTACACTACGTTGAGCCGAATGGGCAGAAATTTGTTATCTCGTCTTGGCCATTAATGAAGATCCAAATAAAAGACCATATGATTCGGAAATAATCTGGGCGTTTGGATGACCTGGCCACATGACCAATTCATTGAAGTATTTCTTAAAGTGCAAAAATCTAATATTAGTTTCTTGATCATTTGACTCAGCATCTTATGGCCTAACATATTATTGGTAATCAATTGTTCATCAATAATCAAAGAAAATATTTGGCGAATTATCAGAATAAATTAATAAGAAAAGCACAAATAAAACTTTTATTGATAAATCCTCAATATATCAAACCATATCCCTAGTCATGATAAGAATCTCATGAAGTTTTCACACACAAACCTAGTTACTGAAATTAATTTTATATTCGACTCTATTTGTCCTTAAGAAATGTATGTAATTACTTTATACAGAATTAACGATGAATCTAACGAAGTAATGTTAGTACAAGCTACGTGAATTAAACAAACTAATACATTCTCAAGAGTTACACTATTATTTAAACTACTATACTTGTAATCATTCAAGAAATGACCGAACTAAGTGCTCTAAGGATTAAAAACCACTATGAAAAGGATTTAGAAAGTCAAAAGGTATATAATCTGAGAAATGTTTCAAACAATAGTTTCAATAGTTCAGAAAGTTGTTTGAATCAATACACATGTAAATAACGAAATGCTAAAAATGTACGAAACTGGTTATTAAAATGTACTTATAGATCATTTTGTTAATGAGTTCCATGATAAATAGAGCATATCATAGCCAAGTTTTTATGGCCCTGCAATTCTTTGTATGAATACATTGCTTATTTTGTAAAGTTAAGCCCAGCTATTAAACTACTCTCCAACAATTTGATGAGTATAAGAAACGAAAATTTCAATTAACAAAGAAAGGCTCAATAAACAAAGAAATGAAAAACTACCGCGGTTTTGACATTTGAGAACAATTGGCCGTGTTAATAAACTTCAATCTAGAATAAAAAAGTAAGCATGGTTGAACACGCAGCATATACGCAAATTGTAATAAGAAATTTGTAAGAATCAAAGAAATGGATATTGTTGAAGAAGATTATGGATAGCATTTTAGAATTTCTCGAGAAAAATGTGGAAGAAAAAAATAAAACAGAAAACTAAGGAAAAATTTAAACTTCTCTCAATTACATTTCCAAAAGAGAAGTCTCAAAAACTATTTTTCAAGATATGTATCCGAGAAAGAAAAAAATTCAGATTCGAAAAAATTCTTCGAACATGATTATGCATAATGTAGCATCTATTTATATCACCAAACAGATCAATTTTAAACAAAATATCGAGAAATAAAAAGTCTAAAGTTATGACGTGCTCTCGGTATATTTATGCTCTAAGCTCTATTAGAAGATATTAGTATTCAACTTGAAAAAACAATCAGTGAAAACTGTATTTAATATTTTATTACAAAACTATGAACAAATCGAGCATAATTAATTACTTACGTTTTATTTATTTCTTCAAATGAACAAAGCATTGAAGAAGAAATGTTTAAGAAATCAAACCATAGTTTTTACTGGATAGTTAATTTGGAAACAAAGCAAGTTCTAAGGAAACATTATAAGATACCAAGATTTCTTCACTCTTTATCTCAAGGATAAACAAAAACCATATACCTAGGTATATAAAGACAGTTTGTCGCATTTCTAAAAGAGAAAAAAATGTACCGTAGTCGCAGTTTAATGGTTTGTTAACTACATTATTATTATTGTTATTTTAATGGAGACCAAATAACATGTCTTCGTTGAAGTGAACCAACCCTTAAACAATTGAAGAATGCTACGGTAGCAAATACAAAAACACTTTTATTAAAAATGAAACCAAGTTTCATGGTATAAAAAAGGATGTAAAAGGGAAGATGACAAAAAAAAGAACCTGAGCGCATGCAATCCAAATGAAATGATAAGGCGGATTATTATGGGCACAATATCTCATTTCTGGCTAAGATACCTATATAGCAGATGGAGATAAACCGCGAAAATAGGTTCTTACTTATCATGCATTACGCAGAAATTCTGCACCTTATTAAGAGGGGAAAAGAGAGTTCTCTGTTTTTAAATTGTTTATAATTAACGCCGCAGTTGTGAGACTAATAGATGTGCTTAGTTCCAAAGACTTCAAAGGGTCATTGATTTAGGTCATACTTGATTCGGAATCATTGACTATTTTCTTAGGTTAAGTCCCTTCCCAGTTTAGAATTTAGCTATTCTGTGAGCAATATTAAGTGAAAATTGATAAATTATAGATTTACAAGTCCGGATGAGTTTATAGCGATGAAAAAAAACTACCAAAAGCTTGAATAATGTTATTCTTAACTTCAACAAGTTGAATTGGACGTAATTGTTGAAGAACCACATGAAAAGAAAATAACAAGACAAAAGATATAGTAATAGTATAAGTGGAAGATTAATACGGTGAAGAACTGTAAGATTCATTTTATCCATCGGCATCTAATGATGTAGGTCCTTCAAATATCATGCCTGGATGTTGGAATCTAGAGAATATATTTCATCCATTGTTAATCTCAGTAATTGCAAATTCACCACAAAACTTAATGAGATTTGGGGAAAAGCTAAAACCAAGTTACCTCCTTGTATTACTATGAAAAAAAAACTTTTAATTAAATTTGTCATTCACTTTTTCTATTGGAATTCTCACTAGATAAAGGAGTTTTTTTCATGATGAGATATTTTGAAGAGAAACCGTATATTAATAAAAATTATATATCAATATTCCATCTAGTTTTTAATAATGTCAATTCAAAATAAAAATTCTCAGATATGATAATAGTTTATTAAGCTGCTGTTTCAATTATTGAAGCAGAATTATTCGCAATTATGATCTTGGAAATGATCAAACAGCAGTTGATCATTGCTACAATGTTTATATAGATATCTATAACATATAATTTGGAGTTACATTTATCAGCTAGACAAGAGAATGATTCCAGAAAATGTATTGGGGAAACCATATCTTCTGCTCATCTACTTCAAGAGTTCCTAAATATATAGTATTAAACTTAAAGTAGGGTCCTTCTGAAATTAAAATTTACCCAATTTAGCTCTAATGTCTGCATCTTCATAGAGGAACAAAAAGGAAGTATAAATAGATATTCTTCATAGAAGTACAGAATTTTCTTTATGTTAGTGACAAACATCTGTAGTTTTCTTTTTATAGAAAGAGTTGAATAAGAATTACAAAGTAAACACTTTAAATATGGTTGAGACACTTATAGGATTAAAGATCAAGAGAGTATATAAAGAAACTATGAGATGTAATTCCAAATCAATTCGTGAAAAAATGTAGGAAGAATTTACAATTTAAAATACGAAGAAAAAAATATATCTGTGTCAAAGATATAAAACAATAATATTGGTAGAAAGATGTTAAGCGAAAACAAGGTAAACTAAAACTTTTTTGTATTTTTGAACTGGATGAAGGATATACTGCTTATGCATTTCATATGTAGTATATTACTTCAGTAGATATATACAAGAGCTTACATATGTTTTGTTAAAAAGAGAAGAAAAAGGTTTAGTCTATAGCTATTTTTCAGGTGAAATGACAAATCATATTATGTTAACTAGATGCTGAGAATAATATTTATTGTTTTTTGACAAGAGTTTAAAATCATTTTGATAGTTTCGAGATTTGTTCTCAGAGAAGATAACAAAGGTTGTATATATATAAGAGCAATAAATAATTGTAAGATTAACATGTTCATGAAGAGAACTTTTTTAAATGGTGCTAAAGAAAGCAAGATGTTAGTACAAGTAGTTTTGATTATAAGTATGGACTTCAGTCCATCCAATACGATATGAATATATTATTCAGTTCCATATAAACTTAATTATAAGTGAAAATATAAAATATAAACTTTTTTCTAATAAGAAACAAATAATCTTACCAGTTCAAACTTTATCCAGCGAGTTTATACTTGCTGATGATTTCAAAACTAAATGTTGCAAATTTTCCTTGTCGGAGCTTGCAACCCCAACAGTATATTCTGAATGGGTAAACGTAAAGGCCAGTTTGGTTTTAGAATTTGCATTCACGAAAAAGGAGAACAAGTTTATTACAGATGATGACACAAACTCAATTCAGTGCGTACTACCTATTGAGATCATAAAACCTGGTGTTTTCAGATATACGGAAGACAAGAATGAGACAAATCTAACAAGTTTAGACCTTGAACGAGAATTCATGGTAACCCCTAATAAACAGAAAAGGCGAATGTGGATTTCTTGATTGCTGTGAACGAGGTCTTAAAGTTTAGAATTGAGGTTTAATTTCTGAGATTTGGAGTAATGCAGGTAAATTGTGGACAAACCTGAGAGTTACTGCACTTTTTAGGCGTATCAACACAAACTTCGTTCTCGTTGCAAGCATCTGTAGCATCGCATGTATATGGTACACAATTATGAGGAAACTCTAGATCTGGATCACATCTCCATCCATGGACACAAACTGTAGTTTTGCATCCCATAAGATCAGTTTCATCAAAGTATTCAAGACTTCTTTGGTGTTCACTAAAGCAAAAAGGAAGAACTAGAAGACATAATTTCAAACTTTTCTGAAGAAGTTTCATTTTATTAACCGTCGTTTTATAAATAAACTAAATAAACAAATTGAAAAACACAAATTATTCTTAATTTCCACAAATTATTTTCTTTTTTAAAATAGTATCACAAATATCTCTTTCTACAATAATATTGAGATTCGCATCAACAAAATGCCACTGATCAAATATATCAAATGGACCAGAAGAAAAACCAAATTTTTCTTCTGAGAGTTTTTGTAAACCAACACGAATAAGAGGTCTATATTGACTTGTAGTTGTACCTAGAGATTCTGCAGCTGGTTTAGATTGTTCAGCAGATCTTGTTCTTTTTCTAAAAATACTTCTTATAGTATTTACTTTTGCAGTATATTTAGGAAGTTCAAATTCTGGAAAACCAAAATATTTTTGTAAAACAATCAACTCAACTTTTTCATTGAAATAATTTGAAGCTGATAAAACATAAGACATTAACATATCTTCACCAGTTCTATATTTTTTAACTAAGTTCATTACAGAACTATATTCTTTATTCCAAACTTCTGTATAATATTTTTGGTCAATAAAAGCTCCTTTTGTTATCCAAAATGTATTAAATAAACATATTTTACAACTAGTTCCTCCATTATATCCTTGACCATCTCCATCTAAATCAAATAAACGAGGTTCATATCCAACAACTCGATTTGCTCCTCCTTTTTTCCAAACTTCAAATCCTTTAGCTATCAAATTATTATCAATATTAACATCATCATCAACACTGAAAACAGAATGTGTTTTAAATCCACCTGGTGGTGGTCGAAGTCGATTAGAAAGTAAATGTTTCTCAAAATGAAGAAAGGTAACTTTTGGTAAATTAGTTATATTTGGAAAGTTTGAAGAGTCTGAGAATAAGTCAAATTCTTCTGGTATCTTACGCTTAGTATCAAACCAAACAATATAGATTTCTTCAACATTAGGGATATGAAGATATCGATAAATACCATCAAATAGTTTTCTATCTCTGTCATATGTTGATATTAAAATCGTAAAAGTGTCTTTCTTTAGTGTATTATCAAAAGCTGAATCTTCTTCAAACTCCGAAGAAATTGTTACGCTTTTTCTGAAGTTGTCAACCGGAGTTATAGATTGAATAGCAAGAAACAAAAGAAAGGAAAAAAGTAAAGAAAGTTTAATTAAACTTTTCCATAAATTGTTTTTTCTTTCTTCTATCTCCTCTTGTATTTTCATTTTAATTGTAATAAAACTTCTTAAACCCGGGAAGAAGAAAATAATAATGGGTTTATAATAATACAGTCTATGCTTTAGAAATAAATATCGAATAGTTTCTGATATTGAGGCAACTGATATTTTAACTTCTTACTAAATTAACTCTGCTGAAAATTTAGAGTTAAGTATGTTTATTCTGTTGGAGTTACCCTCTAAGCTAGGCGTAAATACATTGATACAATATTTATCCCATATTATTATGTAAAATACTAACATATTTGTGCACTCGGAAAACCCTCGAGTGTTCAGACTTGCAAGGATAAGTTGCAACGACGAGTTCTAAAGCAACTGTGCTTTATCGTATCTAATGAACCCAAAATATACAGACAGATCGCTCTTAATACTAAGGGATCTCCTAACTCTAACACTGTAAGGGCTCTATTCAAGCCACAAACCTCGATACTTCGTTAAGTATCAATCTAGTAAACACACAAGGCGTTGTTAACACTCAGGGGTTTACTTTATTATCAAATACAAGTAAGATTGATAAACTTTCAAGTTTAATATTTTCTATTGTTGTTATTAATTAACTTACGTCAGATTGCCCCAAAATATATATGCGATATCTATTCTATTTATTAATATTCTTTAGGTCTTTACTTAACTAGCACAAGTAACCAAACTGCTGACAATAACTTAACTACTACCTATTACTCACCGAAATACTTAAGTTGCCCAAGTAATCCAAAACGTTAACAATTAAATATACACATCCCCCTTCTCACCTTAAAAGAGGTGTACCTCTTTTCCATTAGTCGACATCCCACAGCCAAAGGCAACCCCACTTGATCGAGGATCGACTTCGAATCCTAATTGAACCCAATCTTTTCGCAAGTTGCAGCACCTTGCGAAAAGCTCAACCTTAAGAGTGTTCCTTCCGAATATTGACTCAAAATACTCATAAGCCTTCAAAGGTTTCACACCATTGTCTAAACGATCAGCCCATAATAATTTTGTTTCTCTTAATTCATGAGTCTTGTCAAGAACCTTTTCCTTTTTTAGTCCTAGATACAAACACAAGTAGCATCTCTGCTGAATGTTGGAAGTAATAACCCAAGGATGTACGCAAGACCCCTGACTTGGTACATTTAACCCAGTCAACTATATTAACTAAGTCGTACTGGTGTTCATTAAAATGTTGTAAGGTTCTGCCTAGATTCCTTTCGATAACCCAGATAGCAATGAACGCCGGCTTCATGCTTTTAAAAGGTATATCGAGGACCTCAGAATCTTTGCATTTAGGATATCGAGTTCGAATTCCTCTCACAGGATTAAAGGTGCCAGTAGCCCATGGCGGATCGACGAGGAGAAGATCAACCTCATCACCTGGCCATAGCGCAACTGTATTCCCTTCATAAACGTCAGCAAAATACCAAGTTCTCTCTCTTGGAAACATGCAAACCTTTACCGAAAAAGGCCACAACTCGCTCGACAAGTCAAATATATTGCCATACAGTTTAGTTAAAGTGAAGTTACCTATGTTGTCTACTTGCATAAATATTCTTAAGTCGGAGCTCGTCTCTATATTCTCACTACTTATTTGAACATTTTCTACAGTTTCCACCAAAGTTACAGTTCTACGGTCATCCAAAATATATCCTTCAGGGTTACCCACAAACGATATCCCCTCGAACACATATTTCGAGATCTCTAGCCATAAACCTTTTACTTCAGTCAACTCCTGCAAGCAATCTCTCACCTTAGAAACATCCTGCCTCGCCTTTGATTGCATCCTCTCTACTTGCCGGCGGAATGCTCTCCCTGCACCCTCCGGTATTACAAAGCTCATCAATGACTTCGCCGTCTCAAAAGAATCATACTTCCACGAACACAGGATATTTTCCACTGGAAAATTATACTCCCGCTCTCGATCTTCCGAGGCTATATCAATTTTTCTACCATTAAATTCGGCCAAGCTCACGATCCCCATAGTTCTTTGAATATATGAGTACATCATTGCTTTCGATTTATGTGGCATGAACTTCGTAAACGACTCGAAGTCACCCATACCAAAGCATTTTACGAAGCACCCCATAACAAATTTGTCCAACTCAGACCAATTTTTCACGTAGAAAGGAACAGCCTCTCGTTCCTCCCACCAGTTACCTTCAACTAGAAGATGTGATCTTAGATTAGGTCTCATTTTACCAACCCACCTAACATTGATATCGCCTAGGATATGTCTCTCGATCCAGGCCATAGCCCTCTTCGAGTTTCTCTTATCCCTTACAGACTTCCTCTGATTCTCTAAGTATTCAATGACAAGTGATTTGACATCTCTATACATAGATCTGAGAGGTTCCCAAGTATCATCTCGAGATTCGAATCCTCTCCAGTGGACATGTAACCACCATTCTCCATTAGAGTACCGCAATCCATGGAATCTTTCCACTTCAAGCTCACCCCAATTATTAATGAAGATCTTTCTCAATGCATCATCCGGCACGTACCCTGAGTGCTCGTAAAAATACAACCTTGAAGCATGAACCGTTAAGGTCATACCGTTCAAGAGTCGCACCCGGTACACATTATTACTAAGTACCTCCTGTATTAGTACAGGACCAGACCACTCAAGCTTAATCTTGTTGGTCTCCCTCGGTGTCTTAGCAGTGCTAATGAGACACCACTCGCCTACCTGGTATTGGAGCAAAGCCTTATCAAAGCGCTTTCTCCTCTTATTCCAGTAGGCATTTCTTTTGGACTTCATCAGGGACACATAGTCAGCAACCCGACCCTGATACTCATCGAGTTGATCTCGAAAATTCTTCGACAACTTAAACAAGGTATCCACATCAGTATCTATTACCTTCACTTCCCCACCTACCTTTCTCGAGATCAACCTCGGAAAAGCAGCAGCTTCAATATAATTCTTCTCAGGATTTATGAACAGGAAAAGTTGGTTTGCACAAGGCGCCTTACTCTCCCCTGGAAGCTTCCTAGACATGACAGGTAGATCGTTCATTGCCGCCTGTATAGTGCCAAGTACTAAAGGCCATTCATCCCATTGATATCTTCTCTCCGATACAAGGGCCTTCAAAAAGTCAAGTACTTTTTTGTGTACCACCTCAATTTCACCGTTCGTCCAACTCGCGTAACTCACCGCGAAGTTGTGGGTGAAACCAAGAGCTTTGCTCAAATTTTCCAACACTTGGTTAGCGAAGTGAGATCCTCGATCTGTCACAAGGATGAAGTTCGATTCTAACTTCCAATTACTAATAAAGTCTTCTAAAGCAGCTACCACCGTCTCGGCATTAGCCTTCGGCGCATACTTTAAGTAGGTGAACCTTGAGAAGGCATCCGTTAGTACGAGTATGTACCCCTTCGGATTAACATACAAGTAGTCGGACACTAGCACTTCTCTTGGTGCCCTAGCCTCAGTGACTATGCTCAACGCGGTCTTCAATAACGAAGGTCCCTTTCGACAGTGAGCGCAATTCACCTTGAGATCTTGAAAGATGCTCCGTAAAGTTGCCCCTTCACCATATGTCTCAGGGATGACCCATGCGTATTTCGAAGCTTCCGCTACACAGGCACTTACCGGTCCATGGTGACCCGCAAGGTGAATATGAACCATCTGTCTCTCAAAAAGAGTTTCAGGTATCACAACCTTGTCGCCGGCTCTTGCCAGCTTGATGCCATCGCCAAGTCCTTCAGCTTTCTGACCATCAAGCAGTTCGGCCTCAGAGATGCGCTTCCACGAACCTTCATAATATGGGTTGAACGCTGAGACTCGATCCTTATCGAAGGCTCTCATCTGTTCATACGTTCTTTTCTCCCTTTGCTTATTCGGGTTCAGTCTGACAGCGTTCACCGTGACCCTGAGTATTTCGTCATCTTCGGTTGCAGTACCAAGATCTTCGATCGTTGGACCCGAAGACTCCTCGTGCTCGGCTTGTTCTGTTACCCAATCAAGGATGTCATCGAAGGTCACTGCTGACTCATCGACATCCTTGAGAAGAAACTCCTCTCGAATTTTTTCTCTAGGCTTCCTTGCGAATGTCAGGCCCCCATCTTGACGAGTTTCATACTTGACGTCATCGTCGAGATACCAAGTATCGAAGCTATCCTGGTCAAGCATCGACCTAACCTTGATATCCTCGGGTACTCCAGGGACCATCTCCCTTAGCTGTTCAAGCTCTTGGTCGGTCGGTGATACGAACATCCTTCTGTAGAAGTTACGTTCCCCTGTGTCCAAGGATTCCGGAGGTGGATCCTGGACCAAAGCCCTAGCGGCTCTAATCTCCCGGTCTTTTCCTTCGACCCGGGCTGCCCACCTTGACAGCATATCGGCGAAGATGTTATTTTCACCATCTACGTGGTAAAGTTCAACCTGAGCCTGCTGCAAAGTCAGCACCCACCTTTGTAGCCTATTAAGGTGTCCATGGTTAATCCTGGATCCACCCTTAATTATGGCTCTGAGGTTCATATGATCCGTGTACACCTGTATCGGCGTTGGATGATATAGCAATAAATACGAAAGACGACTGAACGTCTTCACAATCGGGTACAGTTCTTTATGAACGATACCCCACCTCTGTTGATCCTCGGCAAACTTGCCAGAGAAAAACATCATAGGAAACACTGTCTTCTTCAACAATGACTTACTCCTCTCAGATGACCCAGCCTGAAATACTATAGCGCTATGGTATTCCTTACTGGCATCTGTCACCAGTAACAAATCCTGGTTACGATCATAAGTCTGCAGCTTCTGTTTCGCCGCTATAGACAAGATCCTTTTGAACTCCTTGAAGTCGTCAGACAATTCGTCCGACCACTCGACACGTTCGTTCTTGCGTTTCAGGTCAGACTTTTCCCCCTTCATTTGTGGGTACTTAGCCATAACCTTACCCCTAAGCTCCCCGAGCTTCGGTATGGCCAGTGATAGCCATTGCGCAAGGTGAAGTATCGCCGCGAGTTGATATACAAACTCCGGCCTCGGAACTTCGAGTATTTTCTCATAATACTCCTTGTCAAAGTTCCATTTTCCCCCTTCTACCTCTCTTCCACAATAACTAATCCTAATTGAGAATATGGTAGATTTCTGAGGGCTAATCCTTACCTTAACCTTCTTAAGGTTTTCAAAGAAACTCTTCAATACTTTAATGAAATTATCAAAGTTGTCTGCGTAGATCAGACTGTCATCAATCCATTGGATGATGCCATGACCATGTCTACCCTCGACTTCTCTACCCACCACATGCTTCACCATCTGCTGGTGGAAAAACACGGGGGTCGAGTGGTATCCCATGGGTGCGAAGTTCAACTGACAGGTCCCATGTTCGGACACTATATTGAAGTACTTCTTCGCTTCTTCGGTGATGCCGAGTTGGTCAAACCCAGACACCACATCGAACGAAGCATAAAACTTGCTCTGAGCGAGATTTTCGAAACTCTTTTCCAAAAAGGGTAGCTGATTAACATCGCGACGCAAAATTTTATTCACGTCGACTAAATCAACTACCATCCTAAGTTTGTTTCCTTTCTTAGGAACGGCAAAGACTACGGAACCGAATTCCGCAGCCGGCGCTAGTTTCAAGAGCTTCCTTTTCTCCATACTCATAAGTTTTTCCTTTATAAATCTGCTCTTTTCAGCAGATGTCGGCCTAGCTCTGGGGTACTTGAACTCGTAATTCTCCAACGGGAACACGGGCATAGGCTCCAGCTTACTTATGCGGGTCTGCGAATGGTCCGTTGCGAACACATCCCAGTACTCCAAGCATAAAGCTTTTAGCTTCTTCTTCATCTCCATCGAGGCATCCGTTGCCTTAGAGATCATAGATGATATAGCTTCCTTTATCTCTATCTCCTCAGAGACCGGGTCAACTTCTTCATCCACATCGGGCAACAATATATCACCCAAGTCATCGTCGGCGATGTCTTCCACATGCCTTTTCAATCGGATGACTTCTCCAAAGTCGATACCGGAGGTATCACCAGTGTTTATTCTCTCAACTAAGTCAACACTAGTCGCGGTGTTGCGTACCCACAACATCCCGGGGACTTCCACCTTCGTCAGCCCCACTCTCTGGGCTTCCACTGCCCGCCTGACCTCAGCTAGGTAGTGTGCGAAGGAGTCACCTACCACCACATGCTCATGGTAGCACGATAGCCACTTGCTATCACCTGCTAAGGCGTCCCTTTGCAGGTAGTTGATAAGACTATGTTGTTCGTCAGTGATCAGCTGACTCACTCCAACCATCGTCTTCCTCTCTTTACGAAGAGGTTGTCCATCCTTCCGAACCTTGATTTTGGGAAATACGTTGACACTTCCGCCCTGCAGAAGCGAAAGCATCTGTATCACCCGGTCAAGTTCCTCAGGTAGACCACCCTTCACCAGCAGAACATTTTTATATTTCTGCCTAACGACCTTACTCTGGTCAATATTTTTACCAAAAAGATAGTATCTTCGGATCCTTAAGGATGATCCTCTCCTGCCCCAACGTAAAACGCGGATGTACTCCAATAGCTCGTATTGGCGAAAACTCATATATTGAAATACACTGTTAACTTTAATTACATCCACTATTAGCATAACTACGTTGGGCCAAACCAAGGACTCTAGTTTTCTACTTAACCAATTTACATTATTTATATATTTATAACATAGAAAACTAGATCCCGATTTTACGTGACCCACCAGGTGGCTAACCTGGCTGCCGCTTTCCTACCCGAGCTCCATATTTTGCTCGGGTAACAAATGCATCATTCTTAGTGCAGGTTTATCGATTAGGAAATAGTCCCAATCCCCTGCCACTAATAAGACACGTTGCCCTTTCACTTTCCGCCTCAATTTACCATTTTTAAAGACGTTGAGGTCTACACGTCCAACCTTGACAACAGGACTGATCGTCCCGTTGGCGGAGGTTACCTGCCCTTCAGCATCCTTCACATCTTTGCAAAAACTTCCGTGTTTGCCATAAGATGCTACTACGGCGTCCGCACCTGAGTCCATCATCGCGTCTTTGATTTCTTTGAACTCATGGTTGAATACCTGCATGCCTTCGCAGGGCTTAGGACTCACTGACTTAGCGATGAAAGTCCTCACCAGAGGCGGCCTTTTGGTAGTGATGTATTGAACATCACTCGAGTCGTCACTAAGGACTTCTCGTTTCGGCTTAACTTTTTGTTTAAGCAAACTTGCTCTCTTACGAGGTGTATTCGCTGCATTAGGACAGTTTCGGGAATAATGGCCGTATTCTTTGCATCTGTAGCATTGAATAGTTGCCATATAGTTGGTATTCCCCTGGCCCTGCATCAGCTGCCTTTGCATAGCAAGTGCTTTCCTTTTCTTGCGCCTTTGCGATTTAGTTTCAGGTGGTCCGCTCCCCACAGCCAACGCGTTCGCACTTGTCGGCAAATAATCAGGCCCATATTGTGCCTTCTCGCCCCTATCAATGGCCGCTTGTCGCTGAGCTTCAAGGGCTCTCTGGAGAGCATGTAGCGTAGACAAAGGGTTCACATTCGCCGAAATCTTATTAGCTATGATTTCCCTAGTCATCTGCATCTCCTTAGGGGATTTCTTCACGATCATCTCAAAGAGATTAGCCTTCTCATGGTTATCAATACGCATAACGTATTGCTCTTTGATGACCTTTCGAATACTCTGGAAAAACTTTGTGAAGTTTTGTAACGAAGTGCCACTGTTAGGCCACTTCAACTTCTCCAGAGCACTCATCGGTATATCCGTAGTTTCAGCAAGTAGCCTATCTCTACGCTCCCTTAATACCATTAGGATCTGAGTAAACTCTCCAGTTGGACACAGGTCATCCAAAAGGTTCATATCCACGTAAAGTTCAGGCTTAAACATAGGATCCATCTTTTCAGCCGCTTCTGAAACATGAAGAAACTGGTTGATGATCTCTATAGACATTGTCTCAGCCGTTAACAGTTGAGGTTTAGGATACCTTGGCCTACTATTAGACGTGTTGCCGGGGGGACTCGAGGACAGTTTCATAACTAACGCCCTTAGAGTCTTATTCTCAGCGAACAACACGTCCGATGTCCTAGCCAAATCCTTAAGCTTTTCACTCAACTTATACATCGAGTTACTCATTATGGCCATGAACTCCGCACTATCCTGTGAATTAACATAATTCATTTTAATAATAGGATAAGCTTTATCCATCGCGTCGCTCATGACCGGCCAGTTGTCGAAGATAGACATATCCATTCCATCAAGTATGCCCCTATGCTGTGGGTCATCCGTCGACAAACAAACTTGCGATACAGGGTCTAGGGTAAATGGTTCCCTTCCCCCCGACTTCTGCTTGAGCAAAGCATGTCGGGCCAACCTTTCATTCCGAGAAGCTCTCGCATTAATAGCGACTTCGGCGGCGTACTCTATTGCCTGCTGCTCAGGATTGAGCGTTAGCCAATTTTCCGTCATAGTCTCGAAGTGCCTTCTCTCACGGATACTTAGAGGTTGCCTTTCCATGCTCCTATGGTCCGTGCTCATGTTAGTCCGGTCGATAGCATTGACAACAGCGTCATACCATCTATCTGAACCGTTATCTTGAGCCAAGGTGGTCAGGTTCATCGAGGCTCGTGCACTGCGACGTGCCGCACCTCTACCTGTACGTATTCCTTCATTGACTCTCGGAACACGATTTCCATCCCTGTCAGGACCTATAGTTCCATCATCCTCTGGATCATCTAAATCCACATCCTCTAAGGATTGGACAGATTCATCATCCATCGGATGGTATGCTTCAGCATCCCTATCTCCATACCCAACATTTGTATCAACCTGAGTTTCCACCACATGGGCTTGCGTGTCCGGAGGATTCAATAGTTGAGCAGAAGGTGCATTCATAGAATACGGAGGGGTAGAAGTTACAGATACCGGCACTTGGGGGGATCCCAGAGGTGCTCCAGCATCACGTCCCCTCGCTGCAGTAGCCCCAGAGACGTTACTCTGAGTTGAAGCTTCAACCCGCTCAACAGGTCTAGAACTTCTGCCACCAGTTGCAGGAACAGTGCTTGCCGCGGGGCGGGCAGGAATGGCCGCTGACGGAGCATCACTGCTCGTCACCCCAGACACACCATGACGAGTCACAGTGGTATTGCCCCCAGCTCTAGCTTGTGAGCCAGCAGGCAGCGGAGTAGTCTGTACTTCTTGTACTGCTGATCCAGTATTTTCAGCCGCTGGAACGGTTTCTATATTTGTTTCAGCTGATTCCGCAGCTCTTGCTCCCACAGGAGCGCTATGCGTTGGCACAGATGTCACTTGAGTGGCTTGATGCGCACTCACTGGGACCGAGCCAGTTCCTTGAGATGTGGAACTGGGTTCAGCTCCGACAGTTATCCGAGATTGCGTTTGCGCACCCGTTACCGGATTTACGATCGTGACCTCACGGTCCGCTACACCCGAGGTAACCCGTTCCTGAGAACCGGAAACGTTACCTCCAACGACCTCCCTCGCGGGAGTCTGCGCGGCGGCAGCTTGCCTCGCTGATCTACGAGTTGGCTTCGCTGCGCCCTTATCACTTTTCTTCCCCGCCATCTGAGGAATTGTTATAACAATTTGTGCACTCGGAAAACCCTCGAGTGTTCAGACTTGCAAGGATAAGTTGCAACGACGAGTTCTAAAGCAACTGTGCTTTATCGTATCTAATGAACCCAAAATATACAGACAGATCGCTCTTAATACTAAGGGATCTCCTAACTCTAACACTGTAAGGGCTCTATTCAAGCCACAAACCTCGATACTTCGTTAAGTATCAATCTAGTAAACACACAAGGCGTTGTTAACACTCAGGGGTTTACTTTATTATCAAATACAAGTAAGATTGATAAACTTTCAAGTTTTATATTTTCTATTGTTGTTATTAATTAACTTACGTCAGATTGCCCCAAAATATATATGCGATATCTATTCTATTTATTAATATTCTTTAGGTCTTTACTTAACTAGCACAAGTAACCAAACTGCTGACAATAACTTAACTACTACCTATTACTCACCGAAATACTTAAGTTGCCCAAGTAATCCAAAACGTTAACAATTAAATATAGACACATACAAACTTTGTCGTTAAATATAAAATAAATATAATAATAATATTAAAAGACTATATTATATTTCTAAAAGTATTTGGTAATACTTAATAAAGATAGATAGAAAACATTTGTTCACTTAAAAACACTAGGTTAGTTCTCTTTATGGAAGTGGTTAACTCATTGTCGAGTATTTTAGGTTGGGGTTTATTTCTTTTTATTAAGTTTTTCTTGTTAGTAAAGAACAACACTAAGTAAAGCAGGTCTCATGTGTGAAAGGGTATATAGAAATAGATTAACTCTTACGTTCTTATACAACACGTTCGTATACAACTAAAGCAAGAGTTTTTACGACTGTTTCGCCTGATTTTTTTTCTAAACATATATTCTCATTTGTAGAAAAACAAGTCTAGCTGTAAGAGCTGTTGGCGTATGGTGGAACCAATTTTTCAGAATTATAAAAGAAATATGTTTCTATGTTCCAATTACTATTTCATACTGCGACATCAGAAATATATCGTCCTTACAAACTCTGCAGATTTCAACCTCGGAATATGCAAAGAAAAACAAATATTTGTGGTCACTACAGTGTTACCTGTGACCCAAAGTAGTCTAAGCTGTTTTTTTTTGGTATAAGAAGTTGAAAACAAAAAATCTAAGACAACAACTTGAATATGAGGATGCTGAAAATTTGTTGGAACACCCCGAAGCAAACACAGCTTAAGCATAATCTTTATTTAGGAAGAGCATAGAAGCAATCCAAGAGATGACACATAAACCAACAATTGTATAACTAATAAATACTAAGGGCTTTATCTACTCGGGATGATGTTTCAAGTACCCAGATACTCTATATCCAGGTGGGGTACTGACCAGAGCACTAGGCTTCTAAAATGTAATAATTAAGGCGTTGTCCTGTGACGCACAAGTAAATCCGAAGTCGGTAACTGAATTGAGGCGAAAGAAGGAATTCAAAAAAGGTTCCATGACAGTTAGTAACTCTTTTATTACTAAGATGAGCTGTACCCTACATCTTAATACTCAACTGAGAAAAACTCCTATGAAACTATTGCGCGAAGTTAGCCTTTTCTCTTTTGTGATAATCTGCTCCTGGATCTTCCTTTTGTTAAAATAGTTTTGCCTTAACTCCCCAAAATACCATTCGATACTATTATAATTTTCTAATGCTTGTAAATGACAACCGACATATCTATATAATTATTATACACAGGGCATAACTAAATACAATTTTAGACACAAAACAAGAAGAAGCTTCTGGTTCTTGTAATCATGAACAAAATTATTAATTTTGCGAAATATTGAAATGAAACGAAAACCTGCAACAGCTTTAGTTAACAAAAAGAAATCTCTTCCTAGCAGAAAAATCACCCATACAATCATCATTTGCTCCATACTAGAATTTCCAGAAAATCCTGAACAAAATACCTGGTTTTTATCTAGTAAAAATACCTGGGTTTTGGTCTTGCACTAAAGAAGATCGAAACCCAGTCATAAGGAGCCGAATAATTAATATTGCTTTGTGTAATAACTTGGTAATACTATTACTTAATGACCTAATGCATCTGTATTGGCTAGAAATATGATATCTTAAAGTTATTTTAAACAAAATTCTACTCAATTTTTTCCACAAAGAAAAGAAAGTTATTTATGAGTCATGTACCCGAATTAAGCCTTAAAAGCTCTCGTTCCTTAATAATAGTTGGATATTATTACACCTTTCGTGAAAATAATTATTCTAGATTTAGAGGGCATGTACAAAATAAATTTAGGAGAGTTTTCTTCCATAGAAAAAGATTTCTTACATCTTAGCACTTATAAATAAAATCAAATCCTGCTAATAGTGGAGCTAAACTAACGACAAATTAAAGAAGAAACATAACATGAATCTTTTGTTACAAATTATGCTTTATTTTATACACATCCCTTTCATTTTCTATAAAAGTAAGAATATAGTGACACACTTTAAAGAAAATTATATTAGATTTGATGGCTTCGCATCAAATTTCTTTTAATGCTTTACTTACACAAAGTAATCACCTATTTTATTTCTCACACAAGTATACAAAAAAATATGAGAACCCTATATGGTATCTGCTTGTATATTCTTTAGCTTATTCTTATAAGAAACTCCTTATTTCTCTTTGAAAGCAAACGTGAAAAACGAGAGATTAAAATACTTCTTTTTCCTCCAGGATGTATTGATAACATAACTTATAAGAAGAGTAAGAAGCAAAGTTATACTTTTCAGTTACTGCAAACCAAAAGTTGCTTTAAATCACTTTGACAAAGGTTTTCTTGCTCAAAAAAATTCATATTCACATCAACAAATTTCCACTGATCAACTGTTTCAAATGGACCAGAAGAAAGTCCAAATTTTTTTTGAGAGAGTTCTTGTAAAGCTTGGCGAATAAGAGGTCTATGTTGACTAGTTGTTTCTCCAAGAGAAAGTGATGGTGGTTTTGCTTTTTTCCTAAATATATTTCTTGTTGTATTTACTTTCAAACTATATTCTGGAATTTCAAATTCAGGAAACCCTAAATATTTTTGTAAAACATATAACTCAACTTTTTCATTGAAATAATTTGAGGCTGATAAAACATAAGACATTAACATATCTTCACCAGTTCTATATTTTTCAACTAAGTTCATTACAGAACTATATTCTTTATTCCAAACTTCTGTATAATATTTTTGATCTATAAAAGCACCTTTTGTTACCCAAACAGTATTGAATAAACAATTAAAACAACTTTTATCCCATTTATATCCTTGTCCTTCTTCAGATAAATCAAACATACGAGGTTCATATCCAACAACTCTATTTGATCCACCTTTTTTCCATAATTCAAATCCTTTTGTTATCAAGTTATTATCAATCTTTAAGTCATCATCAACACTGAATACACCACGAGTTTTAAATCCACCAGGTGGTTGTCGAAGTCTATTTGAAAGAAGATGTTTTTCAAAATGTAAAAAGTTTAGTTTTGGAAGTTTGGTTATGTTTGGAAAATTTTTTGGATCTAAGAAAACTTCAAAAGCTTCTGGAACTTTTCGTTTTATATCAAACCAGACAATATAGATTTCTTCAACATAAGGAATATGTAAATATTTATATATTCTATCAAACAGTTTATTATCTCTATCATATGTTGATATAAGTATTGTAAAAGTTTCTTCTTTAAGTTTGTTTTCCAGTGTTATATGTTCTTGAGTTTCTGTGTCTAGTGTTGTGCTTCGTAGCAAATTCACTTGACTTGTAAGATATTGTAGAGTAAATAGCATAATACAAGAAAATAGTATGATAAATCTAAACATATTTCTCCATATGAAGATTTTATTCTCATCTATTTCTTTTTCTATTTTCATTTTTTTGGGTTTAGTTTTTTTACTGGGCTTATAATTAAAATTGCTGGGTGTTTTTTATCTATACAGTGTATTCCTATTTACCTGAGAAGGAGAAGAATATAGAGTTAAATAAGAATAATATATATATATAAGATCATTTCAATGATGAAATATAAATGTTAAGTGCTATGTTTCATTGTGACATACGCCAGTTTTGTCCGGACCAATAAGAATTTATAATATTAAAATTTTGTTGAGACGAGACAAACGAGAAATATTTTATTATTGGGATTTCGAAAATTTAGTTATAATATAAAATCAATGCTCTTTTTGACGTATATTAACGGGAATCTGAAGATTTCGGGATTTAACTCTTCTCTCGCATATCCCGAATCTCGATTTGTTATAATTTACTCTTTTCAGTATTGATTAAAATGAGACTGAATAACATGTTCAACGAACAATAATATAGATAGGTTTCTTATCGGGCTTACCGTTAACTATCGAAAAAAACCGCCTGAATTTTACTTAACGTTAAATAACGTTAAGGAATACGTTATTTAACGTTAAGAATTGTAAAATGAAGAAACAAAAAAAAAAAGATAACTTTTGGTGTTCCCAAAATCATTTAACAATTTTATATGTTTTCCCAAATTATGTCTTCATAAAATAGTATATTTATATTCTTCCTGTAAAGGAATAAAATTAAAGCAAAATCTGACTCTGAAGTAAGTGCACGCTAGAATTAACATCATTTGCAAGCTATTTGACATGAAAATCTTCCTGAGGCTACAAGCCTTACACATAAAGTTATCTCAGTCTCAGCTCAAAATGAATTCTTAGAGAGTAGCGTAATATTCTATATGCTTTTTCAAGGCAATCTTAAAGAAATGATTCTGTACTCTGAGAGAAAATGGAAATCGCAATAGCAAAAACTTTGCATACTCTTCATATAAGAATGCACCTATCCTGGCTCAAACTAAAAAAATGTACTTAGGAGCATTTAATTCAACATTGTTTTATTTTATTCGTCCGGTTTTCATGCCTTTGACCCAATTGTTGAATTTATCCTGGCAATGAAAAAACGTCTCTTAGACAGTTCAGCTATGCAAAATCTCCAAATATAAGGCAGCTAGTCTTGAACCTTCAGCGAAGAAATGATTTTGTTGTTCAGGTTTAAAGACCAATCGTGTTTCTATTGTCGTTATAATCTTTTCACTCAAACAGTTTTTTCTGGATTTGTTTGCTTTTGGCTCTAACCAGGAAGAGAAAATTTCGAGTTTCTTGAATTTCACAAAAAAAATACCGGTACGTACTGTTATATATCGTGCTTAGCGTGATTTCCGTTAATTTCACAATTATTCCGTTTAACAACAAGTTTCCAATTTTGCTTACCGTTAATAACGGTAAGTAAAACTATCGGAAAATTGCCGTTAACCAAAGTGAATAACTATACGATAACAAACACTAGACATAGTACATAAAAAAAACTTCGCTTGCTTATACCAGGAGACGTGAAATTGTCTTTGTAAAGATAGGGTCCTATCACCATCGGAAGAAACCTATTTCAGAGAAAGGGTAACCAGTTAATATATATTGAGTAGGTCAAAGTTAGCTTAACACTACAGATATATAGAGTCACCGATCTTAAGCAGTACTACGGACCATGGTAAACTTCTACAAAAGCTTAGAGGGTTATGAAGCAGTATCAAGAAAAGTTTTAAATATTCTACAAAACTATGAATAATAGCGTTACCCGTTGTGCATTTAGCTAAGCTTTACCTGCACCAACTCAGGTATCTTTGCGTTCAAGTCTGTTGTTAAGTGAGTTTATACATGTATCAAAACTTTCGTCGCACTCCTCTCTCACTCTTTCTCTAAACAGCAAGTTGACCAAGTAAGGTCTTAGATCTGAATTGGTAGAGACTAAATTTTCTTTCAAAATATTCCAGTTACTTAACCACTTAAACTCTCATATGAGTTTGTACAATGGCGATTGTATAGCTAGAGTACATCAATATTTCATTTGGATCGAAATTTTCTGTCCAGCATCTATTAATTTGAAAGGATTTCACAGTGTTCCATCCTATAGAGGACAGTTCCTGTGGACGAAGTCGTTTACTTAAAAATTGAGGTAAGTTTAATGTTAAGAGCCGAGAAAATGTCATAGACGACATTAAAATCTCATGGGGTTCTGGTTAGCTCTAGTTATCAGGCTTAAAGAAACCTCTTAATCATTCTGGCGGTTTTCCAGAGTAATGCTGATTTTCTGATGTATATCTACTAATTTTTTTTTCATTTGGTCGAAAATAGTTCTAAGTAAGCTCCAATAACACCATTTAAATATAAAGTTTCTCAGTACCTTCCTAAGTTCATAAACCAATTTGGCTACTACAGGGAAACTGTTAACTTCATAATCTTTAATTAAAATTCAGAATAAGTGGACTCTACAATTGTGCTGACAACCTCTTGAATTTTTGTAATCACCCAAATGTACATATTTAATAAATAAATTTTAGCTTGCTTTTCACGGTGAATGTTGGAATATACTTACCACGGCTCTGATGCCTTTGGAGTTACTATCTCAAGTCTTAGATAAATTTGGTTCTTAGTTACATTATAAATCAAGTATACCCCGTAGGGATCCATGAGATGTAGCTAAATTGAGAGTTTGACTTCCTGGATGGACTTGAACGTACTCTATTGTGCTCATTGCTACATAGCGAGGGTAATGAATCAACTAAATCTTAAGACGTTAAATAATCATTCAGTAGACTATTTTGATCTTGCGGGATAATCTGGACAAATGTTAATGCAAAAAGATTTCTTCTGTATATAGAGGTCATTTAGTTGTATACAAGATCACATCATCCTAGACGAGTTTTGGAGAGCTAGATAAAGAGTTATTTGTTAAAGTCAGAATCTCAAACGATGATACCTTCCTTCAACATGAATAACACTCTCTATAGCTATATGGAAAGTGAGCCAGAAGTTTTTTTGCGCCCTAGATAAGCAGTTTGCTTTCTTGAGAGAAAAAAATTAGATTTAAAGATTTTTCAAGTTGGTATAAAAGCTTGAGCAGACAATCTTGCAATAGCATCTGAAAGCACTGTCACAGAAAATAATCTCATTAAAGGGTTTGAGGAACCTTGAGCTAAGTTACCCAGGAACCATTAGGTCAAAGCCTAGAGAACCCCAATATGTCATTGCAAAAATACTTCATAATTTTGAAAGCTCTTATTACAGTATTGAAAACTAAATGCCTTGTAAAATGTGTAGATAGTGAGTAGAGGCTCAAACATTTTGGATTATAGAGTGGATCTGTATGTAAAACTATACAACCTATAATATCATGGGTTGATCTCCGACCCAAGGCTGTAGTTATATTATTATCTCAGTAAAATAGCTAATGTTTTTGTATAAGGAGACACCGTGATCACGTTTAAGGTCATTTCCCCAATGACATATTTAAAACTCCTCAATTTTCACTTAAAGTACCCATGAGCTCCCCTTGCAAACTAATTAAAACTTGGAAAAGAATCCTCAGAACAAGATTTGAGTTTCCATCAAAACCTCTAACTGCACCTCAGATAATAAACCTTCAATGTATTGGAGAATTCTGCAAACTAAACTTTGGCTTCGTCTAGATGTTTCCAGTGTCAATACCAGTCAATACGGGTATCAGTTTCATATTATACAAACTCTTAACATGTCTTATTCATGCAGTATACATTAGCTGATTTTTTACGAAATATTTTCCAGATAAACCCTGTCGTTAACCTCAAAGTTAGTCAGGCATTTCATATGATGCCATTTAAATTATGTGCTCGTTATGGCTTTTATTTCATATCTGTTTTGCATTGTTATGCGGACTCAGATGAAGCAATGAGCTAATTGTTTTTCATCAGATGTAGAGAAAACAAGACTTGGTTCAAGAAACATGTGTATAGAAGTCCAGGCTGCTCTTGATACATAGACCTACTCTTTTATCAATTTATATCTTTACTTTAGTGTACTCTTAGGGTACCTCTTTGATAACTTGGATGCTAGTAATGCCATATTGATGTTAAAAACCTTATTTCATAAACAACGTAACATCTACAATAACAAACCGATATTAAACCTTAAAAAACCCTAGACCATAAAAGATACATCCTATTCCTAAACAATATATTATGGTTTTTCCCATTGCGTTAAATTAAGAGTTGCATTGTGATAATAAGTATATCCAGAGTTATCATCCACATAAGCAACCCATCCAGGAGGTAAAGTACCCTCATCTGCAGAAGTTTGTGTTTGTGGTGGACCTGGGATATCCTCGTTCCCCTGAATGACCATTTGCTTCTGCCCCTGAGTAGTGTTCTCAAAATCAATTCCATTCATCCAATCCTTTAATCTGTTTTTCTGAAGTCTCTTCAACTTGTTCTTCTTTGATTTTATTTGTCGCCTTATATTTGCTAACTTTTCTTCTGGACCATTTTGACGAATAATTTCCATTTCTTGCATTGCTCTTTTTTCTTTTATCCCTAATATTTCTCCTCTTTGTTGTTTAGCTTCTGCAAGTGCAACTTGTTCCATCAACTTACTAATTTTTTCATTCCCTTCTTTCAAAACTGTTCGTTCTTCTCGTATCAAATCTTCTAATCCAGCTTCTTCATTCATAGGTAACTCATTTAACACTTCATTCCAAACAATCTGCTTCAACATTTTAAATTTTTTCTTACTTACTAAATCCTCTTTCGGAATTTTATACCTTTCAAAGTGATCATTTAATACTTCTTCTAAATAAACATAACATAAGAATTCAATTAAAGAAAAAGACTGAGCTTGAGCACCAAGATTAAACCCACCTACTTTCTTTGAACCAGTTTCTGTATTTAAACCTGGATTAATAAGAGATAGCTGTTGGTTTCTAACCAAAGCAGAAGCAAAATTCGTTCGTTGATGAGAGAGTAAAAAGTTATGAAAGTTCTGGTGAGAAAAGTCAGTAAAAAGTTTTGGGTTCGGATCTCTTTGCGTATGTGGTAATAGCGAGTTGTATAAGTGAAGACTATCTCTTGTAAACAGGCCAATATTTGGATTTGAAGGAGAAAGAAACCGTGTTAAAAATATTTCGGCTTGATAAATTGGATCCGAATGACAAATGTTATGGAATTCTTGTTGCAGCGTCGCGAAGAGCTCGGGATCAAATACTTCTGGCATTTCTTGTTTCTTCCGTATTTCTTTATTATGTCGGGTCATATGGCCACAGCATATAACTCCTGATGGCATTACCATGGAAGTTATATTGAACGTTGAACTTTTAAATGAAACGAATAGATGAATTGAAAAAGGAACAAACTTCGACCAAGAGATCAACTCAAAATCAATTGAACGCGCTCCAAGCTTTTCTTATTTATTTTGAAGTTCATTTTGATGTCTGGGAAGATTTGAAGAAATTTTTGAAGATAACAAGTTCTGTCCGTCGCACACGGACTTCTTAAGTATTGTATTCGGGCCTTAGAACACTTCCCCCGGGCGTTGCTATACTACGCGTAATGTCATAGTTTGGAAAAATTTTAGCCCTTGTCTAGGCTTTGTCATAACTAGTATTTAGTTTACTTAATCGTTAGACTGAAGGAATCAGAAGCTAGAAATCTCTAAATCTAGTCCGAGGTAAGAACAGTTCAAACTACAACTTTACCACTTTGCTGTTTTGAATATGTGTACCAGCCTGAAAGTATTAGAATACATTTTATAGTACAATTTGTGAATTGTGGTTAAGATTTCTCTGATATATGTATATAAAACTTATAAAAGTTTTTTTCTCTGGATCTGAAACAAAAGCAGTTTCACATAACTGTCTTTCTTACTCTTTTGCTATTGAAACTATCGGGTGATCTTTCTGTAGATAAAGCAAAAGAAAAATATTATATTGGATATTTAGTTGCATACTGTGTTTGGTTTAAGTAAAAACACAGTAAAGGTACTAATGATTGAAAACTAAGAAACTTGATATGCAACCAACTAAGAACCAACATATATACTTGTTTGTTATTCCTTTACAAACATCTCATGAGGTTAAAACTAGTATAATATCTTTTTCTTATAATTTTTTTTAGTGTAGTAAGATATTTAGAGACCTCGAACAATATGTTTTTCCACAAAAATGAATCTTCTTTGCTGTTGAATGGGTTGGTGCTGTGTAAGGTTTAACTACAAATCCAGAGTTCTGCTATGTTATTTTCTGGAAGACCTAAATTTATCAGAAAAGTTCATAAAATTGAAATTAAATTGGGCTAAAAGTATTTATTCTAACAGTTTTCAATTAGTAAAAAAGAATAAAGAACTAAGAGGTTTGTTTGGAATTCTGCTTTCTTCAGTTCTTATTTTACAATCAAAGGAAATCCACTAGTTCTTGATCTGTGATATATTCTAAGTGAGAATATCATACTTTAAAGCAAATAAACTTTTCTTTTCTCATTTTTCTGTGTTAAATTCTATTTTATCTTTTTTAATTGATTATTTATTTATAGAAATAATCTACTTAATAATTTTATTTCTTATTATATATTAAACTAATCAGAAATATATTCGTTTCAATTTCAGTTTTTGTAGAAATATGGGGAAGTTTGGTATGTATCCGCGCTCGTAATTTCTGGTAAATGATCGTTTTGCAATTTATTGTATTTACGAAGTTTGAAATTTAACATTTTTTAACTAGAGTGGTGACGTGGTATGGTGAATGAAATCACGTGAGGTGTATTTCAAATTGAAACATAGCTAACTGGGAGAATACCGGTAAGGATACGAGAAGAGAATACAGGAAGTTGCAGTGTAAAGACTAGAATATTATAGCGTATTAATTAGCTGTAGAATTTGGTTCAGTGAGGAGTTTAGAGGGAGTATTAAGCAGACACTAACTTAATAGTTAAAAATATAGAAAAGAACTCGTATCGACTTTTCCTTGCGATTTAGAAGAGAAGAATCAGAAGATTTAGACAGAAGTTTTAAGAAAAACCAGCAGCAAAGAATACTTATCAGAGAAGTATTTTAACAGGTAGAAACCTATACTAGCACTCCATATTGAATTCAATAAGATCAGAAGTGCCAAAAATAATAAAAGTAGTAAATCATGAGTGAAAGAAGAACCTTAAGAAGATCCAGCAGATTGGAAACCCGTGCCAGTGAACCAAGAACTGGTGAAACCGTTCCTACAAATACAGAAGAAAAAATAGAAGAAACCCATAATACTTCAGTAACAGTCAACGTACAACCAATAGAAGAAACCCCGTCATTTGAGGGTGGAATAGCAACTGGTCCAGCAGCAGTAAATCCTATCCCCGAAAAGGGGGTACAAAGTGATACAGTCACTTTGTCAAGGCAGGAATGGGAGGAGATAAGACGAAGCTTGGACCTCCTAAAACGCGGTGTAAGCCCGCCTTTGTCAAGTAGTCCAACTGGTTATACCACTCCTTCAAACATTCGTACCCCATTTAGAATACATCATGAGCAGGCAGATCTAGAAGAAAGTTCACCAAGCGACAGCTCCAGTAGTGAAGAAGAAGAAACGGAACTCCAACCTGTACCCACTTTAATTAGGAACGAAGCTAAAGGCAGAGCAAGGGAGGAAAGATACAAGGACAAGCCAATCTTGCCTAATCTTGACCCCCCAGTGGTTTCAAAATTCATCGCAGAATACGATATTTACGAGGCCATGGTAGTGCGACGCCGCTTTGGTCTTTCAGTAGCAGATCTGTCCTTATGTTTGACCAATGAAGTGAAGGTTGATTTAGTTGAGGAAGGCTTTGATATGACAGTCCAGGCTAAGATCCTAAAGTATTTAAGAAAAATAAAAAAGAATGAGGATCGTAGTAGGTCCAAAATCGTAATAAGGGAGGTAGAAAGTATCCAGTGGAAGAACTTGGGAAGTCCTTCAGCTTCCATGGGAGCATTCTTGAAGGCAGCAGATAAAATACTTCGCGGAATTCATTTCGACAATAAGAGCATAGAAAAAGAAGTGTACCTAAAAATAATCAAGAGACTCCCAACCGAATTTGGTAGCAGTAGAGCAAAAGAGAGACAGACGGAAGAAGGTTGGAGGACGTATAAGCTGCTGAAGAGAGGGTTGCGAAGAGCGGCGATATCAATTTCAACGTGGGATATTCAAAGTGCTGCCCTTCAACATCAGAAGATTTCCAAGACAAAAAGGAGTTCACCAGATCACACACAGCAGTGTGCAGTAAAGAAATCAGCTTCTTCAGTCTTTTATCCTAAAAATAGTGAATTAAAAATAATTACCTTAGCTAATGGATATCAGAAACATATTGTACCCAGAGGATGGCCATTGGAGAAAAGAAGGGCATATTCCAGAGAAAATAATCTTTGCGGATATTGCTTTTCAACTGGCCACTATGCACAAGGTTGCCCTTTACTAAAGAAACGAGAAAAAGAGCGAGAAACCGGAGGAGGATATGGTAGGGGTTCAAATTTCCAACAACAAAACCATCAGCAAAATACGTACCAACACCGAACCTCGGAGAAACACCAGGTAAATGAAGTATCAAGGGACAACCAGAAGGACTCATCTGAGGTCGGGAACCTCGGGGGAGTATCGGGGGTAGCCGGTGACAGCGTATCTCCCATAGTAGAAAGTGTAGATCCAGTCGATATTCCAGAAATGTACATGGTTGAAATGGGAGATTGGAAAGTTGCGGAGGTGAGTTCGAATAGTAGTGATGAGGAAGTAGGACCAGCAGAGGAGGGAGAAGTACCGGACTACGCCGAGCATGCATATTATCGGGATGAGCTGTCGGATGAAATTCTGAGAAAGGAATATGAGGTGGGAGCGTCATCCAGCAAACCTCACATCGACACTCCAAAAATGCAGCAGCTCCTAAATAATAAAATAGAAAAGAAAGTCGAAGACCTAGTGAAGGCTCAAGTTTTGAATTTAGAACAGGCAACAGAGTTAGAAAAGGTTTTGAAGGAGTTCAAAGCAGCCTTTGCTTTTAAAGAAGCCAAATGTGAATTCAACAACCTCACTCCAATGAGGGTTGAAATAAATCCATCAAGCAGCACTTTTGTATCCAAACCATATCCAGTGAAGAAACTTATCCTAGAAGAATTAAAGAAAAAGATACAAGAGCTCACTGACATGGGCATGATCTACCGGGAACCCAACCCATTTTTCTCTAGTCCAGTGATGATGTTGCCCAAGCCAAGGAAGCCAATGGAATACAGGATGGTTGTAGATTTGAGGAAGGTGAACAAAAACTGTTTGCCAACAGGGCTTGGCTTGCCCGACCTTGAGGCGCAACTTGGATGGCTAAACGGGAATGAATGTTGGTTTGGTTCTTTCGACGGCCTTTCGGGATTTGACTATTTGAAGATGGAGGAAACTTCATATAAATACTTCGGAATGGTGACACCTCTTGGTACGTATTGTATGCGCATGGCACCACAAGGGTTCCGAAATACACCACAGGTGTATCAAGAACGGCTGGTAAACGAGGTATTGACAAATAGTGAGGGAGATTCGATATTCGGAGCAGGAGCCCTGCGATGGTTAGATGATACTCTATTATACCATAACTCGTTTGCAGGTTATCTTCAACTACTTGGAACGTTCCTAAAAAATTGCATCCAAAAGAAGTTCAAACTCAACTTGGACAAGTGCGATCTAATCCAATCGAAAACCAAATGGTGTGGCAGGATCCTGGAAAAAGGTCATTGGAAATATGACTCAAGTTATTTCGCTAAAATTATAAAGTTGCCGCGTCCACAAACCCTTGGCCAACTTCAAGACGTAGCGTATGTATCAACTTGGTTATCAGATTCTTTGCCCAACCTAAGTAAAAATAAAGGACATTTAAATACAAGAATGAGGGAAATTGAAGAGAACATCAAATTGGAAAAAGGGAAAAAGATGAGGAAGGATGCAAGAAAGAAAGTAGACATAGAGAAGTGGTGGAGAGAAGAAGATCAAGTAGAGTTCCAGAAGTTTCTGCAGATAATCGAGGGATGCCAAGAGAAAAAGTTGAAGATTTTTGAGGCTGACGGCCAGATGGGCATCTTTACTGATGCCAGCGATAAATATTGGTCCAGTGTTCTAGCTAGCTTTTCGGGAGATTGGTGGGAGCCAATATTCTTCGTCAGCGGAGAATTTACTCAGTCGTCAAGATTCTGGTCAATAACTGATAAGGAAATATACCCCATCATCCGCACCCTTCGAAGATATCGTTTCTTACTAATAAATGTCACTAGAAAAATAAAAATATTTACTGATCACATGAATGTGAAGCACCTCATGAGCAGCCCGAGAGACTTGAAACAATCTTCCTTTGGCAGAATCCAGAGGTGGATTTTGACAGTGCAAGAATTCGACGTTGAAGTCTATCATATAGGTGGACAATATAATGTACTTGCAGATTTGCTTACGCGCTGGGGATATCTAGGATCAACGGCGGGCACTGAGACTGAGATCATGCCAACAACGGATGATTACAACTGGACCCTCACCTGGAAAGGAATAACTTTTTTGGTCAGGGAGAAGGACATTGAGTTGGAGAAGAAGAAAATCGTGAATATTCGTAAAGAGAAGGGGCAGTCATTTGTAGGATTGATTGAAAATAAGCAGGAGGGATGGAGGTTTGATCCAAAATATGTATCCTTCATAAAAGCCAGAGTAGGTAGAAACTTTCCTAAAAATAAAACAAAATGGAAAGACCTCTCAGTTAAAGAGCTATTGAACCTCCAAAAACAAGATAAAATAAAATCGACTGTGCATGTAAATTCATCTGAAGATGGATTATACAGAAATAAAGCAGGAGAGATCTTGATACACCCACAGCATGTAGAGAGATTTTTAGTGTTAGCTCATCAAATAAGTAAACATGGAAGCGTAGAAGAAGTGGTTCGTATTTTGAATAAATATAAGTTTCAAGGTCTGAATAAATCAGATGTCAGAATGTTAGCCTCCAAATTAAAGAGGTTATGCTTGCACTGCGATAAAGACCTAAAGTTGGAGAGAAGAATATATAAAGAAATACCTCATGCAGTTGATTCTTCTGAATTATTACTGCATTCCGATTTTATGAAAGTATATTCGGGATACCTTTTAGTTCTAGTCGAAGATATATCTCGGAAAGTTCTTATGATATATGACCCAAGCCCAAGTGCTCACGTTGTAGTAAAGGGGCTAGTTAGGTGGAGGGCAGAGCACGGAATGCCTTCGCGTTTCAAACTTTCCACTGACAATGGTTCTCATTTCTGCAACCAGATTGTTTCAGAATTTAATTCCATCTATGGTGGGCAACACCATTTTTCAGTGGTGTATTCACCATGGAGCAATGGCTCCATTGAAGTGATGAATAGATATATTCTGAGGTATCTCAGGCAACTTTGCAGCGAATACAATCTTGATCGAGACCAATGGTATGAGCTCGTAGACCTGGTCACAGATGTAATAAACAACACACCAACTCGAAAAGGCTTCACACCTAATGAACTGACTTCCATCTTCGGTAGAAAAAACGAAATGGTAGCCGAACCAGCCAGGGAATTAAAACCTTTTCCATTAATAAATTCAGCAAACAAAATTGTTTTTCCAAAAGATCCAGCTCGTTTTATTGATCTATGCCATAAACTATTATCAGAGATAGAGAATAGGAGAACAAAAATATTTCCAATCAGAGTAGAAGATAGAAGGAGAAAAAGAGAATATATAAATCGAAAGTTCAAATCTTCTCAAGTGCAATTTGCACCAGGAGATTTTGTACTTATGAGTAATATAGGTACTCAAAGAGCCCAAGGTAAACTGCATCTAAGATGGCTGGGTCCATATATAGTAACAGATGTTCTAGGTACGACTACCTATAGAGTAAAGAGCATAGATGGCAAGAATTATGTTGCGCATGCTCAGAGACTCAGTCTCTATGAAGCGCAGCCCACTGATTTCAGAATATCAGATCAAGTTAAGGCCGCTTTCTACTACAATCAGGGAGTATATGAAGTGCACAAGCTTCTGGACATTAGGAAATCAGTTGAAGGTTTTGAAGTACTTGTCTGGTGGAAAGGTTTCCCCAGAAAAGATGCAAATTGGCAAGACCTGCAGCTCCTATTTGAAGATGTACCTCGTGTAGTTCAGAAATACCTAAATCAACATCAGAATGATCATGAAGATTTCACGTCAGCTTACAATATATATAAGAGAAAATCAACAGTAGTAGAAGAAACAGAAGTAAACTTACTCCGAGAAGCAACGCAGCTAAGAAGTTCGGACTGGTTGAGTGAAGCTTGGAAAATAATAAAATATCCTCCACAGCTAAAACTTTTGAATGATCAAGTGTATCCAGGATTGGGTAGGTCCAAAGGCTGGAATAGTTATGAGAAAGATACTCTTCAATATTGCATTTATGTATTCGGTTTAGGAAAATGGGAACCCATTTTGAAAGAAGGTTATTTACCCGGAAAAACTAGGTCCCAATTAGTTGAATATGTAAAAGTTGCAATAGGAAGCCAGCGTCTCTATGAATTCCACGGACTCAAGATATCTTTAAGAATTGTAAAAGCTTACAATGATAAGAAAAGATCAGTTTTTAGAAGGAAAGGTGTAATAATAAATAACGGAGTCCAATTGACCAGAGAAGAACTAAAGAAAATAAGAAAGAAGACTTGGTCAGATCTACATCAATATCAGAAATTTGGAAAGAAGAAAGAAGAAATACCGCTGCTTTCAGTAGAACAAATTTTAAACTGCCAGCTAAGTATTGAAGATATTTCCAAGATTGTCAAACTTTTTAAAAATCAAGATAGAAAAGAGATAGATGTTTTGGAAGTAGAAGCAAATCATAATAGATCATCCGTTTTAAAGATAATTTTTGGAAATAATAAATATAATGTTCTTCTTGATAGTGGAGCGTGGCAAAGTTGCGCTGGTAAAAATTTAGTGGGAGGATTAACAATATATAAGAATGATGAACTGCATAAAAAGGCCCCGAGATGTAAAGGAGTTTCTGGCGTTCAGATTGATATTATCGGCTACATAAAAATTCATTGTTGTCTAAAAGGAGAAGGAATATTTCTAGAGCTTCCAGATACACATTTCTATGTCCTAAGTTGCAATACAAATAAGTTCATATTGGGAAATAACTGGCTCAAGAAAATGAAGATCAGTCCTCTAGAATTATTAAAAAATCGATCTCAAAGTGAATTAGAAATAGTTTCAGAATTAAAGAGAGTAGAAGTTGTAACCGCTTTAGATAAGTGGGAGGAGTTTTTAGAGAAGGAAAAATCGAAGGTAGTTGAGAGGAGAAGATATCGTTCCAAACTGTCCAATCTATTAGAAAATGATCCTGAAGGTTTTGAATGGTCCATCTTTGGTTCACCTGTTGATTCATACTTTACCATAAAATATAAAAGAGAAGATATGTTTAAAGACCTTGTACTATGGAGGCAGCCTGTCGGAAGCAAGTTAAAAATCGGAGATGTAAGATGTCAGGATCTAACATCGTTTGGCAGATTTGGGGTCTTAATGATTGATCCCCCGTGGGAAAACCAAGCCTCATCCAGTCCCACGGGAGGGCTAACCATAAAATATCCCACGCTAGCAGATAAGGAGCTCTTTAATATATCATTTGGAGAACTTGTGGAAGATGGTATTGTAGGTTTGTGGGTGACCAATAATAAGATAGATGTTGGACGAAAGTTGATGAGCAACCAAGGTTTCCGTCTAGTAGAATACGTCATCTGGAGCAAAAGAACCAAGAATGGTTATCAACACTCATCACAAGGCCAATATTTGAGGCATTCTAAAGAAATTATGCTCGTAGGAATTAAAGGAAGTTCAGTTTTAGCCAAACAGAGAAGTTCAGATGTCATCGTTTCCACTGTTCTCCAACAAAGTCGAAAGCCTCGAGAAGCATATAAAGTATTAGAAATATTGAACCCAGGAGTTAGGAAGTTGGAGATTTTTGGAAGGTATTGGGGTTGTAGAAAAGGTTGGTGGGCATTTGCTTCGCCATT